>PVHT020000808.1:0-30311 GCA_004024745.2 Catagonus wagneri | reverse complement strand
CCGTGTTCGTCAATCCGCACGCGCGACGTCGGCGTTCGTCGATCCGCACGCGCGTCGTCTGCATTCATCAATAAGCACGCAAGTGTCATCGGTGTTTGTCGATCCACGCGCGAACGAGGTCGGCGTTCGATGATCCGCTCGTGCGCGTCGTCGGCGTTCGTCAATAAGCGCGCGCGCGTCTTTGGCATTCGTCAATCTGTGCGTGCGCATCATCGGCGTTCATTGATACGCACGCGCGATGTCGGCGTTCGTCGATCCACGTGCACGTCGTCGGCGTTCGTCGATCCCCGTGCATGTGTCATTTGCGTTCATCGATAAGCGCATGAGCGTCGTTGGCGTTCGTCGTTCCACATGCTCGCTCATTGACTTTCGTCTATAAGCGCGCGTGCGTTTTCGGCATTCCTCGATCCGCGCGTGAGCGTCGTCGGCGTTCGTCGATCCACGTGCTCGTTGTCAGCGATCGTCAATCTGCTCGAGCGTCATCAGCATTCGTCGAACTGCGTGTTCGTCGTCGGCGTTCGTACATCCGCGCGTGCGTCATCGGCGATCGTTGATCCATGCGTGCGTCATCCGCGTTCGTTGATCTGCGTGCACGTCATCGTTCGTCGATCCGCGCTCACACGTCATTACTGTTCATCGATAAGCACGCATGCGCCATTGGCATTCGTCGATATGTGCTCGCACGTCGTCAGCATTTGTCGATCCGCGTGCACGTCGTCCGTGTTCGTCGATCCACACGTGACGTCGGCGTTCGTCGATCTGTGGGCGCGTCGTTGGCGATCATCAATCCGTGCGTACGTCATCTGCGATCGTCGATCCGCGTGCGTGTCGTCTGCAGCATTCGTCAATGGAGTTCGTCGATCCGCGTGTGCGATGTCGGCGATCGTCATTCTGCACGCGCATCGTCGGCGTTCGTCGATCTGCGTGCGCATCGTCGGCGTTCGTCGATCCCAACCTATGCATCGTCATCGTTCATCGATCCGCGAGTGCGTCGTCGGCGTTCGTCGATACGTGCGGGCATCGTCGGCGTTTGTCGATCCACGTACGCATCATCGGCGTTCGTCAATCTTCGCGTGCGCGAAGTCGGCATTCGTTTATCTGCATGAGTGTGGTCGGTGATCGTCGATCTGCACGTGCGTCATCGGCGTTTGTCGATCCGCTTGCACGTCTTCACCTTCATCGATCCGTGCATGCGTCATCGGCGTTCGTCGATCCACATGCGTGACGTCGGTGTTCGCCGATCCGCGTGCGCGTCATCAGCGATCATTGATCCACACGTGCGTCATCCGCGTTTGTCGATCTGCGTGCGCGTCATGGGCGTTCGTCGATCCCAATGCGCGCATCATCATCGTTCGTCATTCCGCGCACACGCGTCATTACCATTCGTCAATAAGCACGCGTGCGCCATTGGCGTTCGTCGATAAGCGCTCACGCATCGTCGGCATTCGTCGATCCGCGTACGTGTCATCCGTGTTTGTCGATCCACACGCGATGTCGGCGTTCGTCAATCTGTGGGCGAGTCATTGGCGATCATCGATCCGTGCGTACGTCGTCTGCGATCGTCGATCCGCGTGCATGTCGTCCGCGGCATTCGTCACTGGCGTTCGTCGATCCACACGTGCGACGTCGGCGATCGTCATTCTGCACACGCATCGTCGGCGTTCGTCGATCTGCGTGCGTGTCGTCGGTGTTCATCGATCCCAATGCACGCATCGTCATCATTCGTCGATCCGCGAGTGCGTCGTCGGCATTTGTCGATCCGCACGGGCTTCGTCGGCGTTCGTCGATCCGCGTACCAGTCATCGGCGTTCGTCAATCTTCGCGTGCGCGACATCGGCATTCGTTTATCTGCGTGCGTGTTGTCGGTGATCGTCGATCTGCACGTACGTCATCGGCGTTCGTTGATCCGTTTGCATGTCTTCACCTTCGTCGTTCCGTGCGTGCGTCGTCGGCATTCGTCGATCCGCACGCACGACGTCGGTGTTCACTGATCCGCGCGCACGTCGTTGGCGTTCGTCGATATGCGCGCGCGTCATCCACGTTTGTCGATCTGCGCACGAGTGATGTTGGCGTTCATCGATTCGCACTCGCGTCGTCAGCGATTGTCGATCCACGCGCGTGTCGTCAGCAGTCGTCGATCCACGCGTGCCTCATCCGCGTTCATCGATCCACGCATCCATCATCTGCGTTCGTCGATCCACGTGCGTGAGTCATCGGCGTTCATCGATACGCGCGCGCGTCGTCGGCATTCTTCGTTCCACGCGGGAATCATCGGCATTCATCAATCCGCGTGCGCGTCGTCGGCGTTCCTCGATACGCACGCACGTCGTCCGCGTTGGTTGATCTGCGCGTGACATCGGCGTTCGTTGATACACGCACGTGTCGACGGCGTTCGTCTATCCGCGCATGCGCGACATTGGCGTTCATCGATCTGCATGCGCATCGTCGGCGATCGTCGATCCGCATGCGCATCGTCAGCAATCGTCGATCCGCACGTGCCTCATCCGCGTTCATCGATCCGCGTGTGCATCATTCGCGTTCGTCTATCCGCGTGCGAGTCATCGGCGTTCGACGATCCGTGTGTGTGTCGTCGGCATTCATCGATCCGTGCGGGCATCGTCGGGGTTCGTCGATCCACGCATGCATTGTCGGTGATCGTCGATCCGTGCGCGTGTCATCCGCGTTTGTTGATCTGAGTGTGCGTCGTTGGCGTTCATCGATCGCGCACACACATCGTCCGTGTTCGTCGATCTGAGCGCGCGTCGTCGGCATTCGTCGATCCGCAAGCGCGTCGTTGGCGTTCGTCGATCCGTGTGCGCTACGTTGGCATTCGTCGATCCATGCAGGCGTCGTCGGGGTTCGTCGATCCACTCATGCATCGTTGGCGATCGTCGATCCGTGCGTGTGTCATCTGCGTTCGTCGATCTGAGTGCGCGTCGTTGGCGTTCATCGATCCAGCAACACACATTGTCCGTGTTCGTCGATCTGAGCGCGCGTCGTCGGGATTCGTCGATCCGCGAGTGCGTCGCCGGCGATCGTCGATCCGCAAGCGAGTCGTCGGCGTTCGTCGATACGTGTGCACGTCTTCGCCTTCGTCGATCCGTGCGTGCATTGTTGGCGATCGTCGATATGCACGTGCATCATGGGCGTTCGTCGGTCCGTGTGCACGCATCATCGGCGTTCGTCGATAAGCGCGCGAGTGTCGTCGGCGTTCTTCGATCCACGCGTGCGTCATCAGCGATCGTCGATCTGCGCGCGCGTCGTCGGCATTCATCGATCCGCAAGCACGTTGTCGGCGATAGTCGATCCACACGCGTGTCGTCGGTGATCATCGATCCACCCGCGCATTGTCCACGTATGTCGATCCACGGCCGCGTCGTCGGCGATCGTCGAACCGCGCGTGTGTCGTGGGCGTTCGTCGATCCGCGCACGCGCGTCGTCGGCATTCGATAATAAGCGCGCGAGTGTCATCGGCATTCTTCGATCCACGCGTTCGTCATCGGCGATCGTCTATCCGCGCGTGCCCATCATTAACGTACATCGATAAGCGCGCGTGTGCCATTGGCGTTCGTCGATACGTGCGCACGTCATCAGCATACATCGATAAGCGCTCGTGCGTCATCAGCTTTCGTCGATCCGCGCGTGCATGATGTCAGCATTCGTCGATCCGCTCGTGTGCATCGTCAGCGTTCGTTTATAAGTGCACGAGCGTCGTCAGCATTCGTCGATACACACACGCGCATCGTCGACTTTCGACTATAAGCGCGCGTGCGTATTCGGCGTTCGTCAATCCGCGCGTGCGCATTGTCTGCGTTCGTCGATGCACGCGCGCGTCATCAGCAATCGTCGATCCGCGCGTGCCTCCTCTGCGTTCGTCAATCCGCGCGCGGGTCGTCTGCATTCATTGATCCACGCACGTGAGTCATCGGCGTTCGTTGATCCACGCGTGCGTTGTCGGCCTTCGTCAATCCGCATGCACGTCATCAGCGTTCGTCGATCCGTGTGCGCGTCATTGGCGTTAACACATCCGCTTGCGTGTCGTCGGCCTTTGTCGATCCGCATGCACGTCGTCGACTTTTGTCGATCCGCGTGGGCATCGTCGGCGCTCGTCGATCCACGCGCGCACGTCGTCGGTGTTCATCGATCCGCGTGCGTGCTTCATTGGCGTTAGTCGATCCGCGCACGCGTCGTCGGCGATCGTCGATCCATGCGCGTGTCGAATGCTTTCATCGATCCGCGTGCGTGTCATCCACGTTCGTCGATCTGCGCGTGACGTCGGCATTCGATGATCCGCGGGTGCATCGTTGGTGATCACCGATCCGCGCGTACTTCGTCTGCGATCGTCGATCCGCGTGCGTGTCCTCCACGTTCGTCGATCCGCGTGCGTGAGTCATCGGTGTTCGTCGATCCGCGCGCACGTCGTTGGCATTCATCGATAAGCACATGAGCGTCGTCGGCGTTCTTTGATCTGCGTGTGCGTCATCAGCGATCGTCAATCTGTGCGAGCGTCGTCGGCGTTCATCGATCTGCGTGCGCTTCGTCGGCATTCGTCGATAAGCGCATGAGCGTCATTGGCGTTCATCGATCCGCGCACGCGTCGTTGGCGATCATCTATCCGCACACGCGCGAGGTTGGCATTCATCGATCCGCAAGTGCATCGTCGGCGATCGTCGATCTGTCCGCGCGTCGTCAGCAATCATGGATCCGCGTGCACCTCGTCCGCGTTCATCGATCCACGTGCGCGTCGTCCGCGTTTGTTGATCTGTACGCGTGAGTCGTCGGCGTTCATCGATCCGCGCGTGCATTGTCAGCGATTGTCTATCCGCGCGAGCATCATCGGCTTTCTTCGATCCGCGTGCACGTGTCGTCGGCGTTCGTTGATCCGCGCGCACGTCATCGGTGTTTGTCGATCCGAACGCACGCGTCGTCAGCGTTTCCGATCCGCGTGCGCATCGACGCCGATCATCGATCCGAAGCGCGCGTCGTCGGCGATCGTCGATCAATGCGTGCGTCGTCGACGTTGGTCGACCCGCACGTGTGTCATCCGTGTTCGTCAAACTGAGCGTGTGTCGTTGGCGTTCGTCGATCCACGCTCATGCGTCGTCCATGTTCGTCGATCTGAGCGCGTCAGGTCGGTGTTCGTCGATCCGCGCGCACATCGTCGGTCCTTGTTGATCCACGCGCGTGCGTCATCGGCGTTCGTCAATCCCCGCGTGCGCGTCATCGTTGTTCGTCGATCCGCACGTGCGCGTCATTGGCGTTCGTCGATCCGCGCGTGTGTCGTCGGCGTTCATCGATCTGCGCATGCGTCATCCACGTTCGTCGATCTGCACACGACGTCGGCATTCGTCGATCCACGCGCGCGTCATCGGCATTCGTCAATAAGCGCTCACGTGTCGTTGGCGTTCGTCAATCCACGCGCACACGACTTTGGCGTTCGTTGATCCGCCTGTGCACATCGTCGGCTTTCATCGATAAGCGCGCGAGCGTCGTCGGCGTTCATTGATCCACGTGCGTGTGACATCGACTTTCATCTATAAGCGCGCGTTCGTCTTCAGCGTTCGTCGATCTGCGCGCGTGCATCTTTGGCGTTCATCGATCCGCGTGCACGTCGTCTACATTTTTCGATCTGTACGCAACATCGGCGTTCTTCGATCCACGGGCGCGTCATTGGTGATCGTCGATACTCGCGCGCATCTTCGGGGTTCGTCAATCCATGCGTGCGCACCTTCGGTGTTCATCGATCCGCACGCATATCATCCGCGTTCGTCGATCTGCATGTGACATCTGCGATCGTCGATCCGCGCGCTTGTCTGCATTCATCGATCCGCGCGCGTGAGTCATGGGCGTTCGTCAATCCGCGTGCGCATCGTCAGCGATCGTGAATCTGCACACGCGTCGTCGGCATTCGTTGATCTGCATTTGCATTGTCGGCGTTTATCGATAAGCACGTGAGCGTCATTGACGTTCGTCGATCCGCACGTGCGTCAACGGCGATCGTCGATCCGTGCGTGCATCATCCGCGTTCATCGATCCTCGCGCAGGTCATAGGCAATTGTCGATCTGCATGCCCATCATCAGCATTCATCGATTCTCATGTGCGCGTCGTCGGCGTTCGTCGATCCGCACACGTGCGTCATCGGCGTTCTTCGACCCGCACGCACGCGTCGTCGGCATTCGTAGATCCGCACACACGCGTCGTCGGCATTCATCGATCCGCACGTGCGTCGTCGGCGATCGTAGATCCGCGCGCGCGTCATCCTTGTTCGTCGATCCGCGCACGCGTCGTAGGCAATCGTCGATCCGCGCGCACGTCGTCGGCGTTCGTCGATCCGTGCGTGTGCGTCGTCGGCGTTCATCGATCCGCGTGCGCATGCCTTCGGCGTTCATCGATCCACGCGCGCACGTCATCAGCGTTCGTCGGTTCACGCGAACGCGTCATCGGTGTTCGTCGATCCGCGAGCACGTCATCGGCGATTGTCGATCCGCAAGCGAGTCGTCGGCGTTCGTCGATACTCGTGCGCGTCTTTGCCTTCATCGATCCGAGCATGCTTCGTTGGCAATTTTCGATCCACGCGTGCGTCATGGGCGTTCGTCGATCTGCGCGCACTCGTCGTTGGCGTTCGTCGATAAGCGCGCGAGTGTTGTCGGCATTCTTCAATCCACGTGTGCGTCATCAGTGATCGTCGATCCGCACACGCGCGTCATTACCGTTTGTCGATAAGCACGTGTGCACCATTGGCGTTCGTCGATACGCGCACGCATGTCATCAGCGTTCATCGATAAGTGCTCGCGGGTCATCGGCGTTTGTCGATCCACGCACGAATGACATCGGCGTTCATCGATCCAATCGTGCGCGTCGTCGGCGTTCGTCAAACCCCGCATGCGCGTCATCGGCTTTCATCGATCCGCACGCTCGACATCAGCATTTGTCGATCCGCGCGCGTGAGTCGTCGGCATTCGTCGATCTGTGTGCGCATCATCGGTGTTCATCGATAAGTGTGCGAGCGTCGTTGGCGTTTGTCGATCCGCGCGTGCATCGTCGGCGATCATTGATCCGCGTGAGTGTCATCTGCATTCATTGATCTGAGTGCACGTCGTTGGGGTTTGTCGATCCACGCACAAGCGTCGTCCGTGTTCGTCGATCCATGCGCGCGTCGTCGGCGTTCGTCGATCCGCGTGCGTGTCGTCTGCGTTCGTCGATCCACGTGGGCGTCGTCGGCGATCGTCGTTCCGTGCGTATGTCATCTGCGTTCGTCGACCTGAGTGCGTGTCGATGGCGTTCATCGATTCCCGCACACGCGTTATCTGTTTTCATCGATCCACGTGCGCATCGTTGGCGTTTGTTGATCCGCACACCCGTCCTCATCGTTCGTCGATCCACACATGCATCATGGGCGATCGTCGATCTGCACGCGTGTCATCCGCGTTCATCGATCTGAGTGTGCGTCCTTGGCGTTCGTCGATCCGCGCACACGCGTCGTCCGTGTTCGTCGATCCACGCACGCCTCTTCGGCGTACATTGATCCGCGCGCCCGTCATCGGCGTTCGTCGATCCCCGCATGCATCGTCGGCGATCGTCAAGCTGCGTGCGTGTCATCCGCGTCATCGATCTGAGTGCGTGTTGTTGGCGTTCGTCAATCCGCGCACACGTGTCATCCGTGTTCGTCGATCCGCATGCGTGAGTCGTCGGCGTTCGTCGATCCGCGTGCGTGTCATCCACGTTCGTCGATCTGAGTGCGTGTCGTTGGCGTTCGTCGATCCAGGCACACGCATAATCCGTGTTCGTCGATCCGCAGGTGCGACGTCGGCATTCGTCGATCCGCTCGTGCGCGTCATCGGCGTTTGTTGATAAGCGCGCGCGTCTTCGGCATTCGTCAATCCACGCGCGCACGTCGTTGGCGTTCGTCGATACGCGCGTGCGATGTCGGCGTTCATCGATCCGCATGCACGTTGTCGGCGTTTGTCGATCCCCACGCGCGTGACATTTGCGTTCATCGATAAGCGCACGAGCGTCATCGGCCTTCGTCGTTCCATGTGCCCGCGTCGTCGACTTTCGTCTATAAGTGCGCATGCGTTTTCGGCATTCGTCGATCCGCGTGCGAGCGTCATCGGCGTTCTTCGATCCACGTGCTCATCGTCAGCGATCGTCAATCTGCTCGCGCCTCATCTCGTTCGTCTAACTGTGTGTGCGTCGTCGGCGTTCGTCCATCCGTGCGCGTGTTGTCGGCGATGGTTGATACACGCATGCGTCATCCATGTTCGTCGATCTGCGCGCACGTTGTCGGCATTCGTCGATCCGTGCGGGCGTCGTTGGCGTTCGTCAATCCGCGTACGCATTTACGGCGTTCATCAATCTGCACGTGCGCGACATCGGCGTTCATTTATCTGCGTGCGCGACGTCGGTGATCGTCGATCCGCACGCGCGTCGTTGGCATTCGTCGATCTGCATGCGCGTCTTTGCCTTCGTCGATCTGCACATGCGTCATCGGCGATCGCAAATCCTCGCGTGTGTTATGTACGTTCGTTGATCCACACGCACGTGTCATCGGCGTTCGTCGATAAGCGCGCGAATGTCTTCGGCGTTCTTTGATCTGCACGTGTGTCATCAGCGATCGTCGATCCGCGCTCACGCGTAATTACCCTTCGTCGATAAGCACGCGTGCGCCATTGGCGTTCGTCGAATCGAGCGTGTGCATCTTCGGCGTTCGTCAATCCGTGCACGCGTCGTCCGCGTTCGTCGATCCGCACGTGACGTCTGCGATCGTTGATCCGCGCGCATGTCCGCGTTCATCGATCCGCGCACATGAGTCATGGGCATTCGTTGATCCGTGTGCGTGTCGTCGGCGATCCCCAATCTGCACGCGCATCGTCGGCGTTCTTCGATCTGCGTTTGCATTGTCGGCGTTCATCGATAAGCACGCGAGCGTTGTTGGCGTTCGTCGATCCGCACGTGCGTTGTCGGCGATAGTTGATCCGTGCACGCGTCATCCGTTTTCGTCGATCCGCGCACACCTCATAGGCAATTGTCGATCTGCGCGCGCATCATCAGCGTTCGTTGATCCGCGCGTGCGTGTCATCAGCATTCGTCGATCCACACGCGTGCATCATCGGCATTCATCGATCCACGCGCACGCGTCGTCGGTGTTTTTTGATCCGCGCGCGCACGTCATCGGCGTTCGTTGAACCACGAGCGCGTCGTCGGCGATCGTCGATCCGTGAGCGAGTCATCGGCGTTCATCGATTCGCGTGCGCGTCTTCGCCTTCGTCGATCCGTGCGTGCGTCGTTGGCGATTGTCGATCCGCACGTGCGTCATGGGCGTTCATCGATCCGCGCGCACGCATCATCGGCGTTCGTCAATAAGCACGCGAGTGTCGTCGGCATTCTTCGATCCACGCGCGCGTCATCGGCGATCGTCGATCCGCAAATGCGCGTCATTACCGTTCATCGATAAGCATGTTTGTGCTGTTGGCGTTCGTCGATACGCACGCGCATGTCATCGGCATTCGTGGATAAGCGCTCGCGGGTCATCGGCGTTCGTTGATTAACATGCGCACGACGTCGGCGTTCGTCGATCCACTCGTGCATGTCGTCGGCGTTCGTCGATCCCCCCGTGCACGTCATCGGCTTTCGTCGATCCGCATGCTCGACGTCGGCATTTGTCGATCCGTGCGCGTGAGTCATCGGCGTTCGTCGATCTGTGAGCGTGTTGTTGGTGTTTGTCAATAAGAGTGCGAGTGTCATCGGCGTTTGTCGATCCGCGCGTGCAACTTCGGCGATCATCGATCCGCGTGCCTGTCATCCACATCCGTTGATCTGAGTGCGCGTCGTTGGGGTTCGTCGATCCGCGCACACGCGTCGTCCGTGTTCGTTGATCCACGCGCGTGTCATCGGCGTTCGTCGATCTACGCGTGCGTCGTCGGTGTCGTCAATCCGCGTGGGCGTCATTGGCGATCATCGATCTGCGTGCGTGTTATCCGCGTTCGTCGACCTGAATGCATGTCATTGGCGTTCTTCGATTCCCGCACACGCGTCATCCGTGATCGTCGATCCACGCGTGCATCGTCAGCGTTTGTTGATCCGCGCGCCCGTCCTCGGCGTTCGTCGATCCACGCATGCATCGTCGGCGATCGTCGATCCGCGCACGTGTCATCCGCTTTCTTCGATATGAGTGGGCGTCGTTGGCGTTTGTCGATCCGCACACACGCTTCCTCTGTGTACGTCGATCCGTGTGCGTGACTCGTCGGCGTTCATCGATCCGTGCACATGTGTCATCCGTGTTCGTCGATCCGCACACGCAACATCGGCATTCATCGATCCGCGCGCACGTCATCGGCGTTCGTGTGTCCGTGCGCGTGTCATTGGCGTTCACACATCCGCATGCGTGTCGTCGGCGTTCATCGATCCGCGCGCGCGTCGTCGACTTTCGTCGATCCGCGTGGGCATCATCGGCGTTCGTCGATCCACGCGCGCGTGTCGTCGGTGTTCATCGATCCGCGTGCGTGCTTCATCGGCGTTATTCGATCCGCGCACGCATCGTCGGCGATCGTCGATCCATGCGCGTGTCGTCTGCTTTCATCGATCCGCGCGCGTGTCATCCACGTTCGTCGATCTGCGCGTGATGTCGGCGTTCGATGATCCGCGGGCGCATCGTTGGCGATCACCGATCCGCACGTACTTCGTCTGCGATCGTCGATCCGCGCGCGTCTCCTCCGCGTTCGTCGATCCGCGTGCGTGAGTCATCGGTGTTCGTCGATCCGCGTGCACATCATCGGCATTCATCGATAAGCGCGTGAGCGTCATCGGCGTGCTTCGATCTGCGTGTGCGTCGTCAGCGATCATCAATCTGTGCGAGCGTCGTCGGCGTTCATCGATCTGCGTGCGCTTCGTTGGCATTCGTCGATAAGCGCGCGAGCGTCATTGGTGTTCATCGATCCACGCACACGTCGTTGGCGATCATCTATCCGCGCACACGCGAGGTTGGCATTCATCGATCCGCACGTGCATCGTCGGCGATCGTCGATCTGTCCGTGCGTCATCAGCAATCATGGATCCGCGTGCGCCTCGTCCGCGTTCGTCGATCCACGCGCGCGTCGTCCGCGTATCTTGATCTGCACGCGTGAGTCGTCGGCGTTCGTCGATCCGCGCGTGCATTGTCAGCGATCGTCTATCCGCGCGAGCATCATCGGCGTTCGTCGATCCGCGTGCACGTGTCATCGGCGTTCGTTGATCCGCGCGCACGTCATTGGTGTTTGTCGATCCAAACGCACGCGTCGTCGGCGTTTCCAATCCGTGTGCGCATCAATGCCGATCGTCGATCCGAAGCACGCATCGTCGGCGATCGTCGATCAGCGCGTGCGTCGTCGACGTTCGTCGACCCACACGCGTGTCATCCGCGTTCGTCAAACTGAGCGTGTGTCGTTGGCGTTCGTCGATCCACGCTCACGCGTCGTCCATGTTCGTCGATCTGAGCGCTTCAGGTCGGTGTTCGTCGATCCGCACGCACGTCATCGGTCCTCATAGATCCACGCGCGTGCGTCATCGGCATTCGTCAATCCCCGCACGCGCGTCGTCGTTGTTCGTCGATCCGCATGTGCGCGTCATTGGCGTTCGTCGATCCACGCGTGTGTCGTCGGCGTTCATCGATCTGCGCATGCATCATCCACGTTCGTTGATCTGCACGCGATGTCGGCATTCGTCGATCCACGTGTGCGTCGTCGGCATTCGTCAATAAGCGCTCGCGTGTCGTTGGCGTTCGTCGATCCACGCGCACACGACTTTGGCGTTCGTTGATCCACCTGTGCACATCGTCGGCTTTCATCGATAAGTGAGCGAGCGTCGTCGGCGTTCATTGATCCACGTGCGTGCGACATCGACTTTCGTCTATAAGCGCGCGTTCGTCTTCGGCGTTCGTCGATCTGCACGCGTGCATCTTTGCGTTCATCGATCCGCGTGCACGTCATCTACATTTTTAGATCCGCACGCAACGTTGGCAATCTTCGATCCACGGGCGCGTCGTTGGTGATCGTTGATACTCGCACGCATCTTCGGGGTTCGTCGATCCACACGCGCGCACCTTCGGCGTTCATCGATCCGCACGCATATCGTCCGCGTTCGTCGATCTGCACGTGACATCTGTGATCGTCTATCCGCGCACGTGTCTGCATTCATCGATCCACGCGGGTGAGTCATGGGCATTCGTCAATCCGCGTGCGCATCATCAGCGATTGTCAATCTGCACACGCGTCGTCGGCGTTCGTTGATCTGCATTTGCGTTGTCGGCGTTCATCGATAAGCACGCGAGCGTCATTGCCTTTCGTCGATCCGCACGTGCGTCATCGGCGATCGTCGATCCGTGCGTGCATCATACGCGTTCATCGATCCACGCGCAGGTCGTAGGCAATTGTCGATCTGCGTGCCCATCATCAGCGTTCGTCGATTCTCGTGTGCGCGTCATCGGCGTTCGTCAATCTGCACACGTGCGTCATCGGCGTTCTTCGACCCGCGCGCGCATGTCGTCGGCATTCGTAGATCCGCACACATGCATCGTCGGCATTCATCGATCCGCACGTGCGTCGTCGGCGATCGTCGATCCGCGCGCGCGTCATCCTTGTTCGTCGATCCGCGCACGCGTCGTAGGCAATCGTCGATCCGTGTGCGCGTCATCAGCGTTTGTCGATCCGCGTGCGCATGCCTTCGGCGTTTTTCGATCCACGCGCGCATGTCATCAGCGTTCGTCGGTTCGCGCGCACGCGTCATCGGCGTTCGTCGATCCGCGAGCACGTCATCGGCGATTGTCGATCCGCAAGCGAGTCGTCGGCGTTCGTCGATACGCATGCACGTCTTTGCCTTCATCGATCCGAGCGAGCTTCGTTGGCGATCTTCGATCCACGCGTGCATCATGGGCGTTCGTCGATCTGCGCGCACTCGTCATTGGCGTTCGTCGATAAGCGCGCGAGTGTCGTCAGCATTCTTCAATTCACGCGTGCATCATCAGCGATCGTCGATCCGCACGCGCGCGTCATTACCGTTTGTCGATAAGCATGTGTGCACCATTGGCGTTCGTCGATACGCACGCGCATGTCATCAGCGTTCGTCGATAAGCACTCGCGGGTCGTCGGCGTTTGTCGATCCACGTGCGCACGACATCGGCGTTCATCGATCCAATCGTGCGCGTCGTCGGCGTTCGTCAAACCCCGCATGCGCGTCATCGGCTTTCATCGATCCGCACGCTCGACGTCAGCATTTGTCGATCCGCGCGCGTGAATCGTCGGCATTCGTCAATCTGTGTGCGCGTCATCGGCGTTCATCGATAAGTGTGCGAGCGTCGTTGGCGTTTGTCGATCCGTGCATGCATCGTCGGCGATCATCGATCCGCGTGAGTGTCATCTGCATTCATTGATCTGAGTGCGCGTCGTTGGGGTTCGTCGATCCACGCACACGCGTCGTCCGTGTTCGTCGATCCGTGCGCGCGTCGTCGGCGTTCGTCGATCCGCGTGGGCGTCATCGGCGATCATCGATCCGCACGCGTGTCATCCGCGTTCGTCAACCTGAGTGCGTGTCGATGGCGTTCATCGATTCCCGCACACGCGTTATCTGTTTTCATCGATCCACGTGCGCATCATTGGCGTTTGTTGATCCACACACCCGTCCTCATCGTTCGTCGATCCACACATGCATCATGGGCGATCGTCGATCCGCACGCGTGTCATCCGCGTTCATCGATCTGAGTGTGCGTTGTTGGCGTTCGTCGATCCGCGCACACGCGTCGTCCGTGTTCGTCGATCCACGCACGCCTCTTCGGCGTACATTGATCCGCGTGCCCGTCATCGGCGTTCGTCGATCCCCGCGTGAATCGTCGGCGATCGTCGAGCCGCGTGCGTGTCATCCGCGTCATCGATCTGAGTGCGTGTCGTTGGCGTTCGTCGATCCGCGAACACGTGTCATCCGTGTTCATTGATCCGCACGCGTGAGTCGTCGGCATTTGTCGATCTGCGTGTGTGTCATCCGCGTTCGTCGATCTGAGTGCGTGTCGTTGGCATTCGTCGATCCGGGCACACGCATAATCCATGTTCGTCAATCCGCACGTGCGACGTCGGCGTTCGTCGATCCGCTCGTGCGCGTCATCGGTGTTTGTTGATAAGTGCGCGCGTCTTCGGCATTCATCAATCCACGCGCGCACGTCGTTGGCGTTCGTCGATACGCACGTGCGACGTCGGCGTTCATCGATCCGCATGCACGTCGTCGGCGTTTGTCGATCCCCACGCGCGTGACATTTGCGTTCATCGATAAGCGCATGAGTGTCATCGGCCTTCGTCGTTCCATGCGCCCGCGTCGTCGACTTTCGTCTATAAGAGCGCGTGCGTTTTCGGCATTCATCGATCCACGTGCGAGCGTCATCAGCGTTCTTCGATCCACGTGCTCATCGTCAGCAATCATCAATCTGCTCGCGCGTCATCTCATTCATCTAACTGTGTGTGCGTCGTCGGCGTTCGTCCATCCGCGCGCGTGTTGTCGGCGATGGTTGATACACGCATGCGTCATCCGTGATCGTCAATCTGCGCGCACGTTGTCGGCATTCGTCGATCCGTGCGGGCGTCGTTGGCGTTCATCAATCCACGTACGCATTGTCGGCGTTCATCAATCTGCGCGTGCGCGACGTCGGCGTTTGTTTATCTGCGTGCGCGTTGTCGGTGATCGTCGATCCGCACGCGCATCGTTGGCGTTCGTCAATCCGCATGCGCATCTTTGCCTTCGTCGATCTGCACGTGCATTGTCGGCGATCGTCGATCCTCGCGTGTGTTGTGGACGTTCGTTGATCCACACGCACGTGTCATCGGCGTTTGTCAATAAGCGCGCGAGTGTCTTCAGCGTTCTTTGATCTGCGCGCGTGTCATCAGCGATCGTCGATCCGCGCTCGCGCGTCATTACCCTTCGTCGATAAGCACACGTGCGCCGTTGGCGTTCGTCGATCCGAGCGTGCGCATCTTCGGCGTTCGTCAATCCGTGCACGCGTCGTCCGCGTTCGTCGATCCGCACGTGACGTCTGCGATCGTTGATCCGCGCGCGTGTCCGCGTTCGTCGATCCGCGCACGTGAGTCATGGGCATTCGTCGATCCGTGTGCGCGTCTTCGGCGATCCTCAATCTGCACGCGCATCGTCGGCGTTCTTCAATCTGCGTTCGCATGGTCGGCGTTCATCGATAAGCATGCGAGCGTCGTTGGCGTTCGTCGATCCGCACGTGCGTTGTCGGCGATAGTTGATCCGTGCATGCGTCATCCACATTCGTCGATCCGCGCACACCTCATAGGCAATTGTCGATCTGCGCACGCATCATCAGCGTTCATTGATCTGCGCGTTTGCTTCGTCAGCGTTCGTCGATCCACACGTGTGCATCGTCGGTGTTCATCGATCCACGCGCACGCATCGTCGGTGTTTTTTGATCCGCACGCGCACGTCGTCGGCGTTCGTCGAACCACAAGCGTGTCGTCGGCGATCGTCGATCCGCGAGCGAGTCATCGGCGTTCATCGATACGCGTGCGCGTCTTCGCCTTCATCGATCCGTGCGTGCGTCATTGGTGATCGTCGATCCGCACGTGCGTCATGGGCGTTCATCGATCCGCGCGCACGCATCATTAGCGTTCGTCAATAAGCACGCGAGTGTCGTCGGCGTTCTTCGATCCACGCGCGCATCATCGGCGATCATCGATCCGCACATGCGCGTCATTACCGTTCATCGATAAGCACGTTTGTGCTGTTGGCGTTCGTCGATACGCACGCGCCTGTCATCGGCGTTCGTGGATAAGCGCTCGCGGGTCATCGGTGTTCGTTGATTATTGTGCGCACGACGTCAGCGTTCGTCGATCCACAAGCGTGCATCGTCGGCGTTCATCGATCCACACGCACGCGTCGTCGGTGTTTTTTGATCCACGTGCGCACGTCGTCAGCATTCGACGATCCACACGCGTGCATCGTCGGCATTCATCAATCCACGCGCACGCGTCGTCGGTGTTTTTTGATCCGCGCACGCACGTCATCTGCGTTCGTCGATCCACGCGCGCGTCGTCCGCGTTTGTTGATCTGCACGCGTGAGTCATCGGCGTTCGTCGATCCGCGTGTGAATTGTCAGCGATCGTCTATCCGCGCGAGCATCATCGGCGTTCGTCGATCCACGTGCACGTGTCGTCGGTGTTCGTTGATCCGCACGCACGTCATCGGTGTTTGTCGATCCGAACTCACGCGTCATCGGCGTTTCCGATCCTCGTGTGCATCGACGCCGATCGTCGATCCGAAGCGCGCGTCATCGGCGATCGTCGATCAGCGCGTGCGTCGTCGATGTTCGTCGACCCACACGCGTGTCATCCGCATTCGTCAAACTGAGCATGTGTCGTTGGCGTTCGTCGATCCACGCTCACGCGTCGTCCATGTTCGTCGATCTGAGCGCGTCAGGTCGGTGTTCGTCGATCCGCGCACACGTCATCGGTCCTCGTCGATCCACGCGCGTGCGTCATCGGCGTTCGTCAATCCCCGCACACGCGTCGTCGTTGTTCGTCGATCCGCACGTGCACGTCGTTGGCGTTCGTCGATCCGCGAACACGTGTCATCCGTGTTCGTTGATCCGCACGCGTGAGTCGTCGGCGTTCGTCGATCTGCGTGCGTGTCATCCGCGTTCGTCGATCTGAGTGCGTGTCATTGGCATTCGTCGATCCGGGCACACGCATAATCCATGTTCGTCGATCCGCACGTGCGACGTCGGCGTTCGTCGATCCGCTCGTGTGCGTCGTCGGTGTTTGTTGATAAGTGCGCGCGTCTTCAGCATTCATCAATCCACACGCGCACGTCGTTGGCGTTCGTCGATACACGCGTGCGACGTCGGCGTTCATCGATCCGCATGCACGTCATTGGCGTTTCTCGATCCCCATGCGCGTGTCATTTGCATTCATCGATAAGCACACGAGCGTCATCGGCCTTCGTCGTTCCATGCGCCCGCATCGTCGACTTTCATCTATAAGTGCGCGTGCATTTTCGGCATTCGTCGATCCGCGTGCGAGCGTCATCGGCGTTCTTCGATCCATGTGCTCATCGTCAGCGATCGTCAATCTGCTCGCGCGTCATCTCGTTCGTCTAACTGTGTGTGCATCGTCGGCGTTCGTCCATCCGCGCGCGTGTTGTCGGCGATGGTTGATACACGCATGCATCATCCGTGTTCGTCGATCTGCGCGCAGGTTGTCGGCATTCGTCGATCCGTGCGGGCGTCGTTGGCGTTCGTCAATCCGCGTACGCATTGTTGGCGTTCATCAATCTGCGCGTGCGCAACGTCGGCGTTCGTTTATCTGCGTGCGCGTCGTCAGTGATCGTCGATCCGCACGCACGTCGTTGGCGTTCGTCGATCCGCATGCGCGTCTTTGCCTTCGTCGATCTGCACGTGCATCGTCGGCGATCGTCGATCCGCGTGAGTGTCATCTGCATTCATTGATCTGAGTGCGCGTCGTTGGGGTGCGTCGATCTGCGCACACGCGTCTTCCGTGTTCATCGATCCGTGAGCTTGTCGTCGGCGTTCGTCGATCCGCGTGCGCGTCGTCTGCGTTCGTCGATCCGCGTGGGCGTCGTCAGCGATCATCGATCCGCGTGAGTGTCATCTGCATTCATTGATCTGTGTGCGCGTCGTTGGGGTTCGTCGATCCGCGCACACGCGTCGTCCGTGTTCGTCGATCCGTGTGCGCGTCGTCGGCGTTCGTCGATCCGCGTGCGCGTCATCTGCGTTCGTCGATCCGCGTGGGCGTCATCGGCGATCGTCGATCCGCGCGCGTGTCATCCGCGTTCGTCAACCTGAATGCGTGTCGATAGCGTTCATCGATTCCCGCACATGCGTTATCTGTTTTCATCCATCCACGTGCGCATCGTTGGTGTTTGTTGATCCGCACACCCGTCCTCATCGTTCGTCGATCCACACATGCATCATGGGTGATCGTCGAACCGCACACGTGTCATCCGCGTTTATCGATCTGAGTGTGCGTTGTTGGCGTTCATCGATCCGCGCACACGCGTCGTCCGTGTTCGTCGATCCACGCACGCCTCTTCGGCGTACATTGATCCGCGCACCCGTCATCGGCGTTCGTCGATCCCCGCGTGCATCGTCGGCGATCGTCGAGCCGCGTGCGTGTCATCCACGTCATCGATCTGAGTGCGTGTCGTTGGCGTTCGTCGATCCGCGCACACGTGTCATCCGTGTTCGTCGATCCGCACGTGTGAGTCATCGGCGTTCGTCGATCTGCGTGCGTGTCATCCGCGTTCGTCGATCTGAGTGCGTGTCGTTGGCATTCGTCGATCCGGGCACACGCATAATCCATGTTCGTCAATCCGCACGTGCGACGTCGGCGTTCGTCGATCCGCTCGTGCGCGTCATCGGTGTTTGTTGATAAGTGCGCGCGTCTTCGGCATTCATCAATCCACGCGCGCACATCGTTGGCGTTCGTCGATATGCGCGTGTGATGTCGGCATTCATCGATCCGCATGCACGTCATCGGCGTTTGTCGATCCCCACGCACGTGTCATTTGCGTTCATCGATAAGTGCACGAGCGTCATCGGCCTTCGTCGTTCCATGCGCCCGCGTCGTTGACTTTCATCTATAAGTGCGCGTGCGTTTTCAGCATTCGTCGATCCACGTGCGAGCATCATCGGCGTTCTTCGATCCACGTGCTCATCGTCAGCGATCGTCAATCTGCTCGCGCGTCATCTCGTTCGTCTAACTGTGTGTGCGTCATCGGCGTCGTCCATCCGCGAGCGTGTTGTCGGCGATGGTTGATACACGCATGCGTCATCCGTGTTCGTCGATCTGCGTGCACGTTGTCGGCATTCATTGATCCGTGCGGGCGTCGTTGGCATTCGTCAATCCGCGTACGCATTGTCGGCGTTCATCAATCTGCACGTGCGCGACGTCGGCGTTCGTTTATCTGCGTGCGCGTCGTCGGTGATCGTCGATTCGCACGCGCGTCGTTGGCGTTCGTCGATCCGCATGCGCGTCTTTGCCTTCGTTGATCTGCACGTGTGTCGTCGGCGATCGTCGATCCTCGCGTGTGTTGTGGACGTTCATTGATCCACACGCACATGTCATCGGCGTTCGTCGATAAGCGCGCGAGTGTCTTCGGCGTTCTTCGATCTGCGTGTGTGTCGTCAGCGATCGTCGATCCGCACTCGCGCGTCATTACCCTTCATCGATAAGCACGCGTGCGCCGTTGGCGTTCGTCGAACCGAGCGTGTGCATCTTCGGCGTTTGTCAATCCGTGCACGCGTCGTCCGCGTTCGTCGATCCGCACGTGACGTCTGCGATCGTTGATCCGCGCACGTGTCCGCGTTTGTCGATCCGCGCACGTGATTCATGGGCATTCGTCGATCTGCGTGCGCGTCGTCGGCGATCCTCAATCTGCACGCGCATCGTCGGCGTTCGTCGATCTGCGTTCGCATGGTCGGCGTTCTTCGATAAGCACGTGAGCATCGTTGGCGTTCATCGATCCGCACGTGCATCGTCGGCAATCGTTGATCCGTGCACACGTCATCCGTGTTCATCGATCCGCGCACACCTCATAGGCAATTGTCGATCTGCGCGTGCATCATCAGCGTTCGTTGATCCGCACGTGCGCGTCGTCAGCGTTCGTCGATCCACACGCGTGCATCATCGGCGTTCATCGATCCACGCGCACGCGTCATCGGCGTTTTTTGATCCGCGCTCGCACGTCGTCGGCATTCGTCGAACCGCGAGCGCGTCATCGGCGATCGTCGATCCGCGAGTGAGTCGTCGGCGTTCATCGATACGCGTGCGCGTCTTCGCCTTCGTCGATCCGTGCGTGCGTCATTGACGATCGTCGATCCGCACGTGCGTCATGGGCGTTCATCGATCCGCGCGCACGCATCATCGGCGTTCATCAATAAGCACGCGAGTGTCGTCGGCGTTCTTTGATCCACACGCGCATCATCGGCGAGCGTCGATCCGCACATGCGCGTCATTACCGTTCATCGATAAGCACGTTTGTGTGTTGGCGTTCGTCGATACGCACGCGCATGTCATCGGCGTTCGTGGATAAGCGCTCACGGGTCATCGGCGTTCGTTGATTAACGTGCACACGACGTCGGCGTTCGTCGATCCACTCGTGCATGTCGTCGGCGTTCGTCGATCCCCCCACGCGTGTCATCGGCTTTCGTCGATCCGCATGCTCGACGTCGGCGTTTGTCGATCCGTGCACTTGAGTCATCGGCGTTCGTCGATCCGTGAGCGCGTCGTTGGCGTTTGTCGATAAGAGTGCGAGCGTCATCGGCGTTTGTCGATCCGCGCATGCATCGTCGGTGATCATCGATCCGCGTGCCTGTCATCCGCATTCGTTGATCTGAGTGCGCGTCGTTGGGGTTCGTCGATCCACGCACACGCGTCGTCCGTGTTCGTTGATCCACGTATGCATCGTCGGCATTCGTCGATCCACGCGCGCTTCGTCGGCGTTCATCAATCCGCGTGGGCGTCGTCGGCGATTGTCGATCCGCGAGCGTGTCATCTGCGTTCATTGACCTGAGTGCGTGTCGTTGGCGTTCGTCGATTCCTGCACATGCGTCATCCGTGTTCATCGATCAGCGCGCGCATCGTCGGCGTTTGTTGATCTGCGCACCCGTCCTCAGCATTCGTTGATCCACGCATGCATTATCAGCGATCGTCGATCCGCACGCGAGTCATCAGCGTTCGTCGATCTGTGTGCGCGTCGTTGGTGTTCGTCAATATGCGCACACGCGTCGTCCATGTTCGTCGATCCACGCGCACGTCTTCGGCGTACGTTGATCCGTTCATACGTCATCGGCATTCGTTGATCCGCATGTGCATCGTCGGCGATCGTCGATCCACGTGCGTGTCATCCGCGTTCGTCGATCTAAGTGCGTGTCATTGGCGTTCGTCAATCCGCACACACGTTTCTTCCGTGTTCGTCGATCCGCGCGTGTGAGTCATGGGCGTTTGTCGATCCACGTGCGTGTCATCCGCATTCGTCGATCTGAGTGCGTGTCGTTGGCGTTCGTCGATCCGCGCACACGCATAATCCGTGTTCGTCAATCCGCACGCGCGACGTCGGCGTTCGTCGATCCGCACGCGCGTCATCTGCATTCGTCAATAAGCACGCAAGTGTCATCGGCGTTCGTCGATCCACGCGCGCACGAGGTCGGCGTTCGATGATCCGCTCGTGCGCGTCGTCGGCGTTCGTCAAGAAGCGCACGCGCGTCTTTGGCATTCGTCAATCCACGCGCACGCATCATCGGCGTTCATTGATACGCACGCGCGATGTCGGCGTTCGTCGATCCACATGCACGTCATCGGCGTTCGTCGATCCCCGTGCATGTGTCATTTGCGTTCATCGATAAGCGCATGAGCGTCGTTGGTGTTCATCGTTCCACGCGCTCGCTCATTGACTTTCGTCTATAAGCACGCGTGCGTTTTCAGCATTGGTCGATCCGCGCGTGAGCGTCGTCGGCGTTTGTCGATCCACGTGCTCGTTGTCAGCGATCGTCAATCTGCTCGAGCGTCATCAGCATTCGTCCAACTGCGTGTTCGTCGTCGGCGTTCGTACATCCGCGCGCGCGTCATCGGCGATCGTTGATCCACGCGTGCGTCATCCGCGTTCGTCGATCTGCGTGCACGTCATCGTTCGTCGATCCGCACTCACACGTCATTACCGTTCATCGATAAGCACGCATGCGCCATTGGCATTCGTCGATATGCGCTCACGCGTCGTCAGCATTTGTCGATCCGTGCGCAAGTCGTCCGTGTTCGTCGATCCGCACGCGACGTCGGCGTTCGTCGATCTGTGGGCGCGTCGTTGGCGATCATCAATCCGTGCGTACGTCATCTGCGATCGTCGATCCGCGTGCGTGTCGTCTGCAGCATTCTTCAATGGAGTTCGTCGATCCACGTGTGCGACGTCAGCGATCGTCATTCTGCACGCGCATCGTCGGCGTTCGTCGATCTGCGTGCGCATCGTCGGCGTTCGTCGATCCCAACCTATGCATCGTCATCGTTCATCGATCCGCGAGTGCGTCGTCGGTGTTCGTCGATACGTGCGGGCATCGTCGGCGTTCGTCGATCCACGTACGCATCATCGGCGTTCGTCAATCTTCGCGTGCGCGAAGTCGGCATTCGTTTATCTGCGTGCGTGTCGTCAGTGATCGTCGATCTGCACGTGCGTCATCGGCATTCGTCGATCCGCTTGCGCGTCTTCACCTTCATTGATCCGTGCGTGCGTCATCGGCGTTCGTCGATCCACACGCGTGACGTCGGTGTTCGCCGATCCACGTGCGTGTCATCAGCGATCATTGATCCACACGTGCGTCATCCGCGTTTGTCGATCTGCGTGCGCGTCATGGGCGTTCGTCGATCCCAATGCGCGCATCATCATCGTTCGTCATTCCGCACTCATGCGTCATTACCGTTCGTCAATAAGCACGCGTGCACCATTGGCGTTCGTCGATAAGCGCTCACGCATCGTCGGCATTCGTCGATCCGCGTACGTGTCATCCGTGTTTGTCGATCCACACGCGATGTCGGCGTTCGTCAATCTGTGGGCGAGTCATTGGCGATCATCGATCCGTGCGTACGTCGTCTGCGATCGTCGATCCGCGTGCATGTCGTCCGCGGCATTCATCATTGGTGTTCGTCGATCCACGCGTGCGACGTCGGCGAACGTCATTCTGCACACGCATCGTCGGCGTTCGTCGATCTGCGTGTGCGTCGTTGGTGTTCGTCGATCCCAATGCACGCATCGTCGTCATTCCTCGATCCGCGAGTGCGTCGTCGGCATTTGTCGATCCGCACGGGCTTCGTCGGCGTTCGTCGATCCACGTACAAGTCATCGGCGTTCGTCAATCTTTGCGTGCGCGACATCGGCATTCGTTTATCTGCGTGCGTGTCGTCGGTGATCGTCGATCTGCACGTACGTCGTCGGTGTTCGTTGATCCGTTTGCTCGTCTTCACCTTTGTCGTTCCGTGCGTGCGTCATCGGCATTCGTCGATCCGCACGCGCGACATCGGTGTTCGCTGTTCCGCGCGCGCGTCGTCGGCGTTCGTCGATATGCGCGCGCGTCATCCACGTTTGTCGATCTGCGCACGAGTGATGTTGGCGTTCATCGATTCGCACTCGCGTCGTCGGCGATTGTCGATCCACGCACGTGTCGTCAGCAGTCGTCGATCCACGCATGCCTCATCCGCGTTCGTCGATCCACGCGTCCATCATCTGCGTTCGTCGATCCACGTGCGTGAGTCATCGGCGTTCGTCGATACGCGTGTGCGTCGTCGGCATTCATCGTTCCACGCGGGAATCATCGGCATTCATCAATCCGCGTGCGTGTCGTCGGTGTTCCTCGATACACACGCACGTCTTCCGCGTTGGTTGATCTGCGCGTGACATCGGTGTTCGTCGATACACGCACGCGTCGACGGCGTTCGTCTATCCGCGCATGCGTGACATTGGCGTTCATCGATCTGCATGCGTGTCGTCGGCGATCGTCGATCCGCACGCGCATCGTCAGCAATCGTCGATCCACACGTGCCTCATCCGCGTTCATCGATCCGCGTGTGCATCATTCGCGTTGGTCGATCCGCGCGCGAGTCATCGGTGTTCGTCGATCCGTGTGTGCGTCGTCGGCATTCGTCGATCCGTGCGGGCATCGTCGGGGTTCGTCGATCCACGCATGCATTGTCGGTGATCGTCGATCCGTGTGCGTGTCATCCGCGTTTGTTGATCTGAGTGCGCGTCGTTGGCGTTCATTGATCGCGCACACACATCGTCCGTGTTCGTCGATCTGAGCGCGCGTCGTCGGCATTCGTCGATCCACGAGCGCGTCGTTGGCGTTCGTCGATCCGTGTGCGCTACGTTGGCATTCGTCGATCCATGCAGGCGTCGTCGGGGTTCGTCGATCCACGCATGCATCGTCGGCGATCGTCGATCCGTGCGCGTGTCATCTGCGTTCGTCGATCTGAGTGCGCGTCGTTGGCGTTCATCGATCCGGCAACACACATTGTCCGTGTTCGTCGTTCTGAGCGCGCGTCGTCGGGATTCGTCGATCCGCGAGTGCGTCGTCAGCGATCGTCGATCCGCAAGCGAGTCGTCGGCGTTCGTCGATACGTGTGCACGTCTTCGCCTTCGTCGATCCGTGCGTGCATGGTTGGCGATCGTCGATCCGCACGTGCGTCATGGGCGTTCATCGGTCCGTGTGCACGCGTCATCGGCGTTCGTCGATAAGCGCGCAAGTGTCGTCGGCGTTCTTCGATCCACACGTGCGTCATCGGCGATCTTCGATCTGCGCGCACGTCGTCGGCATTCATCGATCCACGAGCACGTTGTCGGCGATAGTCGATCCACACGCGTGTCGTCGGTGATCATCGATCCACCCGCGCATTGTCCACGTATGTCGATCCACGGCCGCGTCGTCGGCGATCGTCGAACCGCGCGTGTGTCATGGGCGTTCGTCGATCCACGCACGCGTGTCGTCAGCATTCGATAATAAGCGCGTGAGTGTCATCAGCGTTCTTCGATCCACGCGCGCGTCATCGGCGATCGTCGATCCGCGCATGCCCATCATTAACGTACATCGATAAGCGCGCGTGTGCCGTTGGCGTTCGTCAATACGTGCGCACGTCGTCAGCGTACATCGATAAGCGCTCGTGCGTCCTCGGCTTTCATCGACCCGCGCGTACACGATGTCAGCATTCGTCGATCCGCTCGTGTGCATCGTCAGCGTTCGTTTATCAGTGCACGAGCGTCATCAGCATTCGTCGATACACACACGCGCATCGTCGACTTTCGACTATAAGCGCGCGTGCGTATTCGGCGTTCGTCAATCCGCGCGTGCGCGTTGTCTGCGTTCGTCAATGCACGCGCGTGTCATCAGCAATTGTCGATCCGCGCGTGCCTCCTCTGCATTCGTCAATCCACGCGCGGGTCGGGTGCATTCATTGATCCACGTACGTGAGTCATCGGCGTTCACTGATCCACGCATGCGTTGTCGGCGTTCGTCAATCCGCATGCACGTCATCAGCGTTCGTCTATCCGCACGTGCACGCCATCAGCGTTCGTTGATCCGCGCACGCGTCGTTGGCATTCGTTGATCTGCACACGCGCTTCGTCGGCGTTGGTCGATCCACACGCACGCGTCGTTGGCGTTCATCGAGCCGCGTGTGCGACGTCGGCGTTCATCGATACACGCACGTGTCGTCGGCTTTCTTCGATCTGCACGCGCATCATCCGTGTTCATCGATTCGCACCCATGAGTCATTGGCATTCGTCAATCCACATGCGACTTCGGCGTTCGTCGATCCACTGGAGCGTTGTTGGCAATAGCCGATCCGCGCGTATGTTGTCTGCGATCGTCGATCCGCGTGTGTGTCCTCCACGTTCGTCGATCCGTGCACGTGAGTCATTGGCGTTCGTCGATCCACATGTGCCTAGTCGGCGTTCATCGATCCGCGCGTGCGCGTCATCAGCGTTCATCGATCCGTGCACATGCTTCATCGGCATTCGTCGATCCGCGCGTGCGCGTCATCGGCGTTCATCGATCCGCGTGTGTGACGTTGGCGTTCATCGAACCACGCGCGAGCGTCGTCGGCTTTCGTCGATCCGCGCGCACGTCGTCCACGTTCGTCGATCCGCATGCTACGTCAGTGTTCGACGATCCGTGGGCATGTCATTGGCGATCGTTGATCCGCACGTACATCATCTGTGATCGTCGATCCGCGCACGGGTCATCCACGTTCATCAATCCGCGCGTGTGAGTCATTGGCGTTTGTTGATCTGCGCACGTGTCGTCGGTGTTCGTCGATAAGTGCACGAGTGTCGTCGGCTTTCTTCGAACCGTGTGCGCGTCGTCGGCGATCGTCATTCTGCGCGCGCGTCATCGGTTTCATCGATCTGCGTGCGCGTCATCGGCGTTCATCGATAAGCGCGCGAGCGACATCGGCGTTCGTCGAACCACGTGCACGACATCGGTGATCGTCGATCCGCGTGTGCGTCATCTGCTTTCGTCGATCCGCGCGCACGTCGTGAGCTATCGTCGATCTGCGCGTGCGTCGTCGGCGTTCGTCGATCTGCGCATGCATTTTCCATGTTCGTCGATCCGTGTGCGCGTCGTCCGCATCGTCGATCCGCAAGCGACGTCGGCGTTCATCGATCCACGGGCACGTCGTTGGCTATCATCGATCCGCTCGTACGTCGTCCGCGATCGTCGATCCACGCGCGTATCATCCGCGTTCATGATGCGCACATGTGAGTCATCGGCGTTCGTCGATCCGCGCGCGCCTCGTCGGCGTTTGTCGATAAGCGCGCGAGTGTCGTCAGCATACTTCGATGCGCGTGCGCGTGTCGGCAATCGTCAATCTGCGTGCGCGTCTTCGGCGATCATCGATAAGCGCGGGAGCATCATCGGCGTTCTTTGATCTGCGTGCACGTCGTCGGAGTTCATCAATCCGCACGCGCGCATCGTCGGCATTCATCGATCCGTGTGCACACATCGTCGGCATTCGTCGATCTGCGAGTGCGTCTTCGGCGATCGTCTATCCGCGAGCATGCGTCATTAGCGATCATCGATAAGCACGCGTGCACCATTGGCGTTCGTCGATCCATGTGCACGTCGTCCATGTTCATCGATCCGTGTGGGTGTCGTCAGCGTTTGTCGATTCGCGCGTGCGTCATTGTCTTTTGTCGGTCCGCATGCGTGTGTCATCGGCATTCTTCAATCTGTGCGCGTGCGTATTTGGCATTCGTTGATAAGCGCACGAGCGTCATCGGCATTCGTCGATCCGAGCGCGTGCATCATCGGCATTCGTTGATCCGTGCGCGCGTGTCATCGGTGTTCATTGATAAGTGCACGAGCGTCATTGGCATTCGTTGATCTGCGCGTGCGGGACGTCGATGTATGTCGATCCCCTCACGCGTCATCGGCAATTGTCTATCCGCGCAGGAGTCATCGGCGTTCATCAATCCGAACGCACGTGTCATCGGCGTTTTTTGAACCACGCGCGCATCGTTGCCGATCGTCGATCCGAAGCGCGGGTCGTCGGCGTTTGTCGATCTGAGCACATGTTGTTGGCGTTCGTCGATCCACGCACACGTGTCATCCGTGTTTGTCGATCTGAGCGCGCGTTGTCAGCATTCGTCAATCCACGCGCACGTCATCGGTGTTCGCCCATACGCGCGTATGTCGTCGGCATTCATCCATCTGCACGTGCATAGTCGGCGTTTGTTGATCCACGCGGGCGTTGGCGTTTATCGATTCGCATGCGTGTCATCCGCGTTCATCGATCTGAGCCCACGTTGTTGGCTTTTGTCAATCCATGCACATGCGTCATCCATGTACGTCAATCTGAGCGCGCATTGTTGGCTTTCATCGATCCGCGCGCACGTCGTCGGCGTTCGTCGATCAGCACACACGTCGTCGGCGTTCGCCCATACGCACGCACGTCATCGGCATTCGTCCATCCACATGCGCATCGCCGGCGTTCATCAATTCACACGCGCACATTGTCAGCCCTCGTCGAACCGCACGTGTGCGTCGTTGGCGTTCGTCGATCCACGCGGGCGTCGTCAGCGTTTGTCGATCCGCGCGTGCGCATTGTCAGCCCTCATCGATTCGCACGCGCGCATCGTCAGCCCTCATCGATCCGCACGTGCGCGTCATCGGCGTTTGTTGATCTGCGCGCGCGACATCAGCGTTTGTCAATCCACGCGCACGACATCGGTGTTCATTGATCCGCACGCGCGTCATCGGCTTTCGTCGATCTGCGCGTGCGTCATCCGCGTTCATCGATCCTCATGCGACATCGGCGTTCGTCGATCCGCGGGCACGTCATTGGCGATCGTCGATCTGCGCGTACGTCGTCTGCGATCGTTGATCCGCGCGCGTGTCGTCCGTGTTCTTCGATTAAGGCGCGTGAGTAATCGGCGTTCGTCGATCCACGCGCGCGACATCGGCGTTCGTCGATAAGCGTGCGAGCGTCTTCAGTGTTCATCGATCAACGTGCGCATCATCAGCGATTATCAATCTGCGCGTGTGTCGTCGGCGTTCATTGATCTGTGTGCGCGTCATCAGCGTTCGTCAATAAGTGCACGAGCATCATTGGCGTTCGTCGATCCGTGCGTGCGTCTTCCGGGTTCGTCGATCCACGTGCACGTCATCGGCAATAGTCAATCTGCGTGTGCGTCAACGGCGTTGGTCGATCTGTGGTGTGCATCATTGGCGTTCGTCGATCCACCTGCACGTCAGCGATCGTCAATCAGCGCACGCATCAAAGACGTTCGTCGATCCGCGCGCGCGTCTTTGGCGTTCGTTGATCCGTGTGCATGCGTCATCGACGTTCGTCGATAAGCGCGAGAGCGTCGTCTGCGTTGGTCGATCCGCACGCTCGCGTCGTCAGCGTTCGTGGATCCGCACACGCGCATCGTCAGCGTTTGTCAATAAGTGCGCGCACGTCATCGGCGTTCATCGATAAGCGCACGCGCGTCGTCGGCGTTCGTCGATCCGCGGGCACGTCATTTGTGATCGTCGATCCACGCGTACATCATCTGTGATCATTGATCCGCGCACGTGTCGTCCACATTCATCGATCCACATGCGTGAGTAATCGTCGATCGTCGATCAGTGCACGCACGTCATTAGCGTTCATCGATAAGCACGCGTGCGCCATTGGCGTTCGTCGATACACGCGTGCGTCATCGGCGTTCGTCAATAAGCGCTCATGCGTCATTGGCAGTCGTTGATCCGCGCACGCACGACGTCGGCGTTCGTCAATCCGCTCGTGCACGTCCTCGGTGTTCGTCGATCCGCGCACGCACCACGTCGGCGTTCATCGATCCGCTCGTGTACGTCTTTGGCGTTCGTCGATTACCGCATGTGTGTCATTGCCGTTCGTCGATAAGCACGCGAGCGTCGTCGGCATTCGTCGATCCCCACGCGTGCATCGTCGGCATTCGTCGATAAGCGCGCGCGCGTCTTCGGGGTTCGTTGATCCACGCGCGCGTGTTGTCGGCGTTCGTCAATCCGCATGCACGTTATTTGCGTTCATCAATCCGCGCGCACGTCATCGGCAATCATCGAACTGCGCGTGCGTCATTGGCGTTGGTCGATCCGTGCGCGTGCATCATCGGCGTTCATCGATCCGCGCGTGCGTGGGCCATCATCGATCACCGCGCGCATCATCAACGTTCATCGATCCGCGTGCGCGTCTTTGGCGTTCGTTGATCCGTACGCCCGCGTCATCGGCATTCATCGATTCGTGCGTGTGCATCGTCGGCTATTGTCGATAAGCGTGGTGCGTCACTGGCGTTCGTCAATCCGGGTGCGCGACGTTGGTGTTCATCGATAAGTGTGTGAGCGTCATCGGCGTTCGTCGATCCGCGTGCGCGTCGTCGGCCATGGTCAATCTGCGCGGGCGTCATCCGCGTTCGTTGATCCGCGCACGCGTCATCTGCGTTCTTCGATCCGCACGCGACGTTGGCCTTCGTCGATTCACGGGCACATCGTTGGTGATCATCGATCCACGCGTACATCGTCTGCGATCGTTGATCCGCATGCGTGTCATCTGCATTCGTCGTTCCGCGCGCGTGAGTCATCGGCGTTCGTCGATCCGCGTGAGCATCGTCGGCGTTCGTCGATAAGCGCGTGAGCATCATCGGCGTTCTTTTATCCACGTGCGCATCGTCGGCGATCGTCAATCTGCACGAGCGTCATTGGCGTTCATCGATAAGCGCGCGTGCATCTTTGGTGTTTGTCGATCCACGTGCGCGTCTTTGGCGTTCATTGATCCACGCGCGCGTCGTTGGCATTCATCGATAAGCGCACGAGCGTCGTCGGAGTTTCTCGATCCGCGCGCACGTCTTTGGCATTCGTTGATCCGTGCGTGCGCATCATCGGCATTCGTCGATCTACACGCGCATGTCATCGGCGTTCGTTGATAAGAGCGCGTGTGTTGTCGGCGTTCATCGAACCGCACGTGACGTCAGCGTTCGTCAATCCACGGGCACGTCGTTGGCGATCGTCGATCCGTGCGTCAGTCGTCTGCAATCATCGGTCCACGCGCGTGTCTTCCGCATTCATCGATCCGCACGTGCGCGTCGTCGGCATTCGTCAATCCACGCGCATGACATCAGCGTTCATCGATCCGCGCACGCATCGTCGGCTTTCATCGATCCATGCGTGCGTGCTTTAACTCAGAGAATGAGAAACGCATTCCCTCTTTGAGACCACAGGAATGCCAGTGAGACACTGAGTCCAAGTGCACAGACAGGGACCTAC
>PVHT020000793.1:4806624-4825295 GCA_004024745.2 Catagonus wagneri | reverse complement strand
TAATTAGTGTTTTATTTTAAATTGAAGTATCACATTTTAGGTGAAGTATTTAATTGACCTACAAGACTATGTTAGTTTCAGGTGCTCAACATGGTGATTCAGACAAAATAATCAGCGGAAGTCTAGTTACCATCTGTCATCATACAAAGCTATTATAATATTATTGACTATGTTTCCTATGCTCTACATTGCTTCATCAGTGTGATTCATTTATTTTGGAATTGGAAATTTATAACTTTTTTTTTTCCTTTTAGAGCTGCATGTGCCGCCTATGGAAGTTCCCAGGCTAAGGACAGAATGGGAGCTGCAGCTGCCAGCCTACACCACAGCCACAGCAATGCACAATCTGAGCCGTGTCTGTAGCCTACCTTGCAGCTTGCAGCAACGCTGGATCTTTAACCCACCAAGCAAGACCAGGGATAGAACCGCATCCTCATGTATACTAGTTGGGTTCTTACCCTTGAGCCACCAGTGGGATCTCCTATAAGAGTTTGTAACTCTTAATCTCCCTCACCTGTTCCCCCTCTCCCAGCCCCCTCCCCTCAGGCAACCATCTATGAGTCTTTCTGTTTTGGTATATTTATTTATTTGTTTTGTTTTTAGTATTCCACATGTAAGTGAAATCGTATTTGTCTTTGACTTATTTCACTTAGCATAATACCTGCTAGGTCCACCCATGTTGTTGTAAATGGCAAGATTTCATTCTTTTTTATGGCTTAGTAATATTCTGTTGTGTGTATATACACCACATCTTTTTTTGTCCATTCATATGTTGATGGACAGTTTGCTTCCGCATCTTGGCTACTGTAAATAATGCTACAGTAAACATATGAGTGCATATGTTTCAAATTAGTGTTTTTGTTTTCTTCTGAAAGATATTCAGATGTGAAATTGTGGATAGTATGGTAGTTTTCTTTTTAGTTTTTTTTTTTGAGGAAACTTTGTACTATTTCCTGTAGTGACTGTACCAGTTTCCATTCCCACTAGCAGTGCGCGAAGGTTTCCATTCCTCCACACCCTCTCTCACAGGTCTTATTTGTTGTCTTTTTGGTAAGAGCCATTCTGACAGCTGTAAGGTGATATCTCATTGTGGTTTTGATTTGCATTGCCCTGCTCTTTAGTGACACTGATCATCTTTTTATGTGTGTGTTGACCATCTGTATGTCTTCCTTGGAAAAATGTCCATTGAGGCTTCCATTTTGTAATTGCGCATTTTTGGATACTGAGTTATATGAATTCTCTGCGTATTTTGTTGTGAGCCACACAGGAAGTCCTTCTCTGCGTATTTTGGATGTGAACCCCTTATGAGATATATATATTGTTTGCAAAAATCTTTTCACATTCAATTGGTGGCCTTTACATATTGTAGGTAGTTTCCTTTGCTGTACAGAAAGCTTTTTAGTTTGATATAGTCCCATTTTTTAATTTTTGCTTTTATTTCACTTGCTGCGAAGTCATATTTAAAATATATTACTAAAATTGATGTCAAAGAGCATCTTGCCTGTGTTTTCTTCTAGACAGTTTTATCTGTTTCAGGCCTTACATTTAAGTCTTTATCTCATTTTGAGTTTTTAATATTATGTAACAGAATTTGTTCAGTTTGGTACTTTTCCATGTAGCTGTATAGTTTCCATAATACCATTTATTGAAGAGGCTGTCTTTTCCTCGTTGTGTATTCTTGCCTCCTTTATTGTAGATTAATTGACCATGTATGTATGGGTTCATTTCTGGCTTTTGTTTTGTTCCATTGATCTACACGTCTGTTTTTGTGCCAGTATCGTACTGTTTGATTGCTTTACCTTATAGTGAAATTAGGGAGTTTGATACCTCCAGCTTTGTTCTTCTTACTGAAGGTTGTTTTGGTTATTTGAGGTATTTTGTGTTTCCATACAAATTTTAGAATTATTTGCTCTAGTTCTGTGAAAAATCCCATGTATTTTGATAGGGATCACATTGAATCTGTAGAATGCTATGGGTACCATGAACATTTAATAATATTATTTCTGAAGTTCCTGTCGTGACTCAGCGGTAACGAACCCAACTATTATCCATGAGGACATCGGTTTGATCCCTGGCCTTGCTCAGTGGGTTAAGGATCCAGTGTTGCTGTGAACTGTGGTGTAGGTCGCAGGCGAGGCTCATATCTGGCATTGCTGTAGCTGTGGTGTAGGCCAGCAATTGTAGCTCCGATTAGACCTGTAGCCTGGGATCCTGCTCTATGCGGTGGGTACAGCCCTAAAATAAAAAGAAGACAAAAAAATATTTTTATAATCCATGAACACATTATATCTTTACAAATTTGTCATCTTCAGTTTCTTTTATCAATATTTTATAGTTTTCCATTCTTTTATCTCCTTGGTTAGATTTATTCCTAAGCATTTTTTTCTATTGGATGCAGTTGTAAATGGGATTGTTTTCTTGATTTCTTTTTCTTAGTTTGCTGATTGTAGAAACAGCTTATTTCTGTACATTAATTTTGTTTCCTGTAACTTTATTGTATTCAGTAATTCTAATAGTTTTATTGGTGGCATCTTTAGGATTTTCCAGATGTAGTATCATGTCATTTGGAAGCAGTGACAGTTTACTTCTTTTCAATTTGCATTCCTTCGGTTTTATTTTTTTTCTTGTCTGATTGCTGTGTAAAAGTGTTTATAATTAGCATCCTAGGCTTGTTCCTGATTTTTAGGGAAATGCTTTCAGCTTTTCACTGTTGAGTATGATGTTAGCCTTGCACTTGTCAGTAAAATGGGCCTTTATTATGTTGAGATGTGTTCCCTTTATACCCACTTTGTTGAGTTTTTTTTTTTTTTAATCAATGCATATTGAATTTTGTCAAAAGCTTTTTCTGCCTATATGGCGATGATCATATGATTTTTAATTGTTCATTTTGTTAATGTGGTGTATCACATTGATTGATTCGCAGATATTGAGCCATCCTTGCATTCCTGGAATAAATCCCATGTGATCATGGTATATGATCCTTATAATGTATTGTTGAATATGATTTGCTAATATTTTGTTGAGGATTTTTGCCAGTGTTTCCTTACTGATTTTCTTCCTGGATGATCTGTCTAAGTGGAATGTTAATATTCCCTACTATTATTATGTTACTGTCAGTTTCATTATGTTAATACTTGCTTTATGTATTTATGTATTCCTGTGTTAGGTGCATATATATTTATAGTTGTATATCTTCTTTTTGGATGGATCCTTTTATCATGTAATTTTCTTCTTTGTCTCTTGTTATAATCTTTGTTTTAAAGTCTATTTTGTCTACTATAAGTATTGCTAGCCCAGCTTTCTTTTTGTTTTTATTTGCATGGAATTCATTTTCCATCCTCTCACCTTCACGCTTTGTATGTCTTTCAACCTGAAATGAGTCTCTGGTAGACAGCATGTACATGGGTCTTGTTTTTTATCCTTTCAGCTATTTTTTGTCTTTTGATTGGAATATTTAGTCTATTTACATTTAAAATAATTATTATTGGAGTTCCTGTTGTGGCGCAGTGGAAACGAATCTGACTAGGAACCATGAAGTTGCGGCTTTGATCCCTGGCCTCGCTCAGTGGGTTAAGGATCTGGCTTTGTCGTGAGCTCTGGTGTAGGTCACAGACATAGACCGGATCCTGCGTTGCTGTGGCTGTGGTGTAAGCCAGCAGCTGTAGCTCCATTTGGACCCCTAGCCTGGGAACCTCCATATGCTGTGGGTGCAGCCCTAAAAAGCAAAAAAAATAAATAAATAAAATTTATTCACTTATTCACTTTTTGGCTCCCTGTGGCATATAGAGTTCCTGGGACAGGGATCATATCTGAATCACAGTTGCAACCTAAGCTACAGCTGCTGCAATGCCAGATCTTTAATCCACTATGCAGGGCTGGGGATCAAACCTACATCCCAGAACTCTCAAGAGGCCCCAGTCCTATTGGCACCAGTGTTATTAATTTCCACCTCCTCTTTTTGCCTTCCTTTTAAATTGCTTGAAGGTTTTTTTGGCCCATTTCGTTTTTGCTACTTGCCCTTTTCCTGAATGTGTACCTTATCACATTATAATCTCTTCTTCCCTTACTAATATTATAGGCTTATAATGTTCAGAATGTAGTTATATCCTATTTTCCCCCTTGTAAAATATTATCATTGTTTTAATAGTGTTTGTTTAGATTTACCTACTTACTTACCAATAACTTTGGCTCTTCCATCACAGATTTCTTTTTGTGTGGGGTCATTTTGTACCTGAAGTACATTCTTTTGTTTTGTTTTTTAGGGCCCCGTTTTTTAGGGCCCCATGCGTGGCATATGGATGTTCCCAGGGTAGGGGTCTAACAGGAGCTGTAGCTGCCGGCCTTCGCAACAGCCACAGCAACGCGGGATCCGAGCCACGTCTGCGACCTACACCACAGCTCACGGCAACGCCGGATCCTTAACCCACTGAGCAAGGCCAGGGATCGAACCCGCAACCTCATGGTTCTTAGTCGGATATTTTAACCACTGAGCCAAGAAGGGAACTCCTCAAATTTTTATTCTTTATTTTGTAGTAAGTCTTCAAAATTCTGTCTACGTGTTGTATTTTCAGCACATCTTAGTTTGGACCAGCTTCACTTCAGGGGTCCAGAAGCCAGACGTAGCTGGCGGCTGCTGCATGGAACAGCATTAGACCCTCTGAGGCCACAGCAACTTTAGCATCAAAATCATCAAGATCACAGTTTACAGCAACACCTGGAAGCTTATTAAAAATGCAGAATCTCGGAGTTCCCATTGTGGCTCAGTGGGTTAGGAACCTGACGCAGTGTCTATGAGGATGCAGTTTCAATCCCTGGCCTCGATCAGTGCGTTAAGGATCCGGTGTTGCTGCAAGCTGCAGCACAGGTCATAGATGTGGAGTAGGCCTGAAGCTGCAGCTCTGATTCAACCCCTAGCCTGGAAACTTCCATATGCCACAGGTACTGCTGTAAAAAGAAGGAAAAGAAATGAATCTCAAGCCCCATCCCAGACCTATTAATTAGACCGTGCAGCTTCACAACATCCCCAGTGATTCTAATGCACCTTAAAGTGGGAGAAGCACTGCTGTGGAACAAAGCTTTATGTTTTCCTAACTTTTTTCAGACCTGCTAATAAATCAGTCTTCTAACATCCCCCCCCAAAATAAGATGGGACATCTTTTCATTTTGAATTTTTTGGACAATCTCAAAATTCTGCCTGTCTGTGTTGAACAGTTGACATGTATGTTACCAGTTATAAATTATAAATGTTTCTACTTATAAAACATTTTAGTGCTTTTTCTAACTTCAGTGCTCACCCTAACCCTACAGAGTATCTCATATTATTTCCATGTTATAGATAAGAAAACTGAAGCTCAGTGAGGAAATTGCCCAAAGTCACAAAGTCAATAAGAAGTAGAACTGGAGCTCAAGCCCAAGTTTGTCAGATTCCAGGCCCCTTCCCTTTCGGCTTCACTACACTGATTTTTTTTTTTTTTTTTTTTTGTCTTTTTGCCTTTTCTAGGGCCGCACTCACGGCATACGGAGGTTCCCAGGCTAGGGATCTAACAGGAGCTGTAGCTGCCGGCCTACACCACAGCCACAGCAACGCGGGAACCGAGCCGCGTCTGCAACCTACACCACAGCTCACGGCAACGCCGGATCCTTAACCCACTGAGCAAGGCCAGGGATCGAACCCGCAACCTCGTGGTTCCTAGTCGGATTCCTTAACCTCTGCGCCACGACGGGAACTGCCGACTACACTGATTTAAGAAGCCAGAACCGAATGCAGATCTCCGGTGTGAGAATTAGACCAGGGGTCCTACAAGCTACACTTAGCCCTGATGACTGGACTGAAGCCAGGGCACTCAAAATCTGTCCCCTTGTTAGAACGAGCAGTTTGTGGGGAAAGGGACCGTCCAGGGTCTTAAATTCTCAGCGTGTATTTGCATTTTTCCCCTTCAGTTGTGCTATATTCATCACCTATCTGCCTTCACCGTAGTTCACAGTATTTCTCACTGGTTCCAGACAAATAATCCCAGACCATGATATTTTTTCCCTTTTAAAAATAAAATACCAAAAAATTTTTTTAAAAAATAAAATAAAATAGAGAGTTCCCATCGTGGTGCAGTGGAAACGAGTCCTACTAGGAACAATGAGGTTGTGGGTTCGATCCCTGGCCTTGCTCAGTGGACTGAGGATCCAGCATTGCCGTGAGCTGTGGTGTGGGTCGCAAATGCTGCTTGGATCCCACATTGCTGTGGCTGTGGCTGTGGTGTGGGCCGGCAGCTGTAGCTCCAATTAGACGCCTAGCCTGGGAACCTCCATATGCCATGGGTGCGACAAAAAACAAACAAAATAATAAAAGAAAATAATGAAATACCAAAGCTTCAAAGGAAAGAGTATGTGACGGAGAAGGTGCTTTCCCACTACCCCTTCTCCAGGAGTGACACCTTGACCCTGGCGTTACTTTCACTTAGAAGTCAGGACAATGGCTTAGACCAAGCCACCCTGGAAAAAAGAATAAACTTGAGTCCCTGATGCGAAAGCACAGCTCCAAGACCAATGAGTGAGTGGCTGGTGTTGGCCTTACCTCGGCCCTGCATTGACTGGTCCGCTGGTGTGAGGAGGTACAGACAGGATGCCGGCATGCGGTGTGGAGGGTAAGGAAGTCCAGCTCTCAGCTCCAGAGAAAACTTGCAGATTATTGCTGGAGCTTTCTACCAAGTTCACTTGGGGGAAATAACAACAGGTCAATTGGTGGAGCGTGGAAAAGATGTAAAGATGGTGACCAATGACATGACACTAGGTCAGAATAGAACCAGAGCCTGCGCTTCACATGCCAACGGTTCGTGAGTACTTCGTGAAGGAAACAGAAAAGAGAGAGGAACTTGGATTTATTGAATGTCAACCATGTCACGTACCATTCAGTTTTTAATCTTCACAACATCTTCTCATCCCCGTTTTATAGGTGAGGCTCAGAGGGGTGGGATGACTTGCCCTTTATGACACAGATCTAACTCATGTCCCCGACACTCACTTCCCCCTTTAAAATGGGCCATGTTGTCATCCCCTCAAGATAAGTCTAAGGGCCATCAGTGTCCCAGATGAGATTTCCAAGGACTAGGACCTATTTTTCTCAGCAACCCAAAGCAAATTTAAACATCTCAAGAATGGGGAGTTCCCGTCGTGCCGCAGTGGTTAACAAATCCGACTAGGAATCATGAGGTTGCAGGTTCGATCCCTGGCCTTGCTCAGTGGGTTAAGGATCCGGCGTTGCCGTGAGCTGTGGTGCAGGTTGCAGACGCAGCTCGGATCCCACGTGGCTGTGGCTGTGGCGAAGGCCGGCAGCCACAGCTCCTGTTAGACCCCTAGCCTGGGAACCTCCATATGCCGCGGGCGCAGCCCAAATGAGGCAAAAAGACAAAAAAAAATTAAAAAAAAATAAACATCTCAAGAACGGTGTCTTCTATGTCTTTGAATCTCCATTTGCATAAACAGTGTTATATATAATAGAAACGAAGAAGGAAGGGAAGAAGGAGGGGAAAGAGGAGAGTGAATGGCCCAGTCACTCCTTTTCATGATTTACCACTTGCAACTTCTTCGTCTCTTGCATCCACCACCCCTCCCCGCTCCCTCTATGCTTGGTTCCCAAACTATTCCCCAGACAACCCAGGCTCTCTCTTCCTTCTGTGTCCTTGCCCATACCGCCCTCTCCCCCAGAATGGCCCTCACCTCTGCCTGTGTCGCACATCAACCATCTTTCACCCTTGCCCTCTCCCACCTCTGTCCTTTTCCATTCATTCTTCAAATCTCAGCTTAAACAAACGTTAACCCCTCTGTTAGACCTAGGTGCTATTTTTCCTTCATTCATATGGCACCTTGCCTTTTGGGTTTTATAGACTGTTTCTCAAACTTTAATGTGCGTAAGGATCACCTGGGGATCTTGTTATACTGCAGACTCTTTCAGAAGGAGAACCTGAGAGTCTACATTTCCAACAAGTTCCCAGTTGATGCTGAAGGTCCGAGGACCACATTAGAGCTCTTACTACCTTGTATCGGGATGGATTATGTATGTGTTTGTGTAGCCTTGAGCTACTCCAGGGAAGAAACTATACCTTAATCACCCTTTCTATCCCCCTGCCTAGAAGAATGCCTAGTGCACAACAGATGCTCAGAAGACGCTAACCATGGGAAAGGACCAAGACGCAGAATAGAACACTGTTCAGGTTCTGAAATTATTAAGCCCTATTTTCTCCCTTCCTGGCAGCACCTGTCAAGGTTGCTGGGAGTGGCAGGCGATGGGGCACAGGGACAGGTAGGTGGTGACCAGCAAAGTCCTCTGCAAGTACTGAACTCAGGGTGTGTCTGGAATCAAACTAGAATCTTTTTTTTTTTTAAGGCTACACCTGGGGCATATGTAAGTTCCCAGGCTAGAGGTTGAATTGGAGCTGCAGATGCCAGCCTACGTCACAGCCATAGCAATGAGGGATGCGACATATGCCAGAGCTTGTGGGCAAAGTTGGATCCTTAACTCACTGAGCAAGGCTGGGGCTCGAACCCACATCCTCATGGATATCAGTCGGGTTCTTAACCCACTGAGCCACAATGGTAACTCCTTTTTTTTTTTTTCCTGAAGCTGGAATCTTAGCACATTCCTCCGTCTCCCATGACATGAATGCTACTAATTTGTTGCATTTAGTGTCAGTCTCCCCATAAGAGAATAGAATCTCCGCCAGGGGAGAGTATTAATCTCTTTTGTTCATGGACAAAACCTGGCATATAGTCAACCCTGCTTAAGTATTTGTTGCACGAATAACTGAATGAGAAATCAACCCTTAATATCACATCTCCATTTCTCCATATAAATCTAATTGTCGGGCAGGGTCTGGGCTTACACAAGGCCAAGGTAGACAAGGAAGCAGTCAATGAGAAAGAAAGTACATCAACAATAGCGTCAACTTCAAAAATAATCTGACTGCAAAGATTACCAAGGTTGGGTTTGCATGCCTCCACCTGGATGTGGAGTGATCCAGCTTCCCAAAGACCTTCCCAGTTGCTCTCCAAAACTGGGATGGGTATTCCCTGGCCTGAGCCACGCACAACAACTGTAGAGAAGAGCTGTGTGAAGGCAATGAGCTGAGGGTCTCAGAGCCCCACGACTTAGCTTTTAGAGATGCAGCCTGAAACTTCTCAGTATACCAGTACCGTGGGAGGAGGCCTTTCAAACCCATTAGAAACAGAGACTGGGAGTTCCCATCGTGGCTCAGTGGTAACAAACCCAACTGGTATCCACGAAGATGTGGGTTTGATCCCTGGCCTCACTTATTAGGTTAAGGATCCAGTGTTGCCATGCGCTGTGGTGTAGGCCAGCAGCTATAGCTCTGATTCAGCCTCTAGCCTGGGAAATTCCATATGCAGCAGGTCTGGCCCTAAAAAGACAAAAAAAGAAATAGAGACAGTCTCTTCATTTTTGTAATTATTTGAAATAATTACAAAACATTAAAAAAGGTTATGACCATATAATCAACTATTAGCATATAAAATAAATAAAACATTAAATATTAATGTACGATAATATTACTTATACTAGATGAAAAGGGTTCTGTCTTCAGATACTTTTTTACAAGCTGTTTATCCATTTCTCACCACCACCACATCCACCACCACCCACTCCCACACCCTCAAGGGTTTAATTAGCAGAAATCACACACCTGAGGGAGAATGGTTTCTATGCATGTAGGCAGAAGGGAAGGGAGCGTGGCGATGGTGTCCTCGGAGGCCAGGATAGTGCTCACAGCCATGGTGGGTGTGGGGAGCAGACAGAGGCAAAGGAGTAGCATACTGGTAATTGGCATTTCCTGCTGTGCACATTCCATCCGAATTGGAAAAGATCCAGCCTCCCACTAGAAGAGAAAATGGAAGACACAGAGACAGATTCTTGTGAACTTCCACACCTAAATCAGGTTACCAGCCACTTTGCATAGCTATGTTTTTGTGTGAACGACACAGTATTGGCCTGTGTGGAGTTAGACACTAGCACCTTCGCTGCCACGTCCCCTCCATGTTAGCAGCAAAGTTGGCTTCCTTGGAGATGGATAATAGCTCCTGTCAGTTTAGAAAACCTCTTAAAAAATACTAGAATCAGGAGTTCCCGCTGTGGTGCAGTGGGTTAACCATCTGTCTTGTCTTTGTGGAGGTACCTTGTCGATCCCTGGCCCAGGACAGTGGGTTAAGGATCTGACATTGCTGCAGCTGTGACATAATGTCACAGGTGCAGTTTGGATTCTGTCCCTGGCTCAGGAACTCTCATATGCCATGAGTGCAGCCAGGAAAGAAAGAGGGAGGGAAGGGAGGAAGGAAGGAAGGGAGGGAGGGAGGGAGGGAGGAAGGAAGAAAGAAAAAAAAAGAAAAGGGAAAGGAAGGAAGGAAGGGAGGAAGGGGGAGAGAGAGAAAGACTGGAATCACAGCTATATAAAATATCATTTGAATGTGTAAGTTAATAGCAATGCAAAAGTTAAGCTGCTTCTGACTTAATTGGATTAAATGAAAAGTCAGTCTAAGAAGGGGGTATTAGATATATATTTAACTCACTGATCTATGTTACTAGGGAATGTTTAATTTGGTCACCCAGGAAAAGTGAAGGCCTCAGTGGAAAGGTGTCTTTAGTTCTAACTCCAAGCAAGAGGAGACATGATGCCTCCCATCGCCACCTCACAAAGAGGATTCTGAAAGCAACAGAGAGAGAGCTGCCAAGCACACCTTGATGACAAGAACCTTGCCAACAATTTTGGAAAGCTGGAAAATATCTCAGAGAAATGTGTTTGTGAATGACCATCTCAGTTGATGAAGAAAAATGCATGAAAAATTTAATACTCCATTATCATTTTATATACATTCTATTATGGTTCAACAAATAAGGAATATAAGGAAATTGCCTCAACATAATAAAGGCCATATGTTCTAGTTCCGTGAAGAATGTATTTGGTAATTTGATAGGGATTGCATTGAATCTGTAGATTGCCTTGGGCAGTATAGCCATTCTGACAGTATTGATTTTTCCAGTCCAAGAGCATGGTATATCTTTCCATCGTTCTTATTAGTTGGTCCTTCTCCCACCCTCTAGAACAACACCAGCAAGCTTACTCTCACAAATCTTTGGAGAAGCTATCTCGTCTGGCTTCTGATTCACTTTATTTTTCCTTCACTGAACATTCTAAATTGCTCAGTCTCCTCAAAAAGCCCAGTTTCCAGACACACCACCACCCAATTGCCCAGAGGTTGCCTTATATGTCAAGACATCTGTTAAAATCTGAATCCCCAGGCTGAGAACAATTCACTAGCGACCTACACAGAGTGGCCTATGAATCAGCATCATCGGTATCAGCTGGTAATTTATTAGATATGCAGCCCCTCGGGCCTCACTCCCTACCTACTCAGTCAGAATCTGTGCTTTTGCAAAATCCCAGGTGAGATGTTGGAACGTGAAAGCTTAAAAGGTACTGGCCTAGGGTATCTTTAGCTTTTAAGGCAGTAAGTAAGGAGATATGCAAGGGAGCAGCACGGAGTCACTCTAAGGATTGGTGCTTCTATTTGGGCTAGGAGGAGAATGAAAGGCAGAAAACTGGAATGTGCCCACCTCTAAGAGAAGCGATCCAAGGATGCCAAGACTGGGAGTGTTCAAGGCAGAACGGGCACAGGTGAGGTCACCAAAAGCACCCTCCCGTCTCCAGAGGTACATGGCTTTGAGGTAAGATACAAAGGGAATTATTACATATAGAAAGTGACCAATAGATGACAGATGGCAAAGATGGATCTAGAGATGGACTCGGGCCTTCCACGCTCCCCAGTCTCCCCAGTTTAAACCATAGGGGGTCCCTGAGCTCTCTGAACAGAGAGGCTTTTTTTTTTTATCCCTTAGTTCTCCCTACCTCACTGATACTTCCTTTTCAACTTCTTTTCTGGGTCCTCTTCCAACTTAGTCCTCCAGTCATGGATGCATAATGGGAATCTGTTTTCAGCACCCCCTTTTTTCTAAATACCTACTTCAGGGATCACTTCCAGTCTCAAGGGAGACTACAAAGAGCCTGGGGAATTTTGCCATAACACGGACCAAGGTTCATTGCCCCCGGTATGGCACTTAGTAAGCACTCTCTGTTGATAGTACCTTTGAGAGGTCATACAGAAGAATGATTTCAAGTGTAAGTTCTGGTTCAGTTTGTTTGGTTTCAACTCCCACCTTCCTGAATTATGGACTTAAGCTGACCTGCTTAAACTCACCAAGCTTCAATTTCATTATCTCATTCACCAGCCTCATAAAGTTGTTTTCAATGAGCTAATTCATGCAAAGTGCTTATTCTTTTCTTTTTTTTTTTTTTTGGTTTTGTCTTTTTGCCTTACCTAGGGCCGCACCCGCGGCATGTGGAGTTTCCCAGGCTAGGGGTCTAACAGGAGCTGTAGCCGCCGGCCTTCGCCACAGCCACAGCAACATGGGATCCGAGCCGTGTCTGCGACCTACACCACAGCTCACGGCAACGCCGGATCCTTAACCCACTGAGCAAGGCCAGGGATCGAACCCGCAACCTCATGGTTCTTAGATTCGTTAACCACTGAGCCACGAAGGGAACTCCAAAGTGCTTATTCTAATGCCTGGCCCCTCTAAGTGCAAGTGTTGGCTACATTGTTACAGTTTCCAATCCCTTCCGCTAGCCCAGTTCCACTTCTGTTCTAGAACATTACCTTGGGGCAGTGACTTTGGAAGTTGGAAGCACAACTGACATCAACTCAGCCTCCCTCCCCCTGGCCAGCAGAATGTACCGCCCTCTGTTTTTCTCTCTGAAGATAAGAAGGCTCAGATAGAGTGCTACAGAGTGACCGCTAATGGCCATGGGGTTTCTTTTGGGGGTGATGAAAATGTCCTAGAATTTGGAAAGCACTAATTTTTGCACAACTTTGTGAATAGTGTAAAAAAAAAAAAGAAAAAAACTACTGCTTGTACATTTACAAAGGGTGAATCTGATATTTCATAAATTGTTTCTCAAAAAGAGTAAGTGAATATTTTATACCACCTCAGTTTTTAATTCTTCAACTAAATCACAATCATTTGCTTAGAGATCCTAGACTTTGGGATTACCTGCGGGACATGGCTAATCCTGATGGTTTCCTCCACACTTTGACTCCCAGTAGAACAGTTTTTTCCCTTCCCTCTGTCTTGTGCTTAAGGAGAGAAAATTAATTTTTTTTTTTTTTTAGAGCCGCACCTGCAGGCCTAAGGAGGTTCCCAGACTAGGAGTCGAATCAGAGCTACAGCTGCCAGCCTACACTATAGCCACAGCAACATGAGATCCGAGCCGAGTCTGTGACCGACACCACAGCTCACAGCAACTCCAGATCCTTAATCCACTGAGCGGGACTAGGGATTGAATTTGCATCTTCATGGGTACCAGCTGGGTTCATTACCGCTGAGCCACAACGGGAACTCTGAGAAAATTAATTTAAACAAGAGGCTAGGACAAGAATATGAATCAAATGGAATTTCTAGGGGGAAAAGTGCATCATATGATGCAACCCAAATCCAGGTCTTGCCTGAGTGTTGCATCGCTTCTGTCATCACTCCCCTACCTACTTTCCATGACACGATTATACTTTTATGTCAACAAAAATGACAGTTCTCCCCTAGGGAGGCTGCTTATGTCATCTAAATTCTGCCAGTTACATATTCTTTTGTCCTTTCTTCAAGAGAAGTATTTTTATTCTTTCTCTTTATATCAGACCAGACTATTCCCATTTATAGTATACTTTAAATGTTTTCAGCTATTTTAATTTTATGGGCCACGTGAAGAAAACTGAGACCCCCTGAAAGCACAAATGCCACTTGCAAAGAATGATTAAAGTAGGCATCAGAAAGGCTCTTAGAGGTCAGATAGGGTCATTTTTCAGCCAAGAGCCTGGCTTATTTGTATGAGGTACACCGATGGTCTGATTTCTGGTCCAGTGCTTTTTCTGAGATACTCACATTTATTTTATTTAAAAAAAAACAAAAAACAAAAAAAACAAAACAGAACACAGGGAGTTCCCATCGTGGTGCAGAGGAAATGAATCCAACTAGCAACCTTGAGGTCCCTGGCCTCGCTCACTGGGTTAAGGATCTGCCATTGCTGTGGCTGTGGTGTAGGCCTAAGGTTACAGCTCTGATTGGACCCCTAGCCTGGGAACCTCCACATGCCGTGGATGTGGCCCTGAAAGACAAAAAAGAAAAAAGAAATAAAAATAGAACACAGGAGCAAAATGTGTAGAATTGTCATTTCAAACATGAAATTTTAAAAGTATAGAAAGTTTTCTCAAGCATATGTAGGACATGTAAAGGATGAAAGGAAGGAAGGAAGAAGGAAGGAAGGAAGGAAGAAAGAAAGAAAGAAAGAAAGAAAGCTCAAGAATGTTCCCTTGTGGTACAGTGGATTAAGGATCCAGTATTGCTATAGCAGGCATACAAGTTGCAACTACAACACAGGTTCGATCCCTGGCCCAGAAACTAACTTCCACAAGCTGAGGGCATGGGGGAAAAAAAAGCAAAAAACCCTCAAATAGCAAATCTTCCCCAGATACTAAAATGCCAGAACAATGACATAATTACTCAAGTGGTAGTAATCTTAATGTGAAATGTTAAGTTTCCTAGAATTCTGACTTAAGATTCACAAGACGATTTAATGCAAGGTAGTTTTCCAAATGCTCAATAGTTAACATATACTGAATTCTACTTAGAACCTGGTTTATCTCATTTAAGTCTTACTTCATCCCAAAGAGGTAAATATTATTATGCCCATTTTACTGGAGAGGAGACGGGCTCGGGAAGCACAAGTCCATGCCCCTTTTATTCTGCCCCCACTGCTTCTCTTTTATTTCTCTCTCTCTCATTTTTTCTTTTTCTTCTAGAAAGTAAATATGGTTGGGCCACAATGAAAGGAAAAGCACCCTCAATGTTTTCCTAACTCTTAACACCTACTCATTTAACAAATTATATTTGGGTGACTGCTCTATGCCAGGAAATTTCTAGTTGGAAATTCAACGGCAAAAAAAGCAAAAAAAAAACCAGACTCAGTGTCTTACTCATGATGCTTACATTCTCTCTCTCTTTTTTATTTTTCTTTCTTGGCTGCCCCACAGGCCAGGGATCAGACCCATTTCTGAATCCTAACCCACTGTGCGGGGCCAGGGATTGAACCTGCAGCCCAGCTACTTCAGAGATACCACCTATCCCCTTGCACCACAACAGGACCTCCTTCATGACTCCCACATTCTAACAGAGAAGTCAGGCAACAAAAATATAAATAGGTATTTTTATACCATATAAGATAATTTTAGATTGCAAGAGTGCCATGCAGGAGCTAAAATAGGTGAAGCCACGCAGGGAGATTAAATAGTAAGGAAGTACTCTAGACAGACCTTAGGTAAACCCAGGGGTGATGTTTAAACAAAGACCTACATAATGACAAGAAATGAATGAATGTCAGAAATAAGTGATGTAAATGTACCCTCACACAAAAAGAATAGCAGATACAAAGGCCCCCAGGTCCAAATAAGCCTCAACTACTGAGAACTACTGAAAAATAGAAGGCTAGGAGTGCCTGTCGTGTCGCAGTGGTTTACGAATCCAACTAGGAACCATGAGGTTGCAGGTTCGATCCCTGGCCTCGCTCAGCGGGTTAACGATCCGGCGTTGCCGTGAGCTGTGGTATAGGTCATGGATATGGCTCGGATCTGGCATTGCAGTGGCTGTGGTGTAGGCCGGCAGCTACAGCTCAGATTCGACTCCTAGCTTGGGAACCTCCATATGCTGTGGGCACAGCCCTAAAAAGTGCAAAAAAAAGAAATAGAAAAAAGAAAGAAAAATAAAAGGCTAGTGTGTCTGAGACAAAACCAAGCAAAAATTCAAAATTTCATTTCTGCTGTTAATAGGTTAGAGTGCTCTCATCTCTCTCACAACTGTATCATGCTAGGTCTCACCAAGAATGTAGCTCTCTAAGACAGAAAATGTGTAATGGCTTTTCTTCTTTCAAGCTACATTTGGCAGTTTGACGTTCTAAAGAAACTATGATAGTATGAAAAGATGTTCAACATCGTGAGCCATAAGAGAAATGCAAATCAAAACTACAGTTCGATACCATTGCACACTCATTAGGATGGCTGTAATTTAAAAGGTAGACAATAGGAGTTCCCGTCGTGGCTCAGTGGTTAACAGATCCGACTAGGAACCATGAGGTTGCGGGTTTGATCCCTGGCCTGGCTCAGTGGATTAAGGATCCGGCGTTGCCGTGAGCTGTGGTGTAAGTTGCAGACGCGGCTCGGATCCCGTGTTGCTGTGGCTGTGGCAAAGGCCGGCGGCTACAGCTCCTGTTAGACCCCTAGCCTTGGAACCTCCATATGCTGCTGCTGCGGGTGCGGCTCTAGATAAAAGCAAAAAGACAAAATAAATAAATAAATAAATAAATAAATAAATGGTAGACAATAGCAAGCATAGGTGAGAATGTGGAGAAACTGGAACCCTCATACATTGTTGGTGGAAATAAAAAATGGTCCAGCCACTTCGGGAAAAAGTGTTGCAGTCCTTCAATAAGTTAAAATACAGTTACCGGATGACCCAGCAATTCCATTCTCATTCCTAGGAATAGATGCAAGAGAAATGAAAACACACATCTACATAAATACTTGTATAGAGACATTCATAGCAGTACTATTCATTACAACTAAAAAGTGGAAACAACACACATGTCCATTGATGACTGAATAACAAAATGAGATATATTTATATAACGAAATGTTATTTTTCAATAAAGGACCACATATTGTATAATTCCATTCATATGAAATGTCCAAAGTAGGAAACAACTTAAATGTCCATCTAAGGATGAATGGATTCAGAAGATGTGGTATACATACACAATGGAATACTACCCAGCCATAAAAAAGAACAAAATAATGCCATTTTCAGCAACATGGATGGAACTAGAGACTCTCATAATAAGTGAAGTAAGTCAGAAAGAGAAAGACAAATACCATATGATATCACTATATCTGGAATCTAATATACGGTACAAATGAATCTTCCACAGAAAAGAAACTCATGGACTTGGAAAACAGACTTGTTGTTGCCAAAGGGGAAGGGGAGGGAGTGGGATGGACTGGGAATCTGGGGTTAATAGATGCAAACTATTGCCTTTGGAACGGATAAGCAATGAGATCCTGCTGTATAGACCTGGGGACAATATCTAGTCATGTGTGATGAAGCCTGATGGAGGATAATGTGAGAAAAAGAATGTATATATGTATGTGTGACTGGGTCATTTTGCTGTATAGTAGAATATTGACAGGACACTGTAAACCAACTATAATGGAAAAAATAAAAATCATTAAAAAATTTTTAAACAACAATAATAATAAAACTCTGCATTGAACAAGAAAAAAAAAAAAGGAAATGTCCAAAGTAGGCAAATCTGTAGAGATGGAAAGTAGACTATGGTTGTCAAGGGTAAGGGGTGCAGAGTTTCCTTGGAGGATAATGGAAATGTTCAAAAATTATTAGTGGGAAGTCATGCACAACTCTGTGAATATACCAAAAACCACTGAATTGTATTCTTTAAATGAGTGAATTGCATGTGAATTATCATAATAAGGCTGTTAACAAAAAAGTAAAGAAGTAATGAAAGAAAGCGGTAAAGGAATAAAGAAGCCATAGCATCCTGCTCTTAGAAGGCTCATCGAAAACGTGATAACCATGTGTTCCCTTATTCTCTAGAACTTCATTTGCTAAGGATTTTATCAGTTTTTAAAAAAAATTTTATCACCACATGAATGAACTAAGAGATGCTCTGTATTTTTATCTCCATTATACCAATGGGGAATAAATAAAAGCACTCAACCTGCCAAAAGCCTTGTAACTGGGTCTGGAACTCACCCTTCCTCCTCTAAGCCAAGTTCAGATCCTTCTGCCTCTTTCTCTAGCCTCACAAGGATTGGGATGTTTTATCTATTTACTTACGGACAGCGTTCATGACCAGGCCATGTTTTTCAGGGATGAATTGCCCTTCTCATGAATTTTATCTTTTCTCCCTTTTCTTCCCAAGGTGTGGTGAACCCCAAAGATGGCCAAGAGTCCTTGAGAAGCTGAGAAATATGTAGATCAGTGCCTATATCAGAGAAAGAGGGACCCAGAGAGATAGAAGAAAATGTGCAGGGAGTATAAGCACTCCCCAGAAAAACCAGTGCACTTGGCCTTTGAACTCTGTGTTGCTTTGCTTTAAGGCTAGTTTTTCTGTTATTTCCCTAACGGGATCTTGAGCACCAGCACTGCTGAAGGAGGCTGTGAAGAGTGAGGTTTGAGGGAAAATGGAGGCAGAGATAAGGAGGATTTACTAGGTATGAGAACTGCAGAGATGGTTAAAGGCAAAATTCAGGAAGTTTCCCTTGTAAATTCCTTCCCCCATCTCCCCACAGAACTATAATACTCACGAAACAGTCATCAGAACTTTGAGAGAGAGAGTGTATGTGTGTGTGTGTGTGTGTGTGTGTGTGTGTGTGTGTGTGTGTGTGTGTCTGTGAAGGTAAGAAGAGGAGCAGGAAACTGAAGGAGCCTGGTTAAGGCAGCTCGCACAAATATGATCCTCATAAACTGCAACTGTAAACTTCAGAGAAGAATATCC
>PVHT020000793.1:4756038-4785933 GCA_004024745.2 Catagonus wagneri | reverse complement strand
TAAGGTGACCTGAAAATACAATACCTCAAATCCATATGGAAAAATAAAGATCTCAATAAAAGAGAGGCAATTACGAAAGCTAGTTTTATTGTAACAATGGTTTGTAATTTTACTTTTGTTTTCTCCATGATTTAAGAGACTAACACATGTAAAGAAAAGCAATTAGTATGAAATCTTATATTATTAAATTTTTGATTTGTAACTCAAATTTTATTTTCTACAAAATTTAAGAGACTACTGCATTTAAAAGAATTATTAGTTTATGTTTTCAGGCACACAATGTACAAAGCTGTAATTCTGTGACATTAACAACCAAAGGGGGAATACTACTCAGCCATGAAAAAGAGTAAAATTATGCTATATGCAGCAACATGGATGCAACTGGAGATTATCACACTAAGTAAGTCAGAAAGAGAAAGAAAATACCATAGGATATCACTTATATGTGGAATCTAAAATATGCCACAAATGAACTTATCTACAAAATAGAAACAGACTCACAGAGAACAGACTTGTGGTTGCCAAGGGGGAGGAGGAAGGAATAGGATGGACTGGGAGTTTGGGGTTAACAGATGCAAATTATTTTAGTTAGAATGGATAAACAACAAGGTCCTACAGTATAGCACAGGGAACCATACCCAATCTCCTAAAATAGACCGTGATAGAAAAGAATATAAGAAAGAAGTTTATATATATAAATATATAACTGATCACTTCACTGTACAGCAGAAATTGGTACAACATTGTAAATCAACTATAATTTTTTTAAAGTTTGTTTTAATTAAAAAACAACAACAACCCAAAGGGGTGAAGACAAGATGAAATTTACATTCAGATTAGAATGTTGTAACTTTAGGGGGTTCCTGCTGCGGTACGGTGGGTTCACAACCTGGTGTTGCTGCAGCTGTGGCTCATATGTGATCCCTGGCCTGGGAACTTACACATGCCATGGGTGAGGCCAAAAAAAAAACTATTGAAAAATCTGATTGAAGAAATTCAAATTATAATTAACATGTCCCTCTCAGTAATACAGAAGTAGACAAAATCAGTAAGATTACAACATAACAATACTATCAATCAGTCTGACCTCCACACAACCACTGCTGAATACACATTTTTTCAAGTACACATAGAATGTCCATCAAGATAGACTATTGCTGGGCCATAAAACGAGTCCCAATATATTTAAAAGCATTAAGATAATACAGAAATGTTCTCTGACTACAATGGAATTAAGTTATACCTAGAAAATTCCCAAATGCTTGAAAATTAAACACACTTCTATATAATCAATGTGTTAAAGAAAAAAAAATTGCAAGGACATAATATATTGAACTGAATTAAAATGAAAATGTAATGTATCAAAATTTATGAGACACAGCTCATAAACAGTGCCTAAGAGAAATTTACAGTATTAAATTATAATAGAGGAGTTCCCGTTGTGGATCAGCAGGTTAAGAACCCAAATAGTATCCATGAGGATGCCGGTTCAATCCCTAACCTCACTCAGTGGGTTAAGTTGCCGAGATCTGCAGCATAGGTTGCAGATTCGGCTTGGATCTGGTGTGGCTGTGGCTGTGGCATAGGCTGGCAGCTGCAGTTGATTCAACTCCTAGCCCAGGAACTTCCATATGCCACAAGTGTGCCTCTAAAAACAAAAATAAATAAATAAATAAAATTTTAAATTAATTATAATAGAAAAAGATCTAACTTCAATTATTTAAGCGTCTAACTTGACAAGCCGGAAAAGTAAGTTAAGCCTAAAGTAAGTATAAGAAATAATAAAAATAAGAAATGAAATTTAATTAAATAGAAAACAGACAACCAATAGTGAAAACCAGTGAAACCAAAGCTGGTTCTTTTATTATAAAATATAACACATGGCAAAAGTGCACTACCCAAAAAAACACAGTGCAATGGTTTACCAGTGAACACTTCGCAAGGTCCACTTGATCAAGAAATAGCAGCATCGCTCAGCAGGTTAAGAACCTGACTAGTATTCATGAGGATGCGGGTTTAATCCCTGGCCTCGCTCAGTGGGTTAAGGATCCAGTATTACCGCAAGCTGTCGCATACGTAGATAGAATCTGGCATTGTCATGGTTGTGGTATAGCCCAGCAGTTACAGCTCCAATTCGACCCCTAGCCTGGGAACTTCCATATGTCACAAATTTATTATTTTTATTTTTTATCTTTTTTGTCTTTTTGCCTTTTCTAGGGTCGCACTTGAGGCATATGGAGGTTCCCAGGCTAAGGGTCTAATTGGAACTGTAGCCACAGGCCTACGCTACAGCCACAGCAATGCAGGATCCGAGCAGCATCTGCAACCTACACCACAGCTCACGGCAATGCCGGATCCTTAACCCACTGAGCAAGGCCAGGGATCGAACCCACAACCTCAAGATTCCTAGTCGGATTCATTAACCACTGAGCCACGACGGGAACTCCAAATGCAACCCTTCAAAAAGCAAAAAAAAAAAGTCTGTTCAAATCTTTTTAAGTGAATTGTTTTTGAAACAAGCAATATAATTGATAAACTTCAAGCTAGACTGATCAAGATAAAGATATAACCAGTATCAGTAATGAAAGAAATGGCATAACTATAAGTGCTACAGGTATTACAATAATAAGGAAATATTAAAAACCTTACACTAATTAATTTGACAACTTAGTTTACGCAAAGTGACTAAGTCAACTAAATGTGTGGGAATATTCTTCTAAAAAAAAAAACCACTTGAAATTTCTTACCTTTCAAAAACTTTCAAAACTGTCCTCAGACCCTTTAGTTATCCTGAACTCATTTGAAAGAGAGCATAAACTATATCAATTTATCTCAAAAAACATCTTTTAAGTGCCTATGATGTATAGTACCATTAAGGGTCCATATTAAAGACAAATTCTTTTCTCACAGTCATACAACCTTCATTTGGCTCAGGCAATTCTGGAAAAACAAACATGAATAAGAGACAACACTAGACAGCAACAGACAATTAGACAGCAACACCCAATGATACCGCTTACATGTGGAAACTAAAAGACACAATGAACCTTCTTACAGAACAGACAATGACTCACAGACTTTGGAAAACCTTGGTTTTTCAAATAAGACAATCTGGGGGGGTGGGGGGATGCACCGGGGGTTTGGGATACAAAATCTGTAAAATTGACTTGTGATGATTTATGCACACCATAATTGAAATAAAATCCATTAAGAGAAAAAAAATAAAATAAAATAAAATAAAAACAAAGAGAGGGGACACAGACTCCACCTCTTGAAAGGTAATTGTCTAGGTCACATTTCAAAACAGCTTATGGGATGGGAGATAATGTTATCATCTTTGAAAACATAGTCACCACACTATTTAAACAAGAAGAAACTGAGAAAACCAAATGTCTTAGAAAACAGTACCAGCTACTGGCTAGGTTAACTTATACATGCATAAATTTTTACATAGTAGTTTCCTGGCAACCTAGCACTTAAAGGATTTGGAGTTGTCACTGCTGTGGCTCAGGTCACTGCTGTGGCATGCTTTCACTGCTGGGACCTGGATTCCATCCCTGGCCTGGCAACTTCTGCATGCCAGGTGTGGCCTAAATAAATAAGTAAATATGTATGTACTTATCTTTACTCAGTAAGTAGCTAAAAATGGTATGCAAATTGATTACTTTTTCATATAAGCAGTTTCTTTTTACAATTTATTTATTTTGTCTGCAGAATGCAGTGGCTTGATATGATATCTTAGCTCCCAGACCGTGGATCGAACCCAGGGATTAAATCCAGAGATTGAACTCAGTAAAAGTGCTGAGTCCTAGCCACTAAGCCACCAGGGAATTCCCCAAATGTAAGCAGTTTAAATAAGACCTGTGGTTGAGTCCCTTTATTGATAAAAGTCAATAAATACTAACAATCTTTTTTATAAATTTGATTCTAATATATTGGGCTTTTTCAAGCTGAAACCTGCTTATGCATATAAAACATGAGCATGCATATGTGTACAAAAGCCCTTTTTAAAAAAAATGTTTTTTAGAGCCACAGCTATGGCATATGGAGGTTCCCAGGGTAGGGATCAAATCGGAGCTACCGATGCCAGCCTACACCACAGCCACAGCAGTGCCAGATGCAAGCCACGTCTGTGACCTACACCACAGCTCATAGCAATGCCCGGATCCTTAACACACTGACTGAGACCAGGGGTCGAACCCACAACCTCATGGTTCCTAGTTGGATTCGTTTCCCCTGTGCCACAACAGGAACTCTAGGAGTCAGATTTTAGTCAGATTTTCTAATGAACCTAAAAAACTAGACTGTTTTTTAGTGTACATTTCTTTTTGTATGTTTAGATAAAGCTGTAAAGGACACTGAGGTACATGCTGAGCTGGCAACCCTCAAAAGTTCTCTACAGAGGTCAAGACCACCGTGTGCCAGAGCAAGGGGGGAAGAATGGCACATACCTTTAGAAATTGGAGCAGATGTGGGGAGAGGTTCTCTTCTAAAGGACTTTTCCTCTGAGCAGTTTCCACTATGTGAAGTCAGATGGGACCTAGGAGCGCCCAGAACACAAGGGTTCTCCCATCATACCCCCAGAGGCCGCTTTCAGTGCGGGCCAGTCTCTGACTCTCCTCTCCTTACCAGGAACTGGGGAGCCTGTGCCAGGACCTTTCCCCGTGATCAGTCTCTGAGAAGGCAGAGCTTTCACACATCTCACTTTAACGGTCAGTGGGACTCTGGGAGAGTCATGAGAGATGGGAGAGACGCCTGAGTTTACCCCCATCACACCTTACCTGGCTCAAAAAATCACTCACCTACTCATCACTATTTCTCGCCCGAGTTTCTCCCTAAGGCAATGCCCTGGGGGGAGCTACTTCCCTGGGTACACAGTGACGTCCTTGTCATGTTAATCACGTCTTTCCGAGCAGAGGTGCTGGCAATCTTAAAACAACAGGAAGTTGGAGTTCCTTCCCCATCCTGAGTTGAATAACCAAAATTTCTTGGCTCTCAGAGCCCAAATATCTCTCATCACTGCCCCCCCCATTTCCTTCTAAGACTCACTTCTGTCCTTGACTCTTTGCTATCCCATCTTCCACTGCACCCTGCTTCTCATGACTCCAATATTTACGTAATTTAAGGATTTGGCAGCAGGAGACATTGGACAAACAATTCCTTTCTCTGCAGTGTAGGGTGTGTGTGGGGTGGGGACTAGTTACAAAATTAATCTCCACTAGAGGGAGACTTAGCCTTAAGAAAGAAAACTGGGTATGAAATTTGTGAAATTGAGAGGAAAAAGAGGTATTAATGCATTTACGTAGCATTTGGATTTAGCCAACTATCTCTTTATAAAAAAAACTGCTGTGAGAATTCATTGATTTATTTCAGGAATTACTTTTGTTATTAATTTGATTTTATTTTATAATTATGTAAAATATTTACCTGGTTCTAAAATCAACTCTGGGATTTCCTGTGGTTCAGTGGTTTAAAGATCTGGCATCACTGCATCAGCTATGTAGGTCTCAGGTGTGATTTGGATTCTATGCCTGGCTTCCGGGGAACTTCCATATACAGAGAGTGTGGACAACAAGAAAGAAAAACAGAAAGACAGAAGGAAGGAAGGATGGAAGTGAGGGAGGGAGGAAAGAGAGAGAGAGGAAGAAAGAAAAAGAAAAGAAAAGAAAGAAAGGAAGGAAGGAAGAAAGAAAGAGAAAAGAAAAGAAACTGCAAAACAAGGTATATTCAAAAAAGTTTATCTTCTACCCTTGTCTTTTCCACCTTATTTCTTCCCTCTCCCTAAAGGAAGAAAAATATGGCTTATTTTTCCATCATTTTTCTATTGGAAACACATGTATATATATCTCCTCTTGAGCATAATAGGACACTACTCACTGGTACTACATGTTGCTCTTTTCACTTACAAGTATTTCTTGGAGATCACTCCAGAGCAGCATCTTCCTCATTGCTTTTTACAGTTGCACAGTATTCCATTGTGTGGAGATACCATTGGTTATTACTGATAGACATTTGGGTTGTTTCCAGTCTGCAGCCATTACAAATAATGCTGCATTTAACAGTGCACACTTCTTATTTTTTTGCCAGAATAGCTTTGGGATAGATTTCTAGAAGTGGGATTGCTTAATAAAAAGACATTGAGGAGTTCCTGTTGTGTCTCAGTAGTAACGAAACTAACTAATATCCATGAGGGGGTGTGTTTGACCATACCTCCATCAGTGGGTTAAGGATCTGACATTGCTGTGAGCTGTGGTGTTAGGTCGCAGATACGGCTGGATCCTGCATTGCTGTGGTTGTGGTGTAGGGTGCAGATAGATATAGCTCTGATTTGACCCCTAGCCTGGGAACTTCCATATGCCACAGATGTGGCCCTAAAAAAACAAACAAAACCCAAACTTGTGGTTTAAATAAGTATTAGAGAGTTATTTTAAAAATATTTATATGGGAGTTCCCATTGTGGTGCGGCAGACACGAATCCGACTAGGAACCATGAGATTGCAGGTTCAATCCCTGGCCTCGCTCAGTGGGTTAAGGATCCAGCGTTGCATGAGCTGTGATACAGGTCACAGATGCAACTCAGATCTGGCGTTGCTGTGGCCGTGGTGTAGGCTGGCAGTTACAGCTTGATTGGACCAGTAGCCTGGGAACCTCCATATGCTGCAGGTATGGCCATAAAAAGACAAAAAAAAAAAAAAAAAGGCAAATACTTTCTTACAATACATAAGTTCTCTTTTTCATTGTTGTCTATGTGAGCATGTGAGATGATAGAAAATATATATATTGGTCTCTGCCCCTGGTTCCTGGAACAGAGCTCCTGAAACCTTTGTAAATACCTAAGTGACAACAGCGCTAGAGCATCTTTGGTGCTAATATTTGTTCTCTGACCCTGGTTCCTGACACAGTGCTCCTAAATCTCTTGTAATTTCCTGAGTAATAGGGGTGACTTTTGTTCTAATGAGGTGATTTTTGATGGGCTCCTAGATGGCAGCTGTTCTCCAGCAAGACCACGCCAGGATTAGAAGCTTGGACTTTAACTCAACAGCAAAAAAGCCAACAACCCAATTGAAAAATGGGCAAAGGACCTGACTAGACATTTCTCCAAAGAAGATATGCAGATGGTCAATATTACTGGTTATTAAAGAAATGCAAATCAAAACTACCACGAGATACCACCTCACACCAGTCAGAATGGCCATCATTAATAAGTCCACAAACAACAGATGCTGGAGAGGGTGTGTAGAAAAGGGAAAATAGGTAAAAGCCAGGTCTCCAATCCAAGGCACCACCACCACCAAGGTGCTTGAAGCAGCATGCAAGCACCTTGAAGCTGTCTGGAAGAAACTTTGGAGAGCTGATGGTCAAACTATGAAACAGATGAGATACCCAAGTTTTTACTAATAAGGGGTTACTAATGATTTTTCTGGTTTTAAAAAGTGGCATGAGAAGAAAAATACACTGAAAGTTCAAGTTGCTCACTTACGGCTGTAAGTTAGAAAGTCCTTAATGAGGCAGCTTATCTAATAATGCAAAATTTTGAGCAAGAAGTTGCTGTGAATCTCTTTTAATGTCTGGGACGGGCTATGGGATGAGTAAAGGCAAAGAACTTGGAGACGTAATCAACCTATCAAGGCTTCAAGATGGCTTGATAGGTTGGAGGGCATACACCTTCTTTGGAAGGAAACTTGGCAGTGTCTATCAAACTGCACATTTCCTTTGACTTTAGGGTTTCATTTCTATAAATTTATCCTACAAACATACTCACCTAATGCAAAACAACCCAAGTAGTTTCTGCTGCATTGTGATAGGAAAAGTTTGGAAACAAACTAAGTGTTCAACAAGAGGAAACTGACTGATAATACATCATCAGTGTAATCCTATGCAGGTATAAAAAGCAAGGAAGCTCTTTATGCACCAGTAAGTAATGATATTCAACATATATTTTTAATCTTAAAAAAGTAAGTAGTATGTTATGCTACAGCCTGTATAAAAGCTAATGGTGATACACCTGTAGCAGGGGTAGGTTGCCAGGCCAAAGATCAACTCCATACCGCAACATATGGAGGTTCCAAAGCTAGGGGTCCAATTGGAGCTACAGCTGCTGGCCTACACCACAGCGACAGCAACACCAGATCCGAGCCATGTCTGAGACCTAAACTACACCTCACATAACCCACTGAGCGAGGCCAGGGATGGAACTCAAAACCTCATGGTTCCTAGTCAGATTCGTTTCTGCTGCGCCATGACGGGAACTCCTGGAAACTTAGATTTTAAAGAGAGACAAATAACCTAAAACAGTCACTTTTCCCAGAACAATGTGTTAGAGGATCCAGAAATAGACCCAAATATATTAGGGAATGTAATAAAGGTGGCAGTTTAAGTCGGTGGGGAAAAGATGGTTTATTCAATAAATGATGCCAAGATAATTAGGCATCTGGAGACTAACCTCAGTTTAGTCACCAAAATAATTTCAAAATGAGTTCCTGCCATGGTGCACTGGGTTAGGAATCTGACTGCCGTGGCCTGGGTCACTGCAGAGGCGTGGGTTCGATCCCAGGCCTAGTGCAGTGGGTTAAAGGATCTGGTATTGGTTGCAGCTGCAACTGGATTTATTCCCTAGCCTGGTAACTTCCATATACTGCAGGTATGGCCATAAAATTTTAAAAAACAAACAAACAAACAAAAAAAAACCCACCAAAAGCATGGGTGAAATACTGGAATTCTAAATATTGGAATTTACAAAAAGCCATTCAAGGCATAAGATACATAAACACTGAGAGAAATAGTAAATTTGACTACAGAAATATTAAAAACATGTCTACACCCCCCCCCCCAAAAAAAAGTTACAAACAAAACAAAAAGACCCTGACAGGAGTTCCCACTGTGGCACAGCAGGAACCATGACGTACCTGCTGTACCACGACGCAGGTCTGCTCCCTGGCCCAACAGGGTGGGTTAGAAGATCTGGTGTTTCTGCACTGTATAGTGGGTCACAACTGCGGCTCAGATCTCATCCCTGGCCCGGGAACTCCATGTGTTGCAGGGCAGCCAAAAAAGAAGTAAAAACCACCCCACCCCACCCCTGAAAAACGGGGGGGGGGGGACGTTTGCAATGTAATTGACAAAGGGCTGATTTCCTAGCACATAAAGAATTCAAATAGATTAATAAAAATGATCAAGAGCCCAAAAGCAAATAGCAAAAAACTATGAAAGGCTATTATCAGGGAGAAAAAAAAGAAATAAGATATATAAGCATAAGCGAAGGGACATTAACTGTTTAAGGTCCTACAACTACTGTGTTCCTGTGTTCAGTAAGAACTCAGACCCCTGCGTCTGGCTCTGAAGTCTGTGGTGCCTTACACCACACTGCCCAATGAACACAGCTCTTGGGGTTCCAGGGTGTGTTACAGTGTTTAAAGACTGCAAAGATAAGCTGGAAGTTCTCAAGGGTTAAGTATGCTAGAAAAAAGTGAGGGCTACTAGGGGTTCCCTTCATGGCTCCGTGGTTAACGAATCCAACTAAGAACCATGAGGTTGCGGGTTCGATCCCTGGCCTTGCTCAGTGGGTTAAGGATCCGGCGTTGCCGTAAGCTGTGGGTGTAGGTTGCAGACGCGACTCGGATCCCGCGTGGCTGTGGCTGTGGTGCAGGCCGGCGGCTACAGCTCCTGTTAGACCCCTAGCCTGGGAACCTCCATATGCCGCGGGTGCGGCTGTAGATAAAGGCAAAAAGACAAAAAAAAAAAGTGAGGGCCACTAGTCAGCTAATTCTCTTACATTTATTTCCTGTCTCTCGCACCTCGAAAATGAAAATGAACCTAAGTTTCAGGAGAAAAGACTGGACACAGTGTCAGCCAAGAAAGTGAGTAACAAAAAGGGGAAGGCAGCCCATGCTAATTGGGAGGTAGTCCCAGAAGGCCTGCCTTCTGCGGTTGCCAGGCAACAAAGGTAAACAGCAGGAAGTGGCAGAATCATGGCCACTAACTACAGTGCCAACCAGGTAAGTACTCTTTATCCACCTTTTTAGTGCTTAATTTTGCCTTCTGCATTCCACCTTTGGATTGCCTTCTCCCACAGGATTCTGATTACTGACTAGATAGCGGAGGGTAGGGTGTGATAGTGTTTTTTTAACTTCCTCAGCTCCTTAAGGTCAGAAGGGCCCTGGAACAAGTATCTTTGGGTTAATTTGTCAGTAATTCTTTTCTGAAAAGGGCCAGAGTAAATATTTTAGACTTTGTGGGACAAGTGACAAAATCAGAGATATTATATAGGTAGGAGATAACCAACACTTTTCCATGAAATTTTTGACAAAATTCAAAATATGTGTGTAATTTTTTTTGTAATATTAGTGAAACTATGAAATTTTTATAGGATGAGAAAACACTGAGCTTAACTGAGATACAAAGTTAATGTTCCCTTTTATCAAATATATTGCAAATGTTCACCTATTAAAAACAATTCTTAGCTTTTTCAGGCCATCCCAAAACAGATATAAGGATGGATCTGGCCCTTGGGCCACAGTTTGCTGACCTCTGGTCTAAATCAGCACTGCAATAAAAAGATAATATGAGTCACATTTGTAACTTTAAATTTTCTAGTAGCTACATACAAAAAATTTAAAAAAACCTTAATTTTAATAATTTATTTAGCCCAGTAAATCCAAAATATTATCTCCAACATTTAATCAGTATTTTAAGTTTTAATCAGATATTTCACATTCTCTTTTTGTACTGTCTTAAAATCCACTGTATTTTATATAGCTGACCCGTGAACAAGGCAGGGACTAAGGCTCAGATCCTCACGCAGCTGAAAAATCTGCATGGAACTTTAGTCAGCCCTCTGCATCCAGGGTTCTGCATCCACAGATCCGACCGACCACGGGGCATGCAGTACTGTAGTATAGACTGGAAAACAATCGGTAGGAGAACCCGCAAAACTGAAACCTGTATGTACACGGGTCACCTGTACTTACAAAGCACCTCAATTTGGACTAGCCACCACTTCCAGTGCTCAACAGCCCCGTGTGGCTAGTGGCTCCACGTTGGACTGAATACAGTTAGATGCAACACATTACATTCTCTGTAGCGAGTTAAAGCTTAGCACGGTTGTTCATGCCTTGGGTTTTCAAATCTAAAGGACTGTGCATAACTATCATTTCCTGGGCTTGGGGCCTTTGAACCATAAGGATTCTCATCTTTTTCTTCACAGTACGAAAAAGCTTTCTCACCCAGGTACCTGCAGAACTGGTCTCTCGCCAAGCCAACAAAACAGGTATTCCATGATGGGTGAACCCACACCACCAGTTTCTGGTTCTTTACATCATACTCTGTGCAATCACTGGCACCTAACCCCTTCAGCCTTCTTTAAATTCCCATATCCTCCTCTCCCTTAGCCCTTCATTCAAGCCCATTAGATACTTTCTTCCACTTTTCCACTCCATCTTCACAAACACTTCTCTCCCCACCTCTATCCCAGAGGATTTCTTCCCATGAAGGCTACACTCAGATTATCGCCAATGATCGTGGTCATCTGTTGCCTTCAGTGCCCCGTTCCAAGGTGAGATACGCATCTCCACTCAAGAACTGAGGGACAGAACTGAGACTTGTGTTCTCCTGCAGCTGTGTGGAAAATTAAAATGCAATCTAATTCCTTATATCAATGAAGGATCTGTATAAAATGAACACCTTCAGGTAATAATACAGTGGGTACTCTGCCAAACTTTGCCTAAGGATACTGAATTTGAGCTGGCCAGAGGTAAAGGGATGAAAATTTTAGGGCAATTTAAGTGAGAGAGGCAATTTAAGGAAGAGTGGGAAGATGATGCTTTCAAACTTGTTTTATTGCAGTGCATTCCCAAAGGTAAAGGATGGAAATAAGATAAAGGCCCTGCCAACAGGCTAGTTACTGGCAGTGAGAAGCACTGATGAGGAAACCATCTTTTTTCCCTTTAGGCAAGTCCTTGGGGTTCGTTCATGGGCACCTGGGAAATGCCTCTGAAAATACCCCCTGCTCGAGTGACCCTGACATCCCGTACAGCTGCTGATGCGGCCTCCCTCACCAAATGGATACAGAAAAACCCTGATTTACTGAAGGCCTCCAATGGGCTGCGTCCTGAAATCTTAGGCAAGGTATCTATTCCTCACCTAACTACAGTTCTTTTTTTTTTTTTTTTTTTTTTGCCTCATGAAGCAGCTTGATGTGGGATCTCAGTTCCTGGACCAGGAACTGAATCCAGGCCGCAGCTATGAAAGCACCAAGTTCTAGCCACTAGACCACCAGGGAACTCCCATACTTTTCAGCCTCAAAAATACCTGTTATACTACCACAATCCCAGCAGGGGGAACCTCTAACCAATTCGATCTTACCCAGTTTAGTCTTTAAGCAATCTCTGAGGCCTGAAGATGGATAAGCTGAGGACACCCTATCCACAACCCCTACACACTGTAAAAAGTGATCTGATCTCAAAGGGAAGTTAGGGGTATCAAATTTAATATTCTTGTTTGAAACCTAACCTTTGGTCCATGAAATGGGGAGAAAGGGATTTACAATTTTGAGACGAACTGGGAATGATCTAGGCCCTAACCTGAAACAATTGTCTCCTTTATTCCATTCTTAACAGCCCCGTGATCCAGATGGTCAGAATAAACTTGGAAGGTCTACCGTAAAGACGGTACAACAAGCTCCAAGACCAACCATAATCCCAAACTCCCCAGCCTCAAATCTCAATTCTCCAGATCAACTCCAAAGCTCACATCCCTCTGCAGGTCACACTCCAGGTCCCCAAAGCTCAGCCAACTCTCCAAAGACCCCACTGGGAAGCCCGTGTATGCCTGGTCCTAAACTTACTGAGGTCCAGAAATGTGCAGGTTCTAAACTAGCTGACGTCCAGAAATGCAAACTTGGAACTCCATAAGGGAATAAGGGACCACACTGAGAAAAGCTGTCTAGGGACTGGGTGACATAAGCAAGACCCCTGGTCAGGAAAATTATGGATGGGAATAAAGGCAAATTTGGAAAATGAACATTGTTTGTTGAGTCTTGTGCTGATTTGGATTTTTCCCGCTTGCTATGGCTGCCTTTTGTAAGCCATAACTAAGAGAAGGGTTGGAGGAAAGAGTAGGGAAAAGAACACATTTTTACAAGGATTGAGTCAATTATACTCTGGAAACAATCAGGAGGAAATTTGAGCAAAAGAAACATCAAATAACCAGTCCCTCACCCCGACCCTCTCATTCTTCACTCTGAATATGAACTACAACTTCAAAGTTTGAGGTACAGTCATTTAGCAGGGTATGTATATGTGCATTTGGAGAAGGTGGGGGAATACATACAGAAAACCAGAGAAGACGCTATCCTTGTCTAAGACTTCGTATCTGATGACAGAACACACAAGGAAAATAAATTAGAGTTACAAAAGCAAAACTCAGCAAAAGTACAAATACAGGAGTTCCCGTCATGGCTCAGTGGTTAACGAATTCGACTAGGAACCATGGGGTTGAGAGCTTGATCCCTGGCCTTGCTCAGTGGGTTAAGGATTCAGTGTTGCCATGAGCTGTGGTGTAGGTCGCAGAGAAGGCTCGGATCCTGTGTTGCCATGAGCTGTGGCCGCAGCTGTAGCTCCGATTAGACCCCTAGCCTGGGAACCTCCATATGCCATGGGTGCAACCCTAAAAAAAAATGGTACAAATATAATTTGAAAACTGAAAACACAGGAGGTCCCTGGTGATTCAGTGGGTTAAGGATCTGGCATTGTCAGTGCTGTGGCTCTCATAACTGCTATGGCATAAGTTTGATCCCTGGCCCAGGACAGGAGCTTCCACATGCAGCAGGTGAGGTCAAAAAAAAAAAAAAAGGAGTTTCCATCGTGGCGCCTAGGAACCATGAGGTTGCAGGTTTGATCCCTGGCCTCGTTCAGTGGGTTAATGATCCGGTGTAGCTGTGAGCTGTGGTACAGGTTTCAGACGCGGCTTGGATCTGGCGTTGCTGTAGCTGTGGTGTAGGCCAGCAGCTACAGCTCCAATTAGACCCCTAGCCCAGGAACCTCCTGGGTGCGGCCATAAAAGGACAAAAAGACAAAAAAAAAAGAAAGAAAGAAAGAAAAAGAAAACGGAAGATAACAGAAATGACTAGAGTACAGGGAAGAAAAATAAAGGGAGATAGCAAGCTGAAATTTAGGACAGAATAACAAACACGATAACCACTCTACCATCCCCCCCCAATCACCTGAATGATAAGAAGTCACCAAAAAAGTCAAGAAATCCCCTGTTCACCTCCCGGCCTCCAATTTCTGTTTATCATTATCCCCATTCTGCATCTTCCTGGCAAGGGCTATTAAACTTAATGCCCTGGCCAAACCTCTCCCAGGCCCGATGCCCAACCGTTCCCTTGTGAACATACATGCCTCACTCCAAGGACAAGAACACAGGACGTGTGGTATAACCTGGAGGAAGCCTCAAAGACTGCTCAGCGCCACTCTAGCAAAAAGGGAGAAGTGATCATCACTTAAAACCAAAGACTTTGAGAGCTGCGGTGAGGACCGCTGAGGTAGCTAAGTAAGATCTCCCTCTCCAACTGACACCAGTCAGTCATTGCTACTCCTCTCCAACCCACAGCTTTAACTGGTTGGCTAACAACTCAGAGTGACAGACAGGATAGATCCGTCACCCCAGAGTTTCCAAAAACTATCAAAACAGTGCTCCTGACAGCGGAGTTAGGGCCTCTATCGATTATAAAAGTACAAGTTTGGGGATTCCCGTTGTGGTCCAGTGGTAATGAACCCAACTAGTATCCATGACGATGCAGGTTCGATCCCTGGCCTTGCTCAGTGGGTCAGGGATCTGGGGTTACCATGAGCTGTGGTGTAGATCACAGATGCAGGTTGGATCCCGAGTTGCTGTGGCTGTGTCGCTGGCTCGCAGCCACAGCTCCAATTCAACCCCTAGCCTGGGAACTTCCATATGTGTCGAGCATGGCCCTAAAAAGCAAACAAACAAATGAACAAAGGGATCAAGTTTTCTCACTAAACTAGAAAAGTTTCCCAGGTTTCCAAAAATCCCTCCTTTCTTATCTCTATTCTGTTCTCTCCCCAAATTTACATACTTAGCTCATGGGCCCTTGGCTGTCACCTCCACTGTTCCATTGGATTATAATTTGCTGAACTGTGCCTTGAGGTTTATGATCAGTTCATGACCAGTTCTCAGTGGGATTTTGGAGCCTGTAAAAACTTCAAGCTCTCCGCATGCTTAACTTCCTTTTGCTTCTTCGTTTTCTGAGGTTTCCGCATGACATGAAATCCCTGGCTACTTGTATTTGATTCTCTGAAAATTTTTCCACTGGTCACTTATAGGACAAATTGCTTCCCTCCTGAGAAAGGTCAGACTGGGGGATGTAAATGCCTGAGACCAGAAGGAGGCGGAGGAAACTGGCTCCTCCCCAACCAGTTTGCTCTTGATTTCTCAAGATATCAAGGAGAGTCAAAGACAAAATGAGTTTTAATTCACTTTCAGAAAAAGCTGTCACAAGAATCTGGATTAGAAAACACATGAGGATTGGTTTTTCTGGAAATGTAAAGAAGAGAAATAACCCTTAGTAGGTTCAGCCATCATTTTCCAGATCTTCCTCTTGCATCAAAAGCTGTATTATTTACCTTTTCCCCAAAGCACTTGCTCCATAAGCCAACTTACCCTCTTTATCTCGCTCCAGCCAGTACAAGCTAATTCCCCTCCACCCCCACCCCTCTTCTTTCAGTCACACTGTGTGGGTGCTAAAGACCCTGGGCTCTGACCAATGAACAGAATTGTCCTTTAAGCCAGCAACCCACAGGCAGTGGCACCCAAAGCCCTACTCCCAGTCCCCATGGCAGGGGCCACAGAGCTGGCATTGTTTCCACTGTCTCAGGAAAAAGGAGCTGACCCTCAGCATAAATCAAGGCCCAGTGTGGAGAGAGAATGAGGACTCCCAGGCCTAGAGTAGGCTGCAAGCTGGGGGCCAGGAAAAGGGGGTTTTTATAGTCATTCCATCTTTAGAAATAAGGGGAAAAGTAGACACTTGTCCACTACGATGGCTCTATAGGGTACTCTACTGCTGAGCTCCAAAACGGTCTGCAAGCATAACAGGGTCCAAGTAAATCAGAACTCTGCCCTGACTGACGATAACAGCAACAAATAGGAAGATAAGTGAATGTAATAATTTGCAGGAAGATGATGTTGGAAACTTCAGCTCTTCACATGCCTGCCAGCCCTAGAGAGGACAACACAGTAAGAATCAAGACAACCACTCCAGACTGGGTTAGCTGAGAAATCGTCAGGCCTTTTCCTAGGTCCCAAATCTGTAGAAACAGAAAAAAAAAAAATTTTTTTTTTGTCATCAATCAAGGTCCTGGTCACTCTCACAGTTCCCTTCTCAGAAAGGAACTCTATTTAGGAACAAACAATTCCTTTCAGCATGATTCTAGAGAAAAGCACTTATCAACCCTTATTCCTGACCTTCACCTTCCTCAAAACCCTCAATACGGTACCTACCTTCTTATCCCAGTGACAGAAAAGGGATCCGTTCTTAGCCCCTATTTATAAGAACTTCCAGACTGAAGAGATAAAACTTTTCCTCATGACAACAAAACAAGATCAATGTTTCCCAAAGTGTATTTCTCCAAAAACTAGTTCCTCAGAACAGTAAAAGGCATTACATGGTGACGGGGGGTGGGGGTTCTATGTTCAAATACATCTGGCAAACACTTACCTATAAGACTTCTCAAATAATTTATTAATACACACTGTTAACCTCCAAAATGGAGATATAATATACATGATTTCCTAGATACAGCCAACCACAGAATCCCCTGTGAGAAGGACCACTTGCTCATCAGAGGACTAGTATTTTTTAAAAAATTCTTCTTTGAGACCTAGAATACTATTTCTCACATACGTATTATATATCATATATAAAAGTTCATGAAATAATAATAAGCATGTGTGTTATATTCTTTATGTTGTATTCTATTTAAATTTCTTTTTCTTTCTTTCCCTTTTTTTTTGGGGGGGGGCTGTACCCATGGCATGCAGAAGTTCCCGGGCCAGGGACTGAACTTGCGCCATGGCACTGACCTAAGCTACTGCAGGGACAATGCTGGATACTTAACCTGCTAAGCCACAATGGAACTCCTAAATTTTTTTATTGCTAATAACCCACTAAATTGATTTTCTACCTATTGAGTCAAAAACCACAATTTAAAAACCACTGATCTAGACTCTCTTGTGCTCTAGGGATATTAACATATTATATTCTGAATTTCTGAAAGATCCTCTTGAACAAAAGTGGTTTTTAGGTTTCACACTTTCCATCCACGATGGCCTCAACAAACACAGATGCCCACACTCTGAGTGTATAACGACTAAACTTTTTTCTCTGCTTTAGAGAAAAATTAGAGAGCCCTGAAAAAAAAAATCAAGACGGGATGAGATCAAGATGTCCCTACCTTAGCTCCTAAAGAGCTTCTACCTAGGAAAGATCAGGAGTCAATCAGAGTCCACAAAAGGTTGTTTTGCTTATAAAGGCACAGTGTTTTACAAAAACAAAAAATTGAGTTCTATCGGGTGGTAGTGATAGAGGGATAGTCTCCAGCATACAGGGATCCTGTCACTTCTGCTCTCTTATATCAGCCCCACTTCCACTCCCCCACTAGATCTTCGGCAAGGCAATTACGAGTTCAGAGTGCAAGAACTGTGGACTGTCACAGAAAACAGATAAAATCCTGTCCCACACTCAGAGCCAGGACTCGCTAGAACAACAAACAAAAGCAGATTTAAGGGCTTAAGAAAAGCCTTGACTTAGATCCGACATTTTATAAAATCTCTTTCCCTTCCCTCCCCCTACAATGAGACATATGCAAATACATGGCAAGTCCCTGCCTGAGTTAGGGGAGCAGCAGAGGAAGCTGATCAGCTGATTTTCATTGGAGAGCTTTGTTCTGTGGAATAAGAAGTCATTAGTGGAAATGCCCTCCCTCTCCATCACCACCCCGCCCCCCAGGGAAATGAAGTCATTTTGAATCAAACTGAACACTGCCCCAGGGAACAGTTGATAGATACACTTAATTTAATAGGTCATTTATTCTCTCACTTTTCTGATTCCATTTAACTATTGGACCAGACTGAAATTTAGAAAGTGCTTGTCTCTGGGCTCTGATGAGGAAGTTACAGAAGGTCAAATTAAGGCAAGAGCATCCAGCTGAGAGATGGCTCAGGTTAGGAAATAATAGAAAATGGGGAAAAATGAAGCTATAATTATCCTCCTGGGAAAGGAAGCCAGATTAAGGGTAGGGAGACCCCAAGATATAAATTTTAAAATGCTGGAGGAGAGATTGATCTATGACCTGGGAAAGGTTTAATTAAGCTTTAATTCCTTAATACAAAGGAGACACCAGTTTGAACTGACCCCATGGTCACGCAGAAGGCAAAAGGGACAGATTTCAGGCCATCAAAAGACTGTGAGGGTTCCTGCTTTGGTGCAGTAGTTTAAGTACCAGACTGCAGCAGACTGGGTCACTGCAGAGGCACAGGTCTCAGCCCTAGCCCAGGAACTTCCATATGCCACAGGTGCAGCCATTAAAAAAAAATTTCCTAAACCCAATATTAAAATCTGGGCTTATAGGCACACAGTTTTTGTTAAAGTTGGCCTCATTCTATCCAACAGTTCAAAACACACAAAAAAACCAAAGCAGTTAACACAATTCAATATCAAGATAAAAAAGTATATTTGACTCCAGCCAGATTTGTCACTCTGGATTGACAGATTAGACTAAAAGCAGCAATTATGTTACCTAGCTCATAACTGAATCCCCAGTGTCTACAAAGGTGCCTGACACAACAGGAAACAATTATTTGTCTGATAAATATGTCTTCCATGCCAGATGAATGGTCTGGCTTCAGGCTTCTCTTTTAGTAATATCCCTCTTAAAAAACTTCTACCAGGCCTAGATCTAGTGCTCAGCTGTATCATCAACTGGGCTGCCCATCAATGCGCAGGGCATCTAGTTGAGCTTTCCCAAGAGGCCCTCGAGCAAAGGTCCAACACAATTAATTTTAAGAACAGATCTAAACCCAGAACTTTGAAAGAGAGACTCCTCCTGGCCTCGCTATTCCTTTCACCCAGAAAATGTACAAGTCCACCGTTAACTTACCAGGTGTCGGATCCCATTCCAGGTGTGATACATGAGAGGGAAGACAATCGCAAATTTGGCTGTGTAGATCAGTGTTGGCCCTAAACACAGGGACTTCACAAGTTCCAAATGAGATTCAAAGTTCCCAGGGACCAAGAGGGCCGACAAGCCAAAAAGAGAGACCCCTGAGGAAAAACAAAGCAAGCCCATCACAGCTGTCCATTAACTACAACCACTATAATACATAAAACTGCGTTCTGTGATAAGCCCTAGCACTTCACACAATTCTAAACCATTTAAAATGAGGAAGAGTTAAACTAATGTTCACATTTGTAGTGGAAAATAGGCTATTTGGAATCTGACCCTAATCACTTTAAATTTGTCATATGTTTTAGCATACTATTCCTTCTTTCAACGTCCTCTCTATAAAAACTCCACCTGCCATTTTAGAAGTCACCTCTGGCTGTGACTATATCATCGTCTCAGTAAAAAAAATAAATAAAATAAATAAATAAAAACAATATATTCAGTCCAAGGAAAAGACAAATTTTAAATTTTAAATCATTCAAATTTTTACCACGCAAAAATCTGACTCAAAATGGATCAGAGACTTAAGTATAAGAACTAAAATTATAAAACCAAGAAAATATGAGAGTACATCTTTCTGATCTTGGATTAGCAGTAGTTTCTTAGATATCATACCAAAACCAGAAGCAACAAAATCATAAATTATACTTCATCAAAATTAAAAAGTTCTGGGGACTGTCCATTTCTTCATCGGTCTAGCACACTGGTGTTGAGAATAATTACAAAGGCTTCCAGTTCTCTGATGAAAACTACGATTTCACATTGCTTGGAGCATTTGTTGTATTCCTGTGGGGTACAGCTTTCTATAAGTCTGCTGTAGCTGAATCAAGAGAGAAAGCATATGTAGATTTCTACAGAAACTATGATTCCATGAGAGATTTTTGAGGAAATGAAGAAGCCTGCTATTTTTCAAAGTGCAAAGTGATTTTGGAATATAAAGAATTTCTTTGAGTTTGAGTTCCATGGAAGTTTGTCATTGACCTGTGTTCCAGAACTGAAACTATATAAACTATTTAATATCTGGGCTAAGGAATAATTTCTCTTCATAAATAAGCAATTAACAAATACTATGGAAAACAATTAAAAACTTTTGCACTACAAACAATGTCATCTAGAAAAGTAAAAAGAAACATACATAATGAGAGAAAATATTTGTCTGATAAGGGACTTGTATACAGAATATATTAGAAGACTCCTACAATTCTTTTCTTTTTTTCTCCCCCCCCCCTTTTTTTTTTTGGTTGAACCTATGGCATGCAGAAGTTTCCAGATCAGGGACTGAACTCTTGCCACAGCAGTGACCGAGCCACAACAGTGGCAATGCCGGATCCATAACCCACTGGACCACTGGGGAACACCAAGACTCTTACAACTCAATAATAAAAAGACAGTCTAATTTAAAAATGGGCTGAGTGGATTAAGAATCCTACTAGTATCCATGAGGATGCGGGTTCAATCCCTGCCCTTGCTCAGCAGGTTAAGGATCCAGCGCTGCTGTGGATGCTGGTGTAGGCCACGGACTTGGGCCAGACCCAGTATTGCTAAGGCTGTGGCGTAGGCTGGCAGCTACAGCTCCAGTTAAATCCCTAGCCTGGGAACTTCCATATGCTGTGGGTGTGGCCATAAAAAAAAAAAAAGAAAGGAGGAGAAGGAGGAGGAGGAGGAGGAGGAGAAGGAGAAGGAGAAGGAGGAGAAGGAGGAGAAGAAGGAGAAGGAGAAGAAGAAGAAGAAGAAGAAGAAGGAAATAGATATCTCTCCAGAGAAGGTAAGTAAATGGGCAATAAGTATATAAAAAGATGCTCAATACCATTAGCCACTAGGGAAATGCAAATCAAAACCACAATGAGAAGCCACATCACACCCACTGGGATGCTATCTCAGTTGGTGCTCCATACCCATGGGCTCTGCATCCATGAATGTGGATGGAAAATATTAAGAAAAAAATTCCAGAAAGTTCCAAAAAGCAAACTTGAATTTGCCATAAGGTGGCACCTATTTACATAGCATTCACACTGTATTAGATTTTTTTTTTTTTTTTTGGCTTTTTAGGACCCCACCCATGGTATATGGAAGTTCCTAGGAGAGCGGTCGAATCAGAGCTGCAGCTGCTGGCCACAGCCGCAGCCACACCAGATCTGAGTCACATCTGTAACCTACACCACAGCTCATGGCAACACTGGATTCTTAACCCACTGAGGAAGGCCAGGGATTGAACCCTGCCCTCATGGATACTAGTTGGCTTTGTTACCGCTAAGCCGCAACAGCAACTCTTGTATTAGGTATTATAAGTAATCTAGACATAATTTGAAGTATAGGAGAGGATTACATAGTATATGCAAATATTGCACCATTTTATATGCGACTTGAGCATCCACAGATTTTGACTCAGATCTGGTGTGGCTGTAGCTCCAGTTCGACCCCTAGCCTGGGAACCTCCATAAGCATGGGTACGGCCCTAAAAAGAAAAAAAAAAAATAGGAAGAATAGCGAAGGGGCAACTCAGAAAGATATAAACGAGGTAAAATTTTAGGGTAGCAAGTAAATAAGTCAAGGATGGTGGTTTGCAGGGGCTACTGACTAGATAATGGCCATTCACCCACATAAAAAACAAAGGAAATGCAGGTTGTATTTAATTTAGATCAATTTTTGATTTGTTGGGGGATTGATGTTGATACCGAGGGAGGAAAAATTAGTTCAATCTGGAGTACACATATTTGAATTTAAGGTACCTAAGGAAGGTCAAGGTGAAGATATTCAATAAACAGCTGGATAAAGGTCTAAAGCTAGCTAAGTTCTGGTTTGAACATTTGAGGACTATCTACATGTAAATGATAAGTGAAGTTTTAAAGTATGGATGGGGTAACTTGGGGAGAATACAGTTCAGAGAAATAGGAAAATCTGCTTGAGTATAAAATCCTGGGCAGCAAGGGCTATTATTCATCTTTGTGACCACAGCATTTAATGCCATGATCAACACAAACCAGGTCCTCAATGTTCATTTGGTGAAGAAGTACAGGAGGCAACCTGGCACTTGAGACTGGAGTCTGAAATGGAGGCAGTCTTGTGGGACTGAACCCTTAACCGGTAGAGTCTACACTAACTCTGTGTCAGAACTGAACTGAATTGTAGGAAATTAGTTGGTGTTTGGAGAATTTGAAAGTTTAGTGGTACCGGGAAAGCACCAGTTGGCGTCAGAAATGCTGTGAATAAAAACAGTTCACAAGAGGACAGTATTTCTTAAAAGAATAGAGGCAGCCAAACAACCTTTGTGTAATGATCCCCAGACCTCTCTGACCTCCCAGGGATGCTGGTTAAACTTTTTTTTTTTTTCTGATTACGAAAACATATTTCAAAGAATTATTATGTAAATGTACGATTTAGGGGAATTCCTGTCATGGCACAGCAGAAACGAATCCGACTAGGAACCATGAGGTTGCGGGTTTGATTCCTGGCCTCGTTCAGTGGGTTAAGGATCCAGTGTTGCTGTGAGCTGTGGTGTAGGTCACAGATGCGGTTTAGACCTGGCACTGCTGTGCACTGGAATAGGCCGGCAGCTGTGGCTACAATTAGACCCCTAGTCTGGGAACCTCCATATGCCATGGGTGCAGTCCTAAAAAGACAAAATAAAATAAATGTACGGTTTAGAAAAGTTCCCCATAATCCCACCACTCAGAGATAACCACTATTTTGTGTCTATCCGGACTCTGTTTCCTTGCTTCTTTTAAAGAACTCAAGCCATCAGAAAAATACCACCTATTTCAAATATAATTATTGCTATAGCCATCATGTACTGAAAACTAACATAATTATTAATCCACATAACAGTCTGAAAAAACAAAATTACTACCCTCATTTAACAGCTGAAGAAATTAAGACACAGAAACATTAAGAAGTGTATCTAAGTCTACTCAGAGTTGGAAGTTCCCTTCATGGCTCAGCGGTTAATGAACCCGACTAGGATCCATGAGGATGCAGGTTCAATCCCTGGCCTCGCTCAGTGGGTTAAGGATCCGGTGTTGCCGTGAGCTGTGATGTAGGTCATAGACAAAGCTTGGATCCCACGTTGCTGTGGCTCTGGTAGGCCAGCAGCTGTAGCTCTAATCAGACCCCTAGCCTGGGAACTTCCATATGCCGCAGGTGTGGCCCTAAAAAGCAAAGAATAAAATAAAATAATAAGTTTACTAGGCATTAAGTATCTGGTTGGGATCTGAACACTAAACTCTGATTCTTTCCACTAACACCACTTTTTTCTTACACACTTTTAATTGCTGGTTGTTGTTTTTGTTTGCTTGCTTTTTAGGACCTCGGTGCAGCATATGGAAGTTCCCAGGCTAGGGGTCGAATTGGAGTTTCAGCTGCTGGCCACAGCAACCCAGGATCTAAGCCATGTCTGCAACCTATAACCACAGCTCACAGCAACACTATGTCCCCAACCCACTAAGCAAGGCCAGGGATCGAACCCAACTCTTCACAGTTCATTACCACTAAACCATGACGGGAACTCCAAGAACTGAATTTTAATCTAAGTGCAAAGGCAAATACAGTAATAGGAAGATTTAAAGTGTGACCTGATCAATTTATTTTCAAAAGATCTTTACTGTTTTTGCTGTTATGTAATATATTGGAGGAGAGCCACAAGAATGCAAAGATCACAGGTGCTGGGACTTAGTTCAGTTCAGGTCAAATGATATAATTCTTCCTAATTCTTCTCAGCATTTGGTCCAGTGTACATCTAAGACTGCTGCTATTAAATTTATCCTGCTTCTCATTCCTGTTTTTGTTTTCTTAAGTCAACATCCAGAGTGCAGTTTCTTTTTCTTTTTGCCTTATCTAGGGCCGCACCTGCGGCATATGGGCATATGGATGTTCCCAGGCTAGGGGTCTACCAGGAGCTGTAATCGCAGGCCTTCACCATAGCCATAGCAACGTGGGATCCGAGCCACGTCTGCAACCTACACCACAGCTCAGGGCAATGCCGGATCCTTAATCTACTGAGCAAGGCCAGGGATCAAACCCACAACTTTATGGTTCCTAGTCGGATTCGTTAACCATGGAGCCACAACGGGAACTCCTAATATCATCTTCTTGAATGGATCCTTTTATCATTAAATAGTGTCCTTTGTCTTTCTTTACGGCCTTCGTTTTAAAGTCTATTCTGTCTGCAGCTCCTGCTTTCCTGTCTTTTTCATTCACATGAACTCTCTTTTTCCATCCCCTCACTTTCAGTTTATATGTGTCCTTTGCCCTAAGGTGAGCCTCTTGCAGATAGCATATTGTATATAGGCTCTTGATTTTTTATCCAATCTGGAGCATTCAGCCCACTAACATTAAAGTTAATTATTGATAAGATGTATTTATTGACATTTTAAACCTTGTTTTCCAGTTGATTCTATGTTTCTCCTTTGTTACTTTCTTTTTTTGGTTGGATAATTTCCTTTTATTTTATGCTTGTGTCCTTTTCTTTTTAGTTTTTGTGAATGGTTTGGTTTTGATTTGTGGTATGCAGATGGCCAACAGGCACATGAAAAAATGCTCACCATCACTAATTATGAGAGAAATGCAAATCAGTACTACAGTTAGGTACCACCTCACACTGGTCAGAATGGCAATCATTAACAAGTCAACAAGTAAATACTGGAGGTGTGGAGAAAAGGGAACTCTCCTTCACTGTTGGTGGGAATGTAAATTGGTACAACCACTATGGAAAACAGTATAGAGGTACCTCAGAAAACTAAATACAGAACTACCATATAACCCAGCAATCCCACTCTTTGGGCCCTATAGCCAGACAAAACTTTCCTTGAAAAATATATATGCACCCCTACGTTCACTGCAGCACTATTCACAATAGCTAAGACATGGAAACAACCTAAATGTCCATCAACAAATGAATGGATTAAAAAGATATGGTATATATACACAATGCAATACTATTCAGCCATAAAGGAGAACAGAATAATGCCACCTGCAGCAACATGGATGGAACTAGAGCCTCTCATACTAAGTGAAGTTAAGTCAGAAAGAGAAAGACAAATACCATATGGTATCATTTGTATCTGGAATCTAATATACAGCACAAATGAACCTTTCTACAGAAAAGAAACTCATGGATTTGGAGAACAGCCTTGTGGCTGCCAAAGGGAAGGGGGAGGGAGTGGGATGGACTGGGAGTTTGGGGTTAATAGATGCAAACTATTGCATTTGTAGTGGATAAGCAATGAGATCCTGCTGTATAGCACAGGGAACTATAACCAGTCACTGTGATGGAACATGATTTTATACACACACACACATATACATATATACATATATATATGTATGTGTGTGTGTGTGTGTATATATATATATATATATATGTATGTATGTATGACTGGGTCACTTTACTGTACAGCAGAAATTGTCAGAACACTGTAGAATAATTGTAATAAAAAAATAAAAATCTTAAAAAAAAAGATGGCCAAGAAAGGACCTAAACATCGTGAGAACTCATAATTAATTGCTAAAGAAATGAATGAACAATTAGCTTAAAGGGCCTTGTCATTTTCTCTAAATCAGGTTGCCTAGTTGCAAAGGAGGCATTGCCAAGAGCCACAGAAATAGTAGTTTGTCAATGAAGTGTGTGTGTATGTGTTTGTATGTTCAGGTGCACTTAAAAACACACATACGTACCTGCACTCAAAGCAATACCAGTGCCGCGGTGGCAAATGGACATCACCATAGGAAGAGGCCAGCTGAAAAGAAACACACAAAGGAAATTTAAAAGGAACAGATGACACAATAGTACAGAGTTCATCATGACAAAGATAATATACACTACTTTGGAACTAGGTAACTATCACAAAACAAATACAAAGCTTTTACGTTCCTGTTTCACAGTTTTAACTTGAAAACAGGAAAACTGACTTATTTAAGTAGAAGCGTCACTTCCTTTTATCAGACTGCATCATTAATATAGCTGAGAGGAGGAACCAATTAAATTCAAACTCAGAAGTTCCCTTGTGGGAGTTCCCATCGTGGCTCAGTGGTTAACAAATCCAGTCAGCATCCATGAAGATGTGGGTTCAATCCCTGGCCTCACTCAGTGGATTAAGGATCTGGCGTTGCCATGAGCTATGGTGTAGGTCGCAGATGCTATGGCTCTGGCACAGATCAGATTCGACCCCTAGCCTGGGAACCTTGACATGCCGCCCATGCGGCCATTAAAGACAAAAAGACAAAAAAAAAAAAAAAGCTCCTTTGTGGCACAGTGAGTTAAGGATCCTGCATTGTCACAGCTATAGCATCAGTCACGACCACAGCACAGGTTTGACCCCTGCCCCAGGAACTTTTCTTCCATTCATAAGAACAAACAACATGGGTCAAAGATACCAATTAAAGTTACATACAGTTGAACATAATCACTAGGGGAGTTCCTGCTGTGGCGCAATGGGACCAGTGGTGTCTCAGGAGCGCTGGGATTCAAACTCCATCCCCGGCCCAGCACAGTGAGTTAAGGATTTGTAACTCAGATCTGATCCCTGGCCAGGGAACTCCATTATGCTGCAAGGTGGTCAAAAAGAAAAAAAAAATCTCATAAATAGAAAATAATCACTAGAATACAACCATCTGGGTCCTTCCATTCCTTCAGTCATAAGACAGAAATAGAAGAAAACCTGAGTTTTATTTATCCACTATTTCACGTAATATACAGTCATCCATGAATTTTATTATATACCTCACAATATACAAATTGAGCATATCATTCATTCCGTAATAAACTGCCTACCCCAAATTTAAAATTCAATTTTTTTTTGGTCTTTTTAGGGCCACACCTGAGGTATATGGAGATTCCCAGGCCTATGTCACAGCTATAGCAACGCTAGATCTGAGATGCGTCTGCAACCGACACCACAGCTCACAGCAGTGCCAGACCCTTAATCCACTGAGGTCAGGGATCGAACCTGCGTCCTCATGGATGCTAGCCAGATTCGTTTCCTCTGAGCCGTGACGGGAACTCCAGTATATGTTTCTTAATCCTCAGTTTCAAAATACTTTGTCATCAAACCCCTTTTTAAATCATGTTCTGATTTGTCAATCTGCCAAAGCATTTCCAATGGACAAAAAAACACTGCTATATTCTGGACCTAGTTCTCATGCTCAAGAGAGAATTGGTTAGTGAAATGGAAAAAACAGGAGTCTTTGGATAAAGTTAACATTACATTCATCCGGAAAGTCAGCTTAGATAGAGAATGCTGAGCATAATCAGACCATGTATTCTACACTCTAAAGTCAAGCAGGTTGCAAAGATCTCAAAAAGAAATTCTATGTAATAAAAATGGTCACAGTAAGAAAGGAGTAATATCTAAAGAAACCAAAAAAACCTGGCTAGGCACCACTCTGATTAACTCAGACTTAACAAGACAAATACAAAAAGCAGAAGAAGAGCCTCACAACAAAGGACAAGAAGGGAACAATGGTATAATTTGATTAGAAGAATCAGGAGACTAAAAACCAGAATGAGCTGAGGCTTGCAAAAACGTCAAGGACAACAAAAAGGGGCTTTTAAAACTGTATTCAGGGAAAGCAAGCCTCCTAACTGGGATTGACAATTTTATGTTAATGGATGACAGAGTACAAAGCAGATTGCTCAACTATTTTATTTGTCAAAGAGAATGATTATCAGACTGAAAAAGACAGAACAAATATTGATTTGAGAGAACTGAAAAAAAAAAAGTGGAGAAATTGTAAGACATTACTTAGCATTCCAAATGCACTTAGGGCTCCTGGCCAGATGAATTAAATCCCATGACTGGAAGAGCTAACACATAAAATATATGCACTGCTCTAGTAATCTTTTAAATGGAAAATGGAAGTGATATGAAGTCAAATGTTACCCTAATTTTTAAAATTGGTTAAAATCATAGCCTGGTTAGCCTAGTACTGAGTAGATAAGGGAGATTTTATTTTCCAAATAACCACAACATTATTTCCAGTCCCACACTGATCTTCCAGAATCATGTCACCCCTCATCTGGCAAGTATTTATATTTACTCCCTTGAATCTGGGCAGAAGTTTATGACTGACTGCCTCAAGACAGAGAATGCAGCACGACCAACACTGCACAACTTGCAAATCACTTCCACTCCTTCCATCCCTCACTCTCTCATGCTATAAAGAAGCCCAAAATAGCCTATGCAGAGATATCATGTAGGAAGAAAATGTAGACAGAAAATGAAGATTGCTCTAAAAGCCAGAATCAACCCAACACATGTGAGTAAACGGGTCTTCAGATTATTTCAGTCTCAGCCTTTGTGTTTTCCAGTTGAGACCTCAGACATCACGGAGCAGAGACAGGTCATCCCCACTATTTCCTGTTCAAACATTGGGTAAGAGCCTAGCACAGCTTATCAAGATGGCTTTAATTCACTTACAGAAAAGATACTCACCAAGAGCCACTATTATTTCCCTTAGGAAAATTTTTTTCAGTAAATACTGAGATCCTCTTGAACACAGATTACATCTTTGAGCAATTAACAAGCATCTACTGATTCAAAGTGTATTATTATTTTTTTCTTTTTTGACTGCTAGTAGAATGTTAAGGAAAAGCTAGAAAAGACATAGGCAGTATGAATTTCAACAAGCAATCTAACAATCATGCTGCAAACAATGCCATCAAGAAAATAAAAAGAAGAGCTCCCACTGTAGCTCAGCAAGTTAAGAACCTGATTAGTATCCATGAGGATGTGGGTTCGATCCCCAGCCTCACTGAGTTAAGGATCCAGTGTGTCACAAGCTGCAGTGCAGGTCACAGATGTGGCTCAGATCTGGCATTGCTGTGGCTGTGGCGTACGCAGGCAGGCAGCTGCAGCTCTGATTTGAGCCCTTGGCCTGGGAAATTCCATACCCTGCAGATGCAGCCCTAAAAAGAAAAAAGAAAAGAAAGTGAAATACAAAGATACAAAACTGACCAGTAACTACAAGAAAAGATGCTCGACATCACACATCATTAAAGAAATGCAAATCAAAACAAGATAGCTCTTCACGTCCATTAGGATGTCTATTATTAAAATAACAATAAACAGCAAATGTAGGAGAGGATGTGGAGAAACTAGAACCTTTGTGCACTGCTGACAGAAATGTAAACACCACAGCCCCTATGGATTACAGTATATTGCTTCCTCAAAAAATTAAATATGGAATTACTATATGATCCAGCAATTCCACTTCTAGAATCTACCCAAAAGAATTGAAAGCAGGGACTCAAAGAGATATCTGTATACTCATGCTCATAGAAGCAGTATTTATAATAGCCAAAAAGATGGAAACAACCCAAATATCCATGGACAGAATAGATAAGCAAAATGCAGTGTATACATACAATGGGATATTATTCAACTTTAAAAAGGAATGAAGGAGTCCCTGTCGTGGCACAGCAGAAAAGAATCCGACTAGTATCCATGAGGATGTGGGTTCGATCCCTGGCCTCATTCAATAGGTTAAGGATCCAGTGTTGAAGCGAGCTGTGGTGTAGGCTGCAGACGTGGTTTGGAGCCTGTGTTGCTGTGGCTGTGGCTTAGGTCAGCAGCTACAGCTCCAATTTGACCCCTACCTGGGAACACCCATGTGCCACAAGTGCAGCCCTAAAAAGCACAAACAAAAACGGGGGGGGGGGGAGCAC
>PVHT020000793.1:4712579-4755938 GCA_004024745.2 Catagonus wagneri | reverse complement strand
TTTTTTTTTGGCCTTTTGTCAGTTTAGGGCCGCTCCTGCGGCATGTGGAGGTTCCCAGGCTAGGGGTCTAATCAGAGCTGTAGCCACTGGCCTATGCCGCTGCCAGAGCAACGAGGGATCCGGGCCGCGTCTGCAACCTACACCACAGCTCACGGCAACGCCGGATCCTTAACCCACTGAGCAAGGCCAGGGATCGAACCCGCAACCTCATGGTTCCTAGTCGGATTCGTTAACCACTGCGCCACGACGGGAACTCCTGCAGAGATAATATTTATTTTCTTTTAGGGCCACAGGTACAGCATATGGAAGTTCCCAGGCTAGGCATAGAATCGGAGCTACAGCTGCTGGCCTACGCCACAGCCACACCAGATCAAGGCACATCTTCGACCTACACCACAGCTCACAGCAACACCTGACCGTTAACCCACTGAGCGGAGCCAGGGATCCAACCCACATCTTTACAGATACTAGTCAGGTTCATTTCTGCTGAGCCACAACAGGAACTCCCCCAAATTTTTTTAAATAAAAATGAGCATAGGACTTGAATATCCACTTCTCCAAAGAAGATATACAAATGGCCAATAAACACATGAGGATATTTGACATCAATAAAGGCTGTCAGAAAAGAATATGGCCTTAGATCTATTTTACGTGGTCCATGGTAGAACTAGTCACTGTATACAAGATATAAGTTGCAGTAAATTCACTAATATACACGTCCTTCTCATAAGAAAAATCCCTCAACTGGAAAAGGGTGAAACTTAGTTCCTTGTCACTGGAGGCATGCAAGCATAGGTGGAAATCCATTTATGAAAATATTGCAGAGGAAATTCACTCAGTAGGTACAAGGGTGGTTTTGGTTTTGGTTTTTGATTTTATGGTGGCACCCATGCTACATGGCCACAGAGACAGTTCCCAGGCCAGGGATGGAATCCAAGCCACAGCTGCGACCTATGTATTTTTGAGGACTGACACTGGGAAGACAGGGAGACTGTGATTTCCAGGGTTGATTTTAAGCAAAAAGAGACCAGTTATGAAACTTCTTTGGTAGCAAAATAAGCCTCAAGGGCCCTTAGAGTAATCCTAGCTATTCCTTCTTCCTTGTCCTACTTAGTGAAGATGGACTGTGGGCAACTTGATTCTCTGCTTCTAGGACATTAACCATTCAACACCCCAGTAACTTGACCTATTTTTCCTTTTTTTTTTTTTTAATGGCTGCATCCATGGCATATGGAAGTTCTCGGGCCAGGAATCAAATCTGAGATCAAATTGCTACCTATATTACAGCTGCAGCAATACTGGATCCTTTAACACAATGCACCAGGCTGGGGATCAAACCTGTGCCTCTGCAGCCACCACTGCAGTTGGATCCTTAACCCGGTGTACCACAGTAGAACTCCCAACAATGGCTTTTAAACTTTCAAGCTGCTTTTGTTATCCAAGACTAAGGGCCTACAGTGCAATGTGCACGTTGGCCAGCCACCACGCAACTATTCACAGAAGCTCAATGGAATATCCAAAGCCCCAAGTAACTCTCTTAAAATAAATGAATTTGGACTTCCCTGGCGGCACAGTGGGTTAAGGATCTGGTGTTGTCACTGCAGCAGCTTGGGCTGGGGCAGTAGCACAGGTTCCATCCCTGTGCTACTTCCAGATGCCCTGAGCACCGCCCCCCACCCCCCAATAAAGCTGAAATTAGGAACCATTCCAATTCTTAAGTTTTGTTTGGTTTGGTTTTTGTTTGTTTGTTTTTGTCTTTTTAGGGCTGTGCCTGCAAGCACATGGAGGTTCTCAGGCTAGGGGTTGAATCGGAGCTGTAGCCATTGGCCTATGTCACAGACACAGCAACACCAGATCTGAGTTGAGTCTGTGACCTACACCACAGCTCACAGCAATACTGGATCCTTAACCCACTGAGTGAGGCCAGGGATCGAACCTGCATCCTCATGGATACTAGTCGGATTTGTTTCCACTGAGCCACGATGGGAACTCCTCCAACTCTTGAGTTTTTAAAATATTTTTCTAACATCCTTTAGAATGACTTGTTTCTCTAATAATTTAATTCCTATATATACTTTAGCTTTGATAAATTGACTTATGATCAAAAGATAGAGTATTTCACAAAGCACTGAGTTAATTAACCATGTACGTCCATGCTACCTCCAAAAAAACTATGAAAGTTAGCGATAGAAAATACACGATTCCAGGAGTTTCCATCATGGTGCAGCAGAAATGAAAGTGACTAGTAACCATGAGGTTGCAGGTTCGATCCCTGGCCTCACTCACTAGGCTAAGGATCTGGCATTGCCGTGAGCTGTGGTGTAGGTCACAGATGAGGCTCAGATCCTGCACTGCTGTGGCTGTGGTGTAGGCCGGCGGCTACAGCTCAAATTAGACCCCTAGCCTGGGAACCTCCATATGCCTCAGGTGTGGCCCTAAAAATACAAAAAAAAGAAAAGAAAAATATATGATTCTAGATATCTCAGATACCTTTCCCACACGTCACCTTGGAGACAGCCCCATGTTTCCTGCTATTTTTTTTTCATAAATATGTCTAGAGTTTTGTAACTAGAAGAGCAAACAAGATAGACTCATCTTACGAGCTTATTATCATTTGTTATAAGACCTGTGAAAAAAGGCCAGGGTTTTAAATATAAGTTCAAAATAATTTGAGAAGTTCTTCATCATTATAATCCTCCCCCAAACCTTTCATGTCTTAAAAAAAGTTTTACCACAAAGCCAAAAAGATTGAGTTCATTTATTAGTCGTCTTCTGTTTTTAGTAGAATGTCCAATTTCTACAATCAGAATTATTTCTGGAATCTGGCTTGGAAAAAATCTGAAGGGTTATGGTATTTGTGGAGGTGTTTAAAAAATGACCAGCCTCCCTGGCACGAACCCAAGTAAAGACGGTAGCAGGGCTCATGATGTTTTGTTCGGTTAGCTAGAAAAGAGCAGATCTACAGGGGGGTTTTGGGAAGGCACCAGCATAACAGCCATCAGTGCTACTTCTGAAAACAACAAATTAACAGAAACAGACATATGTGCATGTATATACTCACATATGTACCTACATGTATGTGTGTGTTTTCATACATACATATCCTAGCTCTAGCTACTGAAAGGGTCTAGAAGCAATAATATCCTGGCAGCAATGAGCATATCTAGCACCCAGATCTTGATTTCACAGGAACCATTTTATTTTATTTTATTTGCTTTTTAGGGCAGCACCCATGGCATATGGAGGTTTCCAGGCTAGGGGTCGAATCAGAGCTGTAGCCGCTGGCCTATGCCACAGCCACATGGGATCCGAGCTGTGCCTGCAAACTACACCACAGCTCACAGCAACGCCGGATCCTTGACTCACTGAGCAGGGCCAGGGATCAAATCCACAACCTCATGGTTCCTAGTTGGATTCGTTAACCACTACACGGAGACAGGAACTCCTCATAGGAAACATTCTGAAGAACTACCACTAGTTAAGTCTGGGACAATCTGAGCATCAAAATAAATCAGGGTAACATTGTAACTCTTTGGGCAAAATAGTAATTGTGAAATAATAGGAAAACACACACACACACACACACACACACACACACACACACACACACATATCTCTATTCCCAGTTCCTGACACAGAGCTCCTAAAACTCTTATTACTCTCCTGAGTTATAGGAGAGCTAGGAGTATCCCTTTTTTTTTTTTAGGGCCCCACCTGCAGCATATGCAAGTTCCCAGGCTAGGGGGTTGAACCAAGAGTTCAGCTGTCAGCCTTCAGCACAGACACCACCACCAGATCTGAGCCACATCTGTGACCTACACCATAGCTTGTGGAAATGCTGGATCCTTAACCCACTGAGCGAGGCCAGGGATCGAACTTGTATCCTCATAATACTAGTCAGGCTCATTACCACTGAGCCAGGGTGGGAACTCCAGGAGTATCTCTTTATTTAGTCTTTGACTCTGGTCCCTGACACACAGTTTCTAAATCCCTTGGAATTTCCTGGGTGATAAGAGCGATCTTTGTTCTAATAAGGTGACTCTGGATGGGGGATGGTCACTAGAAAGATCAAACTATGACCAAAAACATGGAACCTTCTCTGGGGGAAGGAAGGGCTAGAGACTGAGTTAATCATTGATCATGCCTACGTAATGAAGCCTCCATAAAAATCCCAAAAGTACAGGGTTCAGGGTTTTGAGGTTGGTAAAAACATCCACATATCAAGAGGGTAGTGCACCCCAACTCCACGGGGACAGAAGCTCCTGTGCTTGGGATCCTTCCAGACCTAGAGACACCCAAAAGGCTATTTATCTATATCATTTATAATATCCTTTATAGTGAACAATTAAACTTAAGCAAACATTTCTGAGTTCTTTGAGTCATTCTAACAAATTATTGAATCCAAGGAGGGGGTTATGAGAACTCCTGATTTATAGTTGGTTAATTAGAGGCACAACTGACAACCTGGGACTTGCAACTGGCATTTCAAGTGGGAGGCAGTCTTGCGTGACTGAGCCCCTAACCTGTGGGGTCTGCGCTAATACCAGGTAGTTAGTGCCATAAATGAATTGTGGAATACCCAGTTGGCATCCGCAGAGTTGAAAAATTAGTTGATGTGGGGAAAACTCCTACACATTTTGTATCAGAAGTTTTGAGATATTAGTGTCTTTTTTTTAAGGGCCGCAGCCACAGCATATGGAGGTTCCTAGGCTAGGGGTCGAATCGGAGCTGTTACTGCCGGCCTATGCCACAGCCACAGCAACGCCACATTCAAGCCGCGTCTGCAACCTACACCACAGCTCACGGCAATGCTGGATTGTTAACCCACTGAGCGACTCTGAGATATAAGTGTCTTTAGTTGGTATCATAAGAGTAGAAGAGAAAACAGTTTTTCCTTTTAGAAATCCTTGTGATGGATTTCCCATCATGGCACAGCAGAAACGAATCAGACTAGGAACCATGAGGTTGCGGGTTCAATCCCTGGCCTCACTCAGTAGGTTAAGGATCCGGCATTGCCATGAGTGAGCTGTGGTGTAGGTTACAGACACAGCTCGGATCCAGCATTGCTGTGGCGTAGGCCAGCAGTAACAGCTCTGATTAGACCCCTAGCCTGGGAACCTCCATATGCTGCAGGTGCAGCCCTACAAAGACAAAAGACCAAAAAAAAGGAAAGAAAGAAAAAAAAAGAAATCCTTGCGTCTGTTCTGATAAAGAAACAAAGAAAGCTTTAGGAATTCCTGACATGGTTCAGCAGTAACAAACCTGACTAGTATCTATGAGGACTCGAGTTCGATCCTTGGCCTCATTCAGTGGGTTAGGGATCCAGCATTGCCGTGAGCTGTGGTGTAGGCTGGCAGCTACAGCTCCGATTCAGCCCCTGGCTTGGGAACTTCCATATGCCTGGGGTGAAGGAGGGAAGGAAGGAAGGAAGGAAGGTAGGAAGGAAAGAAGGATGGAAGGAAGGAAGAAAGGAGTTCCCACTGGCGCAGCAGAAATGAATCTGACTAGGAACCATGAGGTTGTGGGTTCAATACCTGGCCTTGCTCAGTGGGTCAAGGATCCAGCATTGCTGTGAGCTGTGGTGTAGGCCGCTGCTGCAGCTCCAATTAAACTCCTAGCCTGGGAACTTCCAGTGTGTGGCCCTAAAAAGAAAGAAAGGAAGCTTTACCCTATAGAAATAAACAAGGTCTGAGAGAATTAGAAAAATCACAATTTGGCAACCATCACAGTAATAACTGATTCAGGCAAGTACCATCAACAGATACTAATGGATAAATATCTGAGGAGAAGGAGATTATAGTCTCAAGAATATCTCCACAAAGTATTAAGAAACACAACATCTTTATTCACTAACTTTATAGTGGAGAAACCTAGCAGACACATCCTAACCAGTGATAAAAGTCTCACCACCACCAACAGTATCATTATGTCATCATGTATCACCCCCCGACATGATGCAATAAGAACATGGCATCACTTCAGAAGTATCCTGCCAAAATTGCATAAATCACGAGAAAACATCAGACGAACCCTTTGGAGTTCCCACTATAGCGCAACAGGACTGTGGCATCTTGGGGACGCTGGGTTGTGGGTTAGATTGACCCCTAACCTGGGAACCTCCATATGCCTCGGGTGTGGCCTTAAAAAGGCAAAAAAAAAAAAAGAGAGAGAGAGAGAGACAACTAAATGCAATACATGTTCCTGAGCTGGATCTTGGACCTGTAAGGGACATTACTGCGACAACTGGCAAAACGTGAATGGGATTTGAGGATTAGATGGTAACGCTGGATCAATGTTAATTTTCTATGATAGTTGTTCTGTGGAGAGTTTCCTGGAATTTAGAAAACACACACTCAAGTATTAAGAGATTGTGGAAGGCAGAAAGGTGTCCACATTCTAATCCCTGGAACCTGTGAGTACTTACCTTACGTGGCAAAGGGGCATTAAGGTTGCAGATGAAATTAAGGTTGTTAATAAACTCACCTTAAGATAAGGAGATTATCCTGGATAATCTAGAGGGCTCAATGTAATACAAAGTGTCCTTAAAAGTGGAAGAGGGGGGTGGAAGAAGGGAGTCAGAGACAAACGTGATAATAAAAGTGATGAGATGGGAGAGCCTGACCCACCATCACTTGCTGAAGATGAAGGAGGAGGCCACAAGCCAAGGAATACAGAGCAGCCTTTAGAAGGTGCAAGAGGCACGGAAACAGACCCCAGAGCCTCCAGAAGAGAATGCAGCCCTGAACAACACCTTAATGTTAGCCCTATAAAACATGAGCCAGACTTTGACCTACAGGACTATGAGGTAACAATTGCGTTGTTTTGAGCTACAAAGTTTGTGATAACTTGTGAGAGCAGCAAAAGAAAACTAATAACGGGTGTTCCTGCTGTGGTGCAGTGAGTTAAGAATCTGACCACAAGGAGTTCTCTGATGGCCTAGCGGGTTGAGGCTCCTGTGTTCTTACCACTGTGGCTCTGGTTGCTGCTGTACAGTGTAGGTTCAATCCCTGGCCCAGGAATTCCCACATACTGCCTGTGTGGCAAAAAAACAAACAAACAAACAAACAAACCAACCCAAGAGGGAACCTGAAATAAACGTTGCAACTCTCATTAAAAAAAAAAAAAAAAAAAGAATCTGGAGTTCCCATTGTGGCTCAGCAGTTAGTGAACCTGACTAGCATCCATGAGGTCAAGGGTTTGATCCCTGGCCTCACTCAGTGGGTTAAGGATCCAGCATTGCCGTGAGCCATGGTGTAGGTCACAGACACAGCTTGGATCCTGCATTGCTGTGGCTCTGGCGCAGGCCAGCAGCTACAGCTCCGATTCAACCCCTAGCCTGGGAACTTCCATACGCCGTGGGTTCAGCCCTAAAAAGACAAAAAAAAAAAAAAAAAAGACACTCCCAAAAAATAATCTGACTACAGTGGCTCGGGTGGCCATGGAGGCACAGGTTTGATCCCCAGCCCGGAGCAGCGGGTTAAAGGATCCAGTGTTGCCACAGTTGCAGCACATGAAGAAGGAAAAAAAAAAAGATGGAAAACTTAATACGGAAGTATGGGGCATCATCATCCCTACACTTGCTTTTAAATCATTCAAACATATTAACACGGGAATCTACATAAAGCTATATGACAATGCTGTGTGTTATTTCTCCAACATTTATGTGAATTTGAAATTGTTTCAAAATAATTTTTTTAATTAATGAGAATTACACTTTCACTTACCAGAATTTTCCAAATAGTAGTTTTGTAGGCTAGATTACCATTCTAAGGCCAGAAGACAGAATTTAGTCAGCTCATTATAAAAAAGGCCTGCGGGAAATCATCATAGAGGCTATGGGCCAACCTCTAGAACTTTTACCCATACTACTAAATTCCCTGCTTCCAGAGCCCTTACCTGTAGATAGTGATATGGGGAGACAAAGGACGGTTTGAGCCAAGGTTCTTATTCCAGAACCTCTCCATCTCTTCTTTGGCTGTGGTTCCCAAAGGAACAGCACTAAAATAAAAGCAAAAGGTTTTAAAAACGATTAAAGGTAAACTTGGTTTAAGTATTTACATAACAAAAAGTTAAAATTAAAAAAAAAAAGGTAAGCTAGTCTAGATGAGTCTACGCATTAGGAAAATATATTTGTCTGCTCATATTATCTTCCTGCCAAGTTTGACTCAGTTATTAATAACCTCAATCACCCAATGAGGTCATATCAGAGGATAGCTCTTCTTTCCCCAACACAAAGGTCCAATAATGGAAGCTAAGCTTCTTTCTTGTTGGGCAGCAGGGCAAATACAATATTTCAAAACCATTTACGTAAAAGGATTACCCTTTTCCCAGGCTGAGTGATATTTCATACACTACCATCTGCTCTCCTCTGGCTCTTCGAGACTCCTTTTCAGGTTCTCAAAAATCAGTAAGAGAGGGAGTTCCCTTCATGGCTCAGTGGTTAACGAATCTGACTAAGAACCATGACGTTGCGGGTTCGATCCCTGGCCTTGCTCAGTGGGTTGGGGATCCGGCGTTGCCGTGAGCTGTGGTGTAGGTTGCAGACGCGGCTCGGATCCCGCATTGCTGTGGCTGTGGCAAAGGCCAGTGGCTACAGCTCCTGTTAGACCCCTAGCCTGGGAACCTCCATATGCCGCAGGTGTGGCTTTACATTAAAAAAAAAAAAAAAAAAACAAGAAGTGGGAGCTCCCGTCATGGTCCAGTGGTTAACAAATCCAACTAGGAACCATGAGGTTGCGGGTTCGATCCCTGGCCTTGCTCAGTGGTTTAACGATCCCGCATTGCCATGAGCTGTGGCGTAGGTCTCAAACACGGCTTGGATCCCACGTTGCTATGGCTGTGGCGTAGGCCAGTGGCTGTAGTTCCGATTAGACCCCTAGCCTGGGAACCTCCACATGCCACAGGTTTGGCCCTAAAATGACAAAAGACAAAAAAAAAAAAAATCAAGAAGTGTATTCAGCTTAGTACCTCTGAATAGTTTCTTGGTTTTCCTTGTCACCGGGTTAGGCTGAAGCCAATTGTTAAACAGCTATGTTCAACAATTTACTTATTATGTGCCTATACTAAATACGATTCCATTTTCCTCAAGAAAATATTTCCCCACAAATTACTTATTAATTACAAAAGTTAAAAACAGTAACTCCAGGAGTTCCCTTCATGGCTCAGTGGTTACAAACCCTATGAGGATGTAGGTTCGATCCCTGGCCTCACTCAGTGGGTTAAGGATCTGGCGCTGCTGTGACTGTGGTGTAGGTTGGCAGCTGTAGCTCTGATCCGACCCCTAGCCGGGGAACTTCCACATGCCTCGGGTAATTCCATACTTAAACTTAGCAGACGTTTCTGTGTTCAAGTGATCAAATGATTAGTCCCATTATCACCAATAGTGGGACTAATGACATCATATGCCCCTGATGTGATGCCCTGAGGATATAACATCATTTATGTATTATTTCTGCCAAAAATCGATAACTCACATCTAATCATTAGAAAACAGACAAACCTAATTTGAGAGACCCCCTACACAACAACTGACCTATACTTTTCAAAAATGTCAATGTCACAAAAAGACAAAGGAAAGCTAAGAAATAGTTCCAAACTAAAGGATATTAAAGAAATATAACATATAAATACAATATGTGAGCCTAATTAGATCCTGGATGGAGGACAGGAAGGCTGTGTTTCTATAAAGTACATTATTTGGGGCAAATGGAAAATCTGGAAATAAACTGTGTATAGGATAAGATCACATCAATGTTAAATTTCCCGAATTTGATAACTGCATTTGTATACGTTCTTGTTCTTAGAAGTATTTAGAAGTAAAAGGTCATGATGTTGACAACTTACTCTCAAAGAATTCAGAGAAAATAACCACAATAAATAAATACATATCAGGCTGAACCACAGTAGATTGTCAATATTAGGCCAGGTTTTCATTTTATTTTAGTTTTTTTGGCTGCACCCATGGCATGAGGAAGTTCCTGGCCAGGGACTGAACCCAAGCCACAGTAGTGACCCAAGTCACAGCCATGACAACAATGGATCCTTAACCTGATGCTCCACCAGGGAACTACAATTTGAGGCTAGTTTTGACCTACCAAAATAACAATTTCATATGGTACAACCTAAAATATAGAGAGTGATAGGTAAACACAGCAAAATGTTAACTGATAAATCTAGGTGAAAGGCATACAGAACTTCCTTGTACTGTTCTTCCAACTTTTCTGAAAGTACAAAATATTTCTAAAATTAAAAATTTGAAAAAAAGCACAGAGGCAGTTGGTGAAGTTAACAGACTAAGAAAAAATATAGCAGGAAGAAACAGATTTAAAGACTAGGCCCTGGGGGAGTTCCCGTCGTGGCTCAGTGGTTAACAAATCTGACCAGGAACCAGGTTGCAGGTTCGATCCCTGGCCTCGCCCAGTGGGTTGGGGATTTGGCATTGCTGTGACCTGTGGTATAGGCCGCAGACACGGCTAGGATTCTGCGTATCTGTGGCGCAGCTCCAATTAGCCTGGGAACCTCCATATGCTGTGGGTGTGGCCCTAGAAAAGACAAAATGACAAAAATAAATAAATAAAGACTAGGTCCTACGAGCTGGCCCCAAATTAAAGGAAAAAGAAAACATGAAAGGAAGAAAAACTAAATAGAATGAAGAGGATTAGCTATCAAGGAAAGAATAAAGAAAAGGAATAAATCAATGAAGTTAAATACAGCAGAAAAGCTGAAAGTGAGGGAAATTGAGAAAAGATCAAAGATATATTATCCTTTCTCCTTCTACTTTTCTAGGTGAGAAAAATGGTAGCCACAATCACTTAATTTGCAGCCTACCATCTACAATTACCTGACTTTGTACATACCTGCAAAGCCTTAGTCAACAACCTTCTGCTTTTCTCTGAGGGCAAAAAGATTACATAATAATAATCTTCGCAGATTTAGAAACTTACTTTCTGATACAGAGTTGAGGACTAAGATGGGCACGGAGGCAGTGACGGCCAACATGTCTGCAAGATAAGAAAACCAGAAGTCAATATACATTTAGAGACCAATTTTAGTATATCAACTTTATTTCTGTACTATATTAGATTTAGGGATAGAAGGGAAAATTAGGAATAAGACGAAAACAATGAGAGTATCAGGATCTTTGAAATTTTTTTCTGGTTGGGTTTTTCTAGTTTAAATAACTAGAGAGAGTTCTCACTGTGGTACAGCAGAAACCAAATCCTATTAGTATCCATGAGGATGTGGATTTGATCCCTGGCCTCGATCAGTGAGTCAGGGATTCGGTGTTGCTGAGAGCTGTGGTGTAGGTCCCAGACGCAGCTCGGATCCTGCGTGGCTATGACTATGGCAGAGGCCAGCAGCTGTAGCTCCAATCTGACCCCTAGCCTGGGTACTTCCATATGCCACGGGTGCGGCCCTAAAAAGCAAAAAAGAAATGAATAACTTGAGAATAATCGTAAATATTACCTACAAATGCAAAATACGTTTCAGCTGTACACAAATATAAAGTAAAAGATCAATCAGAGTTGGTAATACTCAACAGAGATTACAGAATGCAATTTTTTTCAAACTAGATCTTTCTTTTTCTTTTCTTTTCTTTTTTTTTTTTGCTTTTCAGGGCTGCACTTGAGGCATATGGAGGTTCCCAGGCTAGGGGTCTAATTGGAGCTACAGCTGCCGGCCTACGCCAGAGCCACAGCAACGCCAGATCTGAACCGCGTCTATGACCTACACCAAATACAGCTCACAGCAACACTGGATTGTTAACCCACTGAGCAAGGACAGGGATCGAACCCACAACCTCATGGTTCCTAGTCGGATTCGTTAACCACTGAGCCACAAGGGGAACTCCCAAGCTAGGGATTAAAGGAGATGATGGTTAAAAGATAGAGTTATTTTTAAAAAAGTGAAAAGGGAGTTCCCACTGTGGCACAGAGGGTTAAGGATCTGGCACTGCCACAGCTGTGGCAGAGGTCACAGATGCAGCTCAGATTCAATCCCCAGCCCGTGAACTTCCAAGTACTAAATGGCTCAGCCAAAGCAGACACTTGCTGCAAATGGATGAATCTAAAAGGTTTAAAAAACGAAGGGTTTGGAGTTTCCTTGTGGTAGAGCAGGTTAAAAATCCAGCATTATTGGAGCTCCCATCATGGCTCAGTGGAAACAAAGCTGACTAGCATCCATGAGGATGCAGGTTAGATCCCTGGCCCCGCTCAGTGGGCTAAGGATCCAGCTTTCCCATGAGCTGTGGTGTAAGTTGCAGACATGGCTCAGATCCCACACTGCTGTGGCTGTGGTGTAGGCCAGCAGATACATCTCTGATTTGATTCCTACCCTAGGAACCTCCATATGCTGTGGGAGTGGTCCTAAAAAAAGGGACAAAAAAAGTCCAGAATTGTTACTGCAGCAACTCAGGTTGCTGCTATGATGCAGGTTCGATCCCTGGCCTGGGATCTTCTGCATGCTACAGGTGCAGCCAAAAAAAAAAAAAAAAAAAAAAAAGAACAAAGGGTTTAAGGAGGGAGGGTCCTAAATACTCAGTTGTCATTTTAAGAACTACCATCAAGTTCCAGACAAGCTAAATGAACTTCAAGTGAAAAAGGTTGCCCCATACAATAGTGCAAAAGGTATGAGAATGCAAAGATTTCCTTACCATCCACACATAAAAGTATTTGAAGAGGATACATAAGTTTTCTACTAAAAACGTTGCTATTATTTGAAATGAAGACATCAATACTGAAACTGCTTTTGAAGCCAAGACTAAAATATTTGTTCCCAGGAATTCTATCTAAAAAGAATTTAACTGACCCAGCCTTTATACAGTATTATGAAAACCACATGAGCACTATATGCTTTTAACTCACTTATATCCAATCTTCAGAGGTATTTAAGAAACTTATCAGTGAAGCTCTGGGACTAAAACTGAAAATACACAGATTCAACAAAAGTTCACTGTATATTAGTTATGTTCAAAACACTGTGAGGAGTTCCCGTTGTGGCTCAGCGGAAATGAATCCGACTAGGAACCATGAGGTTGCGGGTTCAATCCCTCGCCTTGCTCAGTGGGTTAACGATCTGGCGCTGCCGTGAGCTGTGGTATAGGTTGCAGATGCAGCTCAGATCCTGCGTTGCTGTGGCTGTGGCATAAGCTGGCAGCTGTAGCTCCGATTAGACCCCTAGCCTGGGAACCTCCACATGCCACGGGTGCGGCCCTGAAATGACAAGGGAAAAAAAAAACGGACCCCCCCCCCAAAAAAAAATAACAACACTGTGAGGATATAAGATCTCATTAAAATCCTGTTCTCTGGAGGACAGGTCATGGCTCAGCGGAAACGAATCTGATTAGCATCCATGAGTGTACAGGTTCGATCCCTGGCCTCACTCAGTGGGTTAAGGATCTGGCATTGCCATGAGCTGTGGTGTAGGTCACAGATGTGGTCTGGATCCAGCATTGCTGTGGCTGTGGTGTAGGCCAGCAACTACAGCTCCAATTCAACCCCTAGCCTGGTAACCTCCATGTGCTGTGGGTGTGGCCCTAAAAAGACACACACACACACACACACACACAGAAATCCTATGATCTTCTAAAAAAAGATCATGATGTGCCTCACACCACTGATAATAGATGCATAAACATTTCAAGAACCTTATGCTTTACAGTAGAACACTAGAATCCAACCAACACTTCCTTCAGCCCTTCCCTCTTTCCAGCTTTGGAGGCTAGAGGTGAATACAGACATTGTACACCCAAGGCTCCCAGAAAGAAAGAAGTGGGAACAAATCTCTTTAAATCAATTGAAGTAATTGTGACTCTGAAGTTGCAGGGCATGCATTCCTCACACCAGGCTAGGCCGTCACTCAGCTACCCAGCAAGAGTTTGCAGATGTGGGCTGGAATCTACAGTGCTCCGTCTAGTGCTATTGTTTCCCAGACAAAGACCAATGTCAACCTGCCACAAGGTCCTAGCAGAAACTAGTAGCACAACTGCATAACCTTATTTGAAATACAAGAGTAGATATCTTATCTGTCCTTGCCTTTTATGTGACGCCAGAACCCTGAAAAGATTTCTCTTTTTCCACCAAGCAAAAGTGCTTTTTATATGTTATAGCTAGAAAGTAATAGTACTTTGTTTTGTTTTTAATTAACAATCCAGAACTTGTAATTTCTAGTTAGTGCTATCCCTTTCTAAATGCATTATACACGCCTCACCCAAAATGTAATCACTCTTCAAATTGTTTTTGAAACTCTTCTCCGTACTGAGGCAACAACAGCAATGTAGAAAGAGAAGGTCTAGACCTACATAAGCTGTGTAACTTCAGTGAGACATTGAGTCTCAGCTTTTTCATTGATAAAATAGAACTGATAATACTTAAACGTTATTGGTTGCTGAGAGAACTACATGAAAAATGTACAGGATAGCATTCTCTACACGGCAATATACCATACATATGTAAAATATTAATATTTCATTGACATCCCCAAGGTCTTAAGAATTCACATCACCTTCTTTTAAAAACTCTTTGTGGGAGTTCCCATCGTGGTGCAGCAGAAACAAATCTGACTAGGAACCATGAGGTTGTGGGTTCGATCCTTGGCCTCACAGTGGGTTTAGGATCTGGCGTTGCCTTGAGCTGTCACGTAGGTTGCAGACGTGGCTTGGAGTCTGCGTGGCTGTGGCTGTGGTGTAGGCCAGCAGTTATAGGTCCGATTCAACCCCTAGCCTGGGAACCTCCATATGCCACAGGTGTGGCCCAAAAAAGCAAGCAAACAAACCAACCAAAACAAAAAAACTCTTTGTGGTATAAAAATACTCATTTGCTGAAAATGGATTTGACTTTTGGGGGAAAAAAAGTTATTCAAAGCCAAGCCAACATATCAAATTGAGTAAAAACCACTTTTGGTCCAAAACAAAATGTGACTATAATATAACGAGTTTCTCTGTGCATGCCCTCTAAGCTTGACCTGATGGTATGCCAAAGTTTAGTTTTATAAATGTCTAAGGTAATAGCAACACTGAGATATTTATATTACCTTGAAGGACATGATTAAGCACAATCACTCACATACAAATGTTCTGATTAATGGTATGAGCACCCAACTAACTACAAAGCTCCACTGTAAGTCATTCTTGATTTCTTTTCTCTTATCTCCCTTCCCATTTATATGCAAGTCATCATCTGATCCTACCAGTACTACCTAAGAAACTTCAGTCAGTTGTTTTGTTTTTTGTTTTTTTTTTAGAGCCGCACCCACTAGGGTCTAATCGAAGCTATAGCTGCCAGCCTAAGGCAGAGCCACAGCAACGCAGGATCCGAGCTGCATCTGAGACCTACACCACAGCTCATGGCAATGCCGAATCCTTAAACCACTGAGCAAGGCCAAGGATCGAACCTGCAACCTCATGGTTCCTAGTCAGCTTCGTTTCCTCTGGGCCATGTCGGGAACTCCCAGTCAATTGTTTTAGTCCATAGTCTCTTCATTTCTCAACAGGATGACTATAACAGGAGCTAATGAATCTATCTCCTAGCATCAATCTCTTCCCTATCATTCAAAATTACCAGTTAACTAACTGAAAAATAAAGCTGATTTCATCGATCTTCTGCCTCAAAGTCTTTAACAGTTCCCCAATGCTTATAAAGTTCATACTGTGGTCAAACAAGGCCCTTCTCAACATGACCCAATCCAACTCGCCAGGCCCATTCTCACACAAGTTCTCTTCAGCCCTCTCTATACATTTACTCCAGACAGCAAGCTCTTAAGACCATATATGCCTTTGCTAAGGCAATCCTCTGACTGGACCGCCCTCACAGACTAAAAAAGCTCATCCTTTAAGACCCAACAACCCCCAAATGCCAACTTCACTCCTTTAGCCTTATATACTACACCTGTCATGCTCCCATACCACTAGTTCATATCTCTAAATCAACATCATGTTGGAGTTTCTGATGTAGTGCAATAGGATCGGCAGCATCTCAGGAGTGCTGGGACATAGGTTTAATCCCCTGGCACAGTGGACTAAGGATCTGGCATTGCTGCAGCTGCAGCTTGGGCGGCAATTCTGGAAACTCCATATATTGGGGGGCAGCCAAAAACTGGGGGGGGGGCACATTATGTTGCTTACTAAGTAATCTATTTATCTCCTTAGCTAACCCTTGAGCTCCTCAAGAACTGGCTGGAATACTCTGCATTCACAGCATCTATCATACGACATGCAGAATGTAGAAGAGGCTCAAAAAAAAATGGTTTGTGAGTAAGCATGCTTATTTTAAAAAGCAGTCTTGGAGTTCCCTTCATGGTGCAGTGGTTAACGAATCCGACTAGGAACCATGAGGTTGCAGGTTCAATCCCTGGCCTTGTTCAGTGGATTAACGATCCGGTGTTGCCATGAGCTGTGGTGTAGGTCACAGACGCAGCTCCGATCTGGAGTTGCTGTGGCTGTGCGGTAGGCCAGCAGCTATAGCTCTGATTCAACCCCTAGCCTGGGAACCTCCATATGCCACATGTGCAGTCCTAAAAAAAAAAAAAAAGCTAAATAAATAAATAAACAAAAAGCAGTCTTAGGAATTTAGAATTAAGACTTATTTTTAGAGGTGCTTCAGATGTAGCATTTAATATGACAAGCAATGTCCAGAAAGTTAATGACTCCCTGGTGGCACTGTGCTTAAGCTGCATGAATATTAATTAATAGGCAGAAGCCTAGCCGTTCCTAGTTTAGTTCTTTATCTCCGTGTTGGCTTTGGCAACTCATTCCTTACTAAGTGCCAATGGAGTTTGTGCCACTCAGGTGGTTATTCATCCCTAGCTAGTCTGTGAATAGTTTGGGGAGTATATAAAATACAGAGCACTATTCAAAAGCTTTGATATACAGTTTTGTGATAACCAAGAATTTTTGTTAACCCAGCATTAAAAATGTTTAGCCAGGAGTTCCCGCGGCGGTGTAAGGGGATCGGCAGTGTCTGGAGTGCTGGGACTCAGTTTGATCTCCAGTCCGGTAAGTGGGTTAAAGATCTGGCATTTCAGCATCTGCGGCATGCTCAGATCCCTGGCCAGGGCACTCCATATGCCTCAGGGCAGCCAAAAAAATTAATGTTTAGCCATGACTTATCCTAAGTAGGTTTAAGTTATTACTATTTTCATTCACAAATGAAGAAACCACAATCATGTAATTAACAACCCTAACTTGTCCAAAAGAAATGAATGGAACTAGTGACATTACTGAACTAGAAACCAGCTCCTAGGGTTCCTTAGAAGGTATTTTCCTTTGAGGTTAAATCAGCACATTATAAAAGCTCCAAATCCCTCCAGTGAAAGAGAATTAGGCCCAGAATTTCCATCAAGAAAAAAATGTTTTTAATCTCTTATTTCTCCTTCCAAAAAAGCCCTGTGAGAAATGAATACAGAGGTGCCTTTCCCATGAGAGTTTTGTACTATTACTAACGAATCCTAATGGTAACAGTCCTACATAGCTCAAAACGATACTGTTTGGACACACTAAATGAGTACAGTGATCCTCTGCTTCTAAGCATTAATCATGAAACTCCTAAAATGAACTGTTATAGACCCAACATGATTATTTCAAGCATGTTAATTCCACCAAAAAGCCTGTGACATCTACTAAATTATGGTATATCAAATAAATCAAAAGTACTCAATTACAGTCAAACTATTTGTAATAAAGAAGGCAGTCTGGCAAGACTAACCCTGGCACACTTTAGGAAAAAAAAGACGCATCTGGAGAAAAACCAAAGGATTAAGATACCGATTCTTGCTCTCAACTCCAAGAGGAATCATTCTGTCACAGAGACAAACTAAATAAAATCTGTCTATTTTTATACTGCATGACTGAAGTGGAAAGAGAAATGAGAAGGCATTTGGTGAAATCAGAAATTAAATCTCAACAGCATTAAAGCTAGCTTTCCATAACAAATAGTTTCCAAAAATAGTGCTGGCACAAAACTATGCTGGGATTTGTACCAAGAGCGTCTAAAGTCTCTAAAGTTGCTGTGGCTAGAAAGGCTCTAGCAGAAGACAAGGTCTTGTATACAGCGGACAGTTCAGAATAGAAAAAGATCTAGGCTAGTTCTCTGGACACTGAGTTGACACTGGAGGAAAAACTGGGCCATCCACTCCCTCCACCTCCCAACTCAAAACACAAACTAAAATTGAATTTCCCGGCTGCTTTGGGGTAGCAAAGCGACCGCTATTGGCGCTATTGCTAAACGTAGCCTGGTAGGGGTCCAGGCCTCTTGCACTCTCTGCCAGGGCCCGTTACGACACTGGGCAGTACCCACTCACTGCCAGCAGCTGGTGTCTGCAGCAGTAAGACGCAAAGGCAAAGTACACCAAGATCCCTCACCTCGAAGCCCAATCCCTAAATAAGAGAAGTTAGAGCTATTTACTTTCTCGGAGCTCGTCTCTGGCTGCGGCACCGTGAGCAATTTGGGAAAAAGAAGTACTAAAAGTGGGGACAGTAGAAAGGGCGAGAGCCCCGCCACCCATCCTTAAGGAGTAAGAAAAGATAATTGGCCAGTGACCCTGAAGCTCTACAAGGCTCACAGGAGCGGCTGGGGGAGGGGAAGGGTCTCTAGGATTCCAGGGCGCGTGACTTCCACCCACGAGTCCCCTCCTTGCCCAAACACGGGGTAAACAGCTGTCAGCAAGACGTGAGGGACCAGCACAGAGTTCCCAAGGGCCGCCGGCGCTGACTCCCAGCCCCACACTAAAGTCACCTCAACAAGAGCGCAGCCATCTTGGGTTCCGGCCTGGACGGAAGTGACGCCAGACAGCCTCATCACCTCTGGGGAGGGGCAGGGGCGGGGGCGGGGCTTCTGTCACGTGAGTACACTGGTTCTTTAAGAAGATTGGCAGCTTCTCTGGCTCAGCGCAAATCAGACTCTGCTGATTATTTCTTGGCTCAGCCCAGTTCCGCCTCTGCTGATTTATTTTCTGCTCTGTTGGTCTCCGCCCCTGCCTCTCAGCGGACTTCTAACGTAAGGTACCAATGTTTCCGCAAAATTGCCGCTGCCTCAAATTCTGTAGTCTGCGTTTCACCTGCGTTCACATTCCTTTTGTTTAGCACTACAAAGCAGAGGACTTGCCTGCCTTCTTCCCTGAGGATATTTCAGCCTAGTTTCACTTCCTACTCCTCCCAGGTAGTACTGAAATTGTCTGGGTAAGGGGATTGAGACACCCAGGGAAAAAGATACTTTGGGCTCCTTCCCATTCTTATGTGAACCTTCACCAGTACAGAGATACAGTGCACAAGTTTAGATCCCTGGGAGAAAGAACCTCGAAGACCACCATTCCCAAGGACTGGGAGTCTTAACTACTGCCGTTAGTTTTATGCCTCACAACTCCTGGGCTTGAGCTGCAACGTGGGCTAGCCGCCCACTAACCAAAGACAATGCTCTCTTGTTCCTTCTTTCGGGGCTATGTGGGTGACACCCACTGCCAGAAGAACCTGGGGTGGGGATGGAGGTGGGGGAGAACTTACTTTGATTTATATACATAAAAACAGTTTTGAGGGGCCCAAACACAGCAATCACTTCCAGAGCACTTAGGACTTAAAGGGAGAAAACAAGCAAGGACTTAAAGGGAGAAAACAAGCAAGTGGAAAGGAACAGAAGAGCACAAAAGTTCTTGAGTCTCTTTTGAGGAGGGAGGCTGAGGATGAGTGAAGGAGACAGCCCAGAGGAACTCCTGTTCTATAATAAGACATATTCATTACCTTAATATTCAGATCTTATATTTAGCATTCCTGAACTTTTTCTTTCAGGGCTTAAATAGCACAGATTCACTTGCTTCTGCATTAAATGAAAATACTGTTTTGCATGTAATGCTGGCAAAAAAAAGCACTTTAAAAAACTTCTGGATTGGCAGAAAGCTTAAAGGCTCTCCAACCCGGATTTTCTATCCAGTGCAGGAATCTCCTCTGCAGAATTACTGACAGCTGATCTTCAAGACTGCTCTCACACATTCAATAATGGGTACCTCAAAAAACAAGTCTTGGAATTCCCGTCGTGGCTCAGCAGTTAACGAATCCGACTAGGAACCATGAGGTTGCGGGTTCGATCCCTGGCCTTGCTCAGTGGGTTAAGGATCCGGCGTTGCCATGAGCTGTGGTGTAGGTCGCAGACGCGGCTCGGATCCCGCGTTGCTGTGGCTGTGGCGAAGGCCGGCGGCTACAGCTCCTGTTAGACCCCTAGCCTGGGAACCTCCATATGCCGCGGGTGCGGCTCTACATAAAAAGAAAAAAGACAAAAAAAAAAAAAAAACAAGTCTTATTTAGTAAACAGTTTAGTCATGGAAGTTGTTATGTTAAAATACAGTTTTTGGCGTTCCCCGGTGGCCCAGCAGTTAAGGATCTGGCATTGTCACTGATATGGTTTAGATCACTGTTGTGGTGGGAGTTTCATTCCTGACCACTTCAGGCTTGGCCAAAAATAAATTAAAAAATAAAATAAAATAATTAAATAAAATGCAGTTCTCTGCTATTGAACTTCCAGTCACTGAATCTACTTTGGCCTTCTGAAACTTCACATTAGCAAACCTAATGCATGCCTCTTTCACTTAGCTCTTAAAATAGTTTCACTAACATCCGTGTATTGACTCTTTGCCAGAGTCTGTGAAAGTGCTTTATGGGATTCAAAGATGCGAACATGAATATTGTTCTCAAGAAATTTATAACCTTATGGAGTTCCCGTCATGGCTCAGTGGTTAACGAATATGACTAGGAGCCATGAGGTTGCGGGTTTGATCCCTGGCCTTGCTCAGTGGGTTAAGAATCCGGCGTTCTGTGAGCTGTGGTGTTGGTTGCAGACGAGACTTGGATCCCGCGTTCAGAGGTATCATGGCTCATCTGTAGTGAACCCCACTACTATCCATGAGGACGAGGGTTCAATCCCTGGCCTCATCCAATGGGTTAAGGATCTGGAGTAGTCATGAGCTGCGGAACTTCCATATGCCAGGGGTGTGGCCCTAAAAAGACCAAAAAAAACAAAAAAAAAATAGTAACTCATGAAAGGGGTATAGGTAAAAGGGTGGTAGATGAAAGAAGAAAGTGATTACAACTGGAGAGATGGAGTTAAACAGGAATTTTGACTACAACATACTATAAACATTTATTGATAATGGTGATTTTGCCTGTGGAGTTTATGATCAAGCCCCATATTTAGAGCTCCACAACCCAAATTAATGTTAATCACCAAACCAGAGCTCCCACTGTGGCACAGGGAAATAAGGATCCAGTGTTGCCATAGCTGTGGCATAGGTTGCAGCTTCGATTGGATATAGATCCCTGGCCTGGGACCTTCCATATGACACTAGTGTGGCCGAAAAAGAAAAAAAATAGAAATGTATTAATCATGGGCTTCCCTAGTGGCCTAGAGGTTGGGGATACAACATTGTCACTGCTGTGGCTCAGATTTGATACCTGGCCCAGGAACTTCTGCATGCTGTAGGCACAGCCAAAAAAAAAAAAAATGGAAGGAAGGAAGGAAAGAAAGAAAGAAAAGAAAAGAAAATATATTAATCACCAAACCCACCAAAACAGTGGTGTAAGGAGATGCCTGGAAGGTACCAGGAGACACACTTTACAAATGAGCCTGCAGTGGTTCCTTAGCAGAAACTAACAGTGACCTCTCCCTTTAATTAACCTCTAGAACCCAAAATTGATTAAATGAATCAACTGAAATTCAAAGGATTACGGCTAGGCCCTTATGATCAGGTCTAGCCCAGGCCTGAGGAAGGGAAAGAGAGCAGGGAAAACATTCCAGATAGGAGTGTGAGAGCTTCAGTGACAAGCTAAATCCCTGCAGATGATCCCAAGGAGGGGAACAAAGGAAGCAACAATCAGGAGAGCTCTGGTCTAAATGATTTTTCTGGCCAGATTTGTCTTAAAACTCAGCTCTGACCATGTAGACACCCCAGTTCCTAAGCCCAAATACCACTCTCAAAACTTAAGGAAATGTTTATGATGCACCAAATTAAATCACCCTCTACTCTAGTCTGTCATCTAAGGCCCTTCACAAACTGGCTTCAACTTTCCTGTACAGACTCCTTTCCTACAATTCCCCAAATCAAGTCAAAGTGGGGAATACCACTGCATATTCCCAGTACTTCACAAACCTACCCAATACCACACACACATACACACACACACTCACACACTCGCTCACTCACTCCTATCTCTGTCTTCTCTTTTACTGTTCAGTCTGCCTAGATACCCTCACTATCCATTTCTCCCTTTCAAATCAGTGTACATCCTTCAAGGATGGTCCACATCTAATATTGCCTACTAGACTGGACTCTCCTTTCCTCTGAATTTCATTTATTAAATGAAAGTTATTTTTGTGTTTAATCTCTGTTACGTAATTTAATCTTCCTAATGGAGCTCTATGTGCCCTGCCTCATACTCACAGCACTTGTTACTATACCAGGTATCACGATTTATGGTATTTGGTTGCTGATGGATTTGTCCTCTGATTCTCCCCATCTCTGCCTCCACGAACTAGATTGTGAACTCCTTGAAGGAGGTTCTTAATTTTTATTCCTCTTTCCATTATATTTCGTATGTAGCTGGCACTCAAAATAATTTTGTAGCTTTGCTCTAAACGGTGGGGTTAAATTTCAGCATGACACAGAAGGACTTCCCCAAAAAGAAGGAAAGTTCAGGGAATTCTTCTCTGGATATTTTCTCACAGAGAAAACTTTTTATCTGGAAAGAATCACCCAGGATGCAGGGAAGTGAGGGGGAAAAAAAAAAAAAGACTCTCAAAGGACCTGGTCATCTCAAGAAACCTGTAACGCAGCCCATAGTAGTCCAGATAAAAGGGACAGCCTGTTTTCAAAGTTCTCTGGGGGAAATCTGCCTCTAGCTCCCAGGGAGCCACTCTCAGGCAAAGAAGCTGGGGAGGAATCCCTCTTCAGAGCCTTAGGATTCAGGTTCCCCTGCCCATCTGTCCCTCAGAGAAATGTGTTTGTGTCCCTTTTTCTGTCCCTCTCCCTGACCCCCCACCCCACATTCCAGCATGGGGCAGGGGGAGGCCAGCAGACACAAAGCCTTCAGTGTAGAGGGTGGTATGTGGCCCCCCACCCCTCCACACAGAGGACACAATGCCCCTTCTGCTCCCTGCACTCTGCCTCCCTCCCCACCACCTCTCAACTGCAAATGCCAGGCTGCAATTGGTTCCTGGCTCAGGACAGCCCCCTCATACTGGGGCCCCGGGGCATTTTAAGGGGTTTCCAGGAACCCCCGCTCAGTTCCTTGTCCCCCACTCTCCCAACCCCGCAGGCGCTCTGGGCCCTAGCCCCTGCCCCAGCTATGGCTCCTGGGGCTCCCTCATCCAGCCCCAGTCCTGTCCTGGCTGCACTGCTCTTCTCCTCTTTGGGTAAGTTGAGCCACCCCAGTCTGGGGCCCCTGGGGTTCAGGTTGTCTCTTAGCAACCTTCCCACTGTCTTCACTTCACTCTTTCAAACAAAGAATGAGCCAGAACAGGAAAGTGATATTCTATGCAGAGAAAAAAATATATATATACAGTTTGGAGGGAGGCAGGAAAGGTATTCTGTGAAGAGAGGAGATAAAAGACAGTATAGAGAGCTCCCCTGAGGTGGACTTGACTAGACCCATATTGGAAACCAGTGACATGTCCCCAAAGCCATGCTGAGGGCCTGGTAGGAAGCACTGTTAGAGCTTGGTAAGGAACAGGTTCAGACACCTGGGTTCTGGTCCCTACTCATTGCTTAGTAGGACAGGAGATACCTAACCTTAGTTTCCCTGAAGTGAAAATTCGGGGAATGTGATCTCAGAATCTCCTCGGATCCTTTGTCTCTCGGTGCCTCAGTCTCTCTCTCTGTGGATTCCTTGTCCATTAAGTGAGTGAGTGGGGTTCATAGAAGGAAGGTTCTATGAGATTCTAGGGTCTGGTCCCATCTACAGCTATCTTCCACGTAGGTTGACCAGCCCCTTCCTTGTCCCATGGCAGATGCTGGGTGAGCAAGAGAAGTTCAAAACTGGGTTATTTGAAGGGATCCTTCCCTTTTCCGAACTGCCCTGAAGCCTAGTGCTAGGGGTGAGCAGAAGGCTAATGCGGGTGGGGGGAGTTGGTCAGAATGCCTAGGATTCTCTGCTGTCAGCTGCTTGAGTCCTACCCGGAACCTAGACTCTTCTGGGCTGTACTGGACTATTCAGGAGTACCCTGAGAAAATGTTAAGGACAGGGTGTTAAAGAGGGACGTGGTGAGGAAAACGGGGAGAGGGAGTCTCAGAGTATGAGGGGAGAGAGGGTTCTGTCCCAGTACCTGTCCCACTCATAGAGCCCTTAAAGAGAACTGAAGGGCAGTGGTTGATATTTGGACAGAGAAATAGAAGTTAGACCCAATGAATAACCTTTGGGATTCTGAAGAAGGCTCTAAGGCCGAGTCCCAGGAGGTGAGTCACTGATACTGCTTGCTGAGATGGGAGATTTGGGACTATGGGACCTGGGGTGGGGGGTTTAGGGGTGAGGCATGAGCCACCAACATTGGCTAGACAATGGGCCTCTATTGATTTGGTTGCTTCCTCCCCCTCCCATAGAACAAAAGGGTCTACAGTTGCCCCCAGCCAGGGCCAGCCCACACACATAATCTCCCTGGAATGGCCTTCCTTGTGTGGGTGAGTCTCAGGAGTGGCACTGGGCCAGAATGGCCAAGAGGAGGGTGAGGAGGGTCAAGTCAGAACCACAGAGGGCTCATATGCAGGGCCATCTGAGCTCTGGGGCTTGGGGGTCCTGCTCTACACCCAGCTTCCTGTGAGAGGGGTGTAAGTTCCTTTCCCTCTCTGGCCCCAGTCAAGAGAAGCTGTGTGGCAACCAGGGTCTCAGCAATAAGGACAGTTAGGCCAGAGAAGAAGATGTACATTCTCTAGTTATCTTCATTTTTTTTTAACGCAAGAAATTTGAGTTTGCCATACTATGAAATACTATGCAGCTGTTAAAAATAAGATTGATCTCAAGAGTTCCCGCTATGGCACAGTGGGATAAGGATCCACCGTAGGCCACAGCTGTGGCTCAGATTTGATCCCTGGCCTGGGAACTTCCATGTGCCACAAATGCAGTTGAAAAAGAAAAGAAAAAAAAAAAAAAAACATTGACATCTACAAATCAACATGGAACACTCTTCCAGATACATATGTTCTTTTTTATACATATATATTCTTAAGCAAAAAAAAAAAAAAAAAAGTGAGGGGGGATTTCCCGTTGTGGCTCAATGGTAACGAACCTAACTAGTATCCATGAGGATGTGGGTTCCATCCTTGGCCCCACTTAATGGGTCAAGGATCTGGTGTTGCCGTGAGCTGAGGTTGTAGGTTGAAGACTCCGCTCGGATCCGCTTGGATTCAGGCTTGCGTGGCTACGGCTGAAGCTCCAATTTGATTCCTAGCCTGGGGACTTCCATATGCCATGGGTGCAGCCTAGAGAAAAAGAAGTAGAATATAATGCAGCCTATGTTTTAAAAAAAAGAAAGAAATCTCCACAGAACAAAACTATATCTTCTAAGTACACGTCTATCTTGAGTTTATATTGCATTTGATACATAGAAAATGGTTGTACATTAAACAGATAACATTGGTTATATCTGGGAGGGGACTACAGGAAAGAAATTGGTTTGGGGACGTCGAAACACTTTAGCTTTCATTATCTCCATTGCTTGAATAGTTATAAGAATGCAATATGTATGACCTGTTTTATTTATAGTAAGTTTTTAAAATTATAAAGCCTGCATCTAAAGGATAGCTTGAGAATTAGATACCAATCCAAAGGGAACGTAAGACTTGAAGACGGAATCCAGTTTTTGGAAGTCCTCAGGAGAATTCCGCTACTGCTGATTTCATTTCCTCTGTCAAACATGCTGAAGAGCTTGAACCAGCACAGCGTTTCCACAAATCTATTCAATTAGTCCAGAGAGACTTGGGCCTCAAAAGTCATCGTTTCTGCCTCAGTCTTTGCTGTGGCCTCTGACTCCCTTTCCATCTCCCGTTGGGCCCACGTGTGCATCTGATTTCCCCTCTGTGTTCGCAGTGCTCTCCCCCGCCCAGGCCATTGTGGTTTACACGGACAGGGAGGCCCACGGTGCTGTGGGCTCCCGGGTGACCCTGCACTGCTCCTTCTGGTCCAGTGAGTGGGTCTCCGATGACATCTCCTTTACTTGGCGCTACCAGCCCGAAGGGGGCCGCGACGCCATCTCGGTGAGTGCCTGGGGGAAACTTGGGTGTGAATAACAGAAAGGGTACTTCGAAGAACAGAAAAGAGAACTTGGGCTGAGAAAGGGAAAAATCCTTTATGAGCCATAAAGGCAACTGTTCCCAAGTAAAGTGGTAACCTTTGTCGCTCTGACTAGGGTCTGTCATCACTGACGTCCCCTCCCAGCACTACCCTCTTCAGCCCAGAATCCCTGACCCTGAGGCCATGCTTCCCCTCCATTCCTCACAGATCTTCCACTACGCCAAGGGACAACCCTACATCGATGAGGTGGGGACCTTCAAAGAGCGCATCCAGTGGGTGGGGGACCCTCACTGGAAGGACGGCTCCATTGTCATACACAACCTGGACTACAGTGACAACGGCACTTTCACCTGTGACGTCAAAAACCCACCAGACATAGTGGGCAAGACCTCTCAGGTCACGCTCTATGTCTTTGAAAAAGGTGTGAGAGGAGGTGGGACGGGAATATGGGAGGCAGTACAGAGAGGGGATCGGCCTCCGTGAGAGGCTGGCGGAAGGGGCGAAATGCCTGGGTAATGCCCTCCGGGCTCCGGGATAACGGGCAGAAGGTGGCAGCAGTTTGTGGGGAAGCGTTACATCCTCAACTTTAGGGCTAGTTACCAAAAATACCTGTCCCTGCTCATTGCGCCACTTCTTTCCCTTCCCCTCTTAGTGCCTACGAGGTACGGGGTTGTGCTGGGAGCCGTGATTGGGGGTGTCTTGGGGGGAGTGCTATTGCTGCTGCTGCTTTTCTACCTGATTCGATACTGCTGGCTACGCAGGCAGGCGGCCCTGCAGAGGAGGCTCAGGTAAGGCGAGGAGCCCGACTGCCCGCCCGCAACCCCACTGCTCCGCGTCTGGGCGGGGACTCCTCCAAGGGTCTGGAGGGCCGAAGGGAAAAGGGGGCCTCGAGGGGCTCCGGCGGGGCAAAATCCCCAGCCCCACCCCCCTCTCCCTGCAGTGCCGTGGAGAAGGGGAAATTACACAAGCCTGCGAAGGACTCGTCGAAGCGCGGCCGGCAGGTTAGCGGGACTTGGGGAGCGGCTGGGCAGCCGTCAGGGCTGGGGTGGGAACAGTCACGCTGGGCCCGAGCGGTGACTGATGCGTGCCCGCCTCCCCACAGACGCCAGTGCTGTATGCCATGCTGGACCACACCAGAAGCACTAAAGCTGCCAGTGAGAAGAAGACTAAAGGGCTGGGGGAGTCCCGCAAGGATAAGAAATAGCGGTTAGCGGGCCGGGCGGGGGATCGGGGGCCGGGGGTGGAGCCCTCCAGAGGCTCTAAAGTGGTGGTCATCGAGATGGAGCTACGAAAGGATGAGCAGAGCCCGGAGCTCCGGCCTGCTGTCAAGTCCCCCAGCAGAACCAGCCTCAAGAACGCCCTCAAGAACATGATGGGCCTGGACTCCGAGAAGTGATCACCCCGCACCCCCCCCAGGCCCTGCCAGAGCAGGGGGACCTAGGCTCCCCCATCCCCCGTCTAGGTGCTTTCCTCCTTAGCTCCCCGCCCTGCCCTGCCTTCACCTCCTTTTGAGATGTAAGTTTCATTCCAAAATTCACTCTTTCGTTCATATTCTTGCCCACCTTCAGCCCCCCTGGCTCTCTGGAAGCCCAGGGCCCCATGCTACCCTTTACTTGCCCCAAGGACTGTGTGTTTGGTGCCTGTTCCTCTGGCACCGAGAAGAAAGGGACCTTGAATAACCCCTGCCTCAACTCTAGGCCACCTGGTATTTCCATCCCCTGTACCACCTAGCCTGTCCCTTTGGCTCTGTCCTCTTTGACCCTCCCTCCCCTCCGTCAGGAGGCCCAGCTCCATCCATACTCTGTCCTCCCAGATAACATCCAGATCAGTCAGATCACACTCTCCTTCAGGGTTTATTTAGGTCGTTAGTTATTTTTTATTTTTTAATCCTTGCTTGTTTGTTCACTGTTTGTATCTGTGCCCATGCTCTCCCCTCCTCCCATGACTGAGTACCAATGACGTCATGTGGCTTTGGCGATTCCTCACCCCTCATTAAATCCTTAATGGAGAGCCAGCCCAAGCAGAGGGGCCCCTGGTCCTCAAACTTCAGCTACCAGAATGGTGCCCCTTGACCACTTGGAAGCACTGTTCTGGGATTCAAGGTCACCGGAACGGGGGGAGAGAGAGAAAGAGAGAGTGAGAGACAAGGAATCCTCATAGGTCGGGGGTTGAGCAGGGGGCAAATGAGCCTTAAGAAATAGCTTTTAAATAACCAAAGAAAAAGGCAGAAAAACAAATGGGAAAGAAGGGGAAAGGGAAGAGGCCTCACTCCCAGCCACAGGGGATTCTTAGGATTTTTCTACATTCTGTATATTTCTTCTCAAACCCCCAAATAGCCTTACATGTTTAATAAACACTGACATTTCCAGAAGCTGCTCCATCTCCAATTTCCTCATTCTCTTGGGAATAATCCCTGTCCCTTATCCCACTCCCAAACTCCCACCTTCTTTTTTTTTTTTGGTCTTTTGTCATTTCAGGGCCACACTCGGGGCATGTGGAGGTTCCCAGGCTAGGGGTCTAACAGGAGCTGTAGCTGCCAGCCTTCGCCACAGCCACAGCAATGCGGGATCTGAGCCACGTCTGCAACCTACACCGCAGCTCACGGCAACACCGGATCCTTAACACACTGAATGAGGCAGGCAGATTCGTTTCTGCTGCGCCACAATGGAAACTCCCCCCAGCCTCCCACCTTATCCCATCTCTCTCCTCCCCAAGTCCTTCTCCTCCCCCACCAGTTGCAGTTGTTAAGAATTTGATTTCATGGTATGGGGTAATATAACATAGTGGAAAGAACTCTGAAATAGGCTCATAAGACACATTCATACATTCAGCTATCCAGTGAAATTGTGCTATGTGCTAAATTGTGTGTCAGTCTCTGTGTTTGCCTGGGTTATGATAGATTCCCCTACTCACCAAGATCTGAATTCTTAAAACATCCCAGCCCCTCGCAAGCTGTGTGACTTGACTTAGGTAAGCCTGTTTCCGCATTTGTAAACAACAGAGATAATGATGGCTGCCCTGCTTAATTCCCAGGATTTTTGTAATGAGTCACATGAGATTTTGTGTATGGAAACCTTTGTAAATTACAACTTGATATGCAACTGAGATATTAAGGATCAGTCCTTTGAAGATGTTTCTCGATCTTGCCTAAAGGATTACACTTTACAAACTAGCACTAATCTCATTTACCCCTACAAACTCACGCACACACAACTTTGTTTCGTTGATGTACTATTTTAGGTATACTATTAATAGCTCACACACATTACATTAATATCCTGGCATCATTAAATAATTATAGAAAAATATATATGCATCTTTTTCCCCTGGGGGTTACTGATGGCAAAAAAGCCGAGATTCCCACAAGTCATTTCTTCATTTTGTTAGGAGATTAAAGATAAGATTTTTAGCAGCAGCTTTGCCAAAACCCGTTTATTTCAAGGGGTGTCTTGTACTTGTCTTAAAAGAAAAATTAACCCAAATTCATTTTAATAAAATCTAATGGATTCTATTAGGTAAATGCCATTCCCAGGCACCACCTCCCCAAAAAAAGGGACAAAAAAAATTGACATTCCAGTACAGTGGTACACAAATGGATTATTCAATAAAAGATATTGGTATGACTGGCTTATATGTCTGGGGGGAAAAGAAAAATCTTTATCTCACACCATATACAAAAATAAAGTCTAAATGTTAAAAAACAAGATAAAAAATGTCAGAAACAAATAAGCGAATTCGTTTAATCCTCAAACGGAAGAGCCCTTTAAACAAGACAGGAAGTCCGGAAATCTTAAAGAAAGTGTTGCCTCTGTCCACTTAGCCTCTGTCCACCAGTGCCAAATAGAAATGCAGAAACAGAGTTTTAGGTGAAGGAGGAACTCATCCATGATTTTGGAAAGACCTAAAACTGGGATCAAACCCGTCCTGGTTTAACTCCCGCTGTTGCTCTCTGTGACCTGGGGCAAATCACCGGACTGCAGAACACTGAATTCTGTTAACTTAATATCCATCCTATTTAGGAGTTCCCGTCGTGGCTCAGTGGTTAACGAATCTGACTAAGAACCATGAGGTTGTCAGTTCGATCCCTGGCCTTACTCAGTGGGTTAAGGATCCTGCGTTGCTGTGAGCTGTGGTGTAGGTTGCAGACGCAACTCGGATCCCACGTTGCTGTGGCTGTGGCTAAGGCCGGTGGCTACCGCACCTGTTAGACCCCTAGCCTGGGAACCTCCATATGCCACGGGTGCGGCCCTAGATAAGGCAAAAAGACAAACAAACAAACAAATCCATCCTATTTAAAAAGAAGAAACTGAGGAGTTCCCCTGGTGGCCTAATGGTTTAAGGGTCCAGTGCTGTCACTGCTGTGGCTCAGGTCACATCTGTGGCAAGGGTTTGATCCCTGGCCCAGGAACTTCCACATGCCATGGGTGTGGCCCGCCAAATTTTTTAAATAAACAAATGAAAATAAAAAGGAGAAATTGAGAATAGATGTAAACCACGTCATTAAGTACTTGGGAGAGAGTAGAAGCCCCGTCCTTGTAAGTTCCTTGTCATCCTCTACGTCCCTTTCTTCCTTCTGTTCGGTTAAAGTAAGTTAGGAAGCGCTCCCGCAACACACACCCAGGCAGGAGGACTAACCTGCCCACAAATCAGATCTCAGTGTCTGCCTCACAATCCAGACGTCATTACCACACAGACACGGTCCTTTGGTCCTGCAAAGACTTTCCTTTCTGGGCATTAAGCGTGGCTTCCAGCTGAGCCCCTGATATTTATAGTCTGGTCTCTCTCTTATGGTAAAGACGGTTTGGCAGTCAGGTTTGGGGTCTCTTTCAGAGAAAAAAAGGGTGGAAGCAGCGGAAAGACAAATTCCTGAATCTTCAGACTACTGCCAGGCATGGCTTTCCCAAAAACTTAGGCAATAGTTCCCGACCCCCTCAGATTCAGTGCCCCTTTTATTATCCTGAAATGAAATGTACTTGTCATATAAACTGTAAACATAATTTCAAAAAGTAAGTAGAATATTCTATATTATGAAGGTGAAATAAAAGTTAATTTATAATAAAATGGTAAGTATTTTAATATGCAATATTCAGGATACATACATATACTAACTACACTGGAAGTATATATTATAGGAGTCAGTCACTTGAACCAATACACAGAAACACTGTGAAAACAACAGTAACAGGATTTCCTGTCGTGGCTCAGCAGAAACGAATCTGACTAGCATCCATGAGGACACAGGTTCGATTCCTAGCCTCGCTCAGTGGGTTAAGGATCTGGCATTGCCGTGAGCTGTGGTATAGCTCACAGATGCGGCTTGGATCATGGGGTGCTGTGGCTGTGGTGTAGGCTAGTGTCTACAGCTCCAATTTGACCCCTAGCCTGGGAACCTCCATATGCTGTGGGTGTGGCCCTAAAAAATAAAAAAATAAAAATAATAACAATAACAAATGCAAACCGATAGGGGCATAGGTATCAGTGACCTAACACCGTTAGCAACATTATCACTGGTAACATGGATTTCTGAAATGATAAGCATGGTAGCATCCTGAATAAATTACATTTCCTTCGATCTAAATGTTAGTTGCATTTCTAGGAAATTCAGCGTTTAAAAGAGTGCAAAAAGTACTTTGTGGGTTTTGGGGGATTAGGGTATTTTTTTTTTTTTTTGGCCATGTCTGCAGCATGCAGAAGCTCCCCGGGCCAGGTATTGAACCCACAGCACAGTAGCACCCCGGGCAACTGCAGTAACAACTGCAGTGACAAGGCCCCCAGTACTTTACACTGGATTCTAGGTGCCCTCAGATTTTAAAGGGTTTTTCACATTAATATCCAATAATACTTTTAAAAGACATGTGGGGTGTAGTACAATTTTATTTTGTGCAGCGCTGTCCTGGTCATTGTGGTGTGTCTGGCATCTTTCACCCCTGAACACTCAGTACCAGAAAACCCACCCCCCATCCCCACCCCATCCGCTAACATATCATGACAACCAAAACACCCCCATGGATTTCCGAAAGCTCCCCTAGAGGGCAGTACATTCCCCTGTTGAGCACAGGCTTGGTGAATAAATGGGACCCTGAGCCCTCTCATGAGTTAGAGAAGAGTTTGGTTTCATTCCATGATGCCCACATTTATTTTCACCTTTATATTCTAATGTGAGTCTGGTTTTTTGTTTTTGTTTTTTGCTTTTTAGGGCCGCACGGAGCTACAGCTGCCGGCCTATGCTACAGCCACAGCAATGCAGGATCTGAGCCACGTCTGCCACCTACACCACGGCTCACGGCAATGCCTGATCCTTAACCCACTGAGCGAGGCCAGGGATTGAACCCTCGACAGCATGGTTCCTAGTCAGATTCATTTCCCCTGCACCATGACAGGAACTCCTAATGTGAGCCTGTTGACCCTTCCTCTTTTCTAGTCATACATGTTAGCCTTACCTCCCAAGTTTTGAGCTCCTTTTCTCTATCCATTTCACATCAAACCACCCTCAATTCCAGAGAGCCTACCTCTGTGTTCCTTGGAGCACCAGGGAAGGCATCTGGATGAGTCCGAGGCCCTGAAAGAATTCTGAGAGGAGTCTGGCAGAAAAACCAGGCAAAGCCAGAGCTGGTGGTCCCCTAGGAATATGGGGGATCAGAAAGGGTCTAGATCTTACCTGTGTGGGCTTTGAGAGATCAAGTAGTTATGTCTGGGCTCAGCTAGGAGAGGTTCTGCTCTCTGGATTAGGCTGGGAAATAACCTTGACAACCAAGCATCTACACTTTACTCACCCAGTGCCTTATCAAGATGGTGTAAAGAGCACAGATTCTGGAGGCAGAGTACCTGAGTTCTGGTCCTAACTCACCTATTTACTTGCTTTGGTAATATAATTTAATCTCTCTGTGCCTCAGTTTCTTCACTTGTAAAAGGAGGATAATAATAATTTCTATGCCGTAGGGTTATAAGAATTAAATGAGTTTACACCTGTAAAAATGCTTGAAACAGGAGTTCCCACTGTGGTTCAGCACGTTAAGAACCCGACTAGTATCCATGAGGATGCGAGTTTCATCCCTGGCCTTGTTCAGTGGGTTAAGGATCTGGCATTGCCGCAAGCTGCAGCGTAGGTCAAAGATGCAGCTCTGATCTGACGTGGCTATGACTGAGGTGTAGGCTGTCAACTGCAGCTCTGATTTGACCCCTAACCTGGGAGCTTCCATATGCCACAGACGCGGCCCTAAAAAGGAAAAAAAAAACATTCTTGAAACAGGGTCTGGCACACAGTACTTTATAAATCTAATAAATCTGTGTATTACTGTTGTCATCACCATTCATGCGGGTAGAATAAGGCCAGGGAGTTATGCTAACTTGGGAAGTGAACATCCTCGAGGACCCTAACTTTGATGAGACCCAAGTCAACAGAACATTAAGTGCAGGTAAGGATACTCAGGTGATCTAGGGGAGATGACCCTCTTGCTTCATTCCTAAAGATCTAGGTGATGTGTAAGAAAGGCCTGTTAGTGTTAGTATACCAAAGGAAGAATGGAACGCTGCCAGTGCCACCCTAGCTCAATGTCTGGGGGAGAGCAGTAGTCAAGGGGGAATGAAGTGTTTCCTGCAGCCTATGTGAACAGACTGACTTTCTGACCATCCTTGGATTGTGAGTTTCTGCCTTTGTAGATCTGGAGGCAAGGCTGCCATCTAAACAACCAGAACAAAAGGCACCAGTGATGTCCATCTTAACAAACCACCCAACCCCCAGACCCTCAGCTTGCAGAGGCACAGACAGCAGAAGATTAAAACTGGAAGACAGCAGCCCAACAAAGAGTGATTCCAGTGAAGACTGGTTCTCAGGGACAAGGAAGCTGCCGGGAGCCACGCCCACTGAAAACAATTCCAGAAATAAGGACATGGCAAGGACAAGAAGGGCAGACAGAGAAAGGCAGAGATGGACAGAGAAAGGACATTAGGGCAGGAGTTAAAGCAAGAGTAAGAGAAGGAAGAGATCGAAGTGGAAAAATCTGGCTCTGTTGGAGCAAGTTCAAGGTGAGGTCAAGAGTCATACCCAGGAGTTCCCGTTGTGGCTCAGTGGTTAACGACTCTGACTAGGAACCATGAGGTTGCAGGTTCGATCCCTTGCCTCGCTCAGTGGGTTAAGGATTCGGCGTTGCCGTGAGCTGTGGTGTAGGTTGCAGACGCGGCTCGGATCCTGCGTTGCTGTGGCTGTGGTGAAGGCCGGCAGCTACAGCTCCTGTTAGACTCCTAGCCTGGGAACCTCCATATGCCGCGAGTGTGGCCCTAGGAAAGGCAGAAAGACAAAAAAAAAAAAAAAAGTCATACCCAGAATAAGACCAAGTCCCTGAAAGCAGGTTGTGCAGGAAAGTGGGTTCCTTATCCCTTTTGCTGCCCGCATGTCTCCTCTAAGACTTTCACCTCCAGGTTAGGGCTTTGCAAACATATTTCTTTTTAATGATTTTTATTTTTTCTAGTATAGTTGGTTCATGGAAATATATTTCAAAGTATCCCCCACTCAGATCTCCAGCCCTCTTCTACGTTCGTCAGGACTCTACTCCCAGCTCTGCCACCCCTACATGACTGAAAAAGCACCAAATGAGTTATCAGTGATACAGACGTTATAGCTATATTTGCTTTCTTCCTTGGCTGTTTCTAATGCTTCTCTCTTCAATAAACCACTTATTATAACAGCATTCACCAGTCTTCCAAAGACTTTTTTTTTTTGCTCCACAAAACAAAGCACTTATGCCAATCAATAAATAGTGAATGGAGAGTTCCGTTGTGGCTCAGTCTTAACAAACCCGACTAGTATATTTGAGGATGCAGGTTCTTTTTTTTTTTTTTGTCTTTTTGTCCTTTTATGGCCGCACCCTGCGGCATATGGAGGTTCCCAGGCTAGGGATCTAATCGGAGCTGTAGCTGCCGGCCTATACCACAGCCACAGCAACGGGGGATCTGAGCCGCGTCTGCAACCTACACCACAGCTCACAGCAACGCCGGATCGTTAACCCACTAAGCGATGCCAGGGATCGAACCCGCGAACCTCATGGTTCCTAGTCGGATTCGTTTCCGCTGCGCCACAACGGGAACACCTGAGGACACCGTTTTGATACCTGACCTTGTTCAGTAGATTAGATCATGGGAGTGGTGCAGAGGAGACAAATCCGACTAGTATCCATGAGGCTGTAGGTTCAGTCCTGGGCCTCACTCCGTGGGTTAAGGATCCTGCGTTGCCATGAGTCACAGATAAAGCTCAGATCTGGTGTTGCTGTAGCTGTGGCGTAGGCTGGTAGCTACATCTCCAATTTGACCCCTGGCCTGGGAACTTCCATATGCCGCAGATGTGGCCCAAAAAGACAAAAAACAAACACAAAACAAACAAAAAAAACCTCTTTCCCAAAGCAACAGTCTATATTTTTGCTACCATACCCTTTCTTTGAAATATTCACGAGAGGAGTTCCTGCTGTAGTGCAACGGGACTGGCGGTGTCTGTGGAGGACCAGGACACAGGTGCGATCCTTGGCCTGACACAGTGGGTTAAAGGATCCAGCATTGCCGCAGCTGTGGTATAGGTCACAACAGTGGGCCACTCAGATCTGATCCCTGGCCTTGAAACTCCATATGTGATGGAGCAGCCAAAAAAAAAAAAAAGGGAAAAAATGCATGAAGTGTAATACCCTGGAGAAAATAATGGTGAAGGCAGCATTTTAGCACCGTGCTCCGGATCACTGTGGCAAAAAAACACATCAGCAGATATCCTCCAAGTGTTGGAGGCTGTTGGAAAGGGCTGATGACAGAGACCTCCACCACTGCCCTAGCGCCAGCCATTTCTCAGAATCCTATATCACCAGCAACCAGAAGCACCTGTCTTACTTTAGTGTCCATAGAAACAAAGGTGCAGTACAGACGCTCCCCATCTTGTGTCCGTGGAACAAAGGAACAGGGAATCCTCTGGTTTTACCAGGACACACTGGACACAAAGGTGTTGCAGTGAGGTTAGCCTTTTATTTGCCTGTGAATCCAGGACTAAAGGCCACCATCATTACTTTGAGGGTACACTCGGATTTTTTTTTTTTGTCTTTTCTAGGGCCACACCCGCGACATATGGAAGTTCTCAGGCTAGGGGTCGAATTGGAGCTACAGCTGCTGGCCAATACCACAGCCACAGCAACGTGGGATCCGAGCCACGTCTGCAACCTACACCATGGCAACGCCGGATCCTTAACCCACTGAGCGAGGTCAGGGATCGAACCCGCAACCTCATGGTTCCTAGTCGGATTCATTTCTGTTGCGCCACAACAGGAACTCCTAATTTCTGTATTCCTGAATAGATACTCTGAAGTGAGGAGAGTGGGGGAGATAAAAGCACGCCTTACTAGATCTTCAGGCATTCGGCTTCTGGTTTCAGTGTGTAGAAGATCATTTCTCGGCAGTACAAGCTCATTTGAGAGCCATCGTTTTATTCATGGTTTGAAACCTTCAGTGTGACAGTGGTGCTCTCTGTTGACCCAGAGCCATCTACTTCTCTTAAGTTTGATAAAACAATGGGAGGGGAGGGCGAGTGTGGAAGGAAGACAAAGCAAGAAAGAGACAGCTAGCAAAGGTCCTTTGGGGGGCAGGGAGCAAGGAAGACAGGGTTTCTTTTCAGAGGGATAGCGACCAAGCATGCTCTCAGTTAGAAGGGGAAAAGAAAAGGAGAAGATCATCCTTGCAGGTGCACACCGGGGGCGGAGACAGCAGCAGTTAAGACAATGTACTTAGTCAATCAAGGGGAGGACGAGGTCAGGGGGAAGGCAAGAGGGGGCTTCAGTCTGAAACGTCTGTGTTAGGTTCCTGTGTCTCCATGTAACAGCAGGCAATTACTCTACCACCCTCCCCTGAGGCCAGCTGAGGCTTACACTCACATCCCTCCCAAGGAATAAAAAAGCAGAAGTAAAGTTAAACGGCCCCACACGAGTTTTTTTTATTATTATTATTGTTATTTTCATAATTATTAAACATGCTAAAATCACGTAGAGTGGCTATTCCACCTCTGCTCTGACTGCACGGTGGGGCAGGTGGCAACAACAGGGGTCGCTCGGTTTGTGTGGCCTCTGGGGATGGCTAGACAGGAGGGGTTAGAGGCAGGCAGCTTAGCAAAGCCCCAAGAATCCATAGAGAACATCTTTACAGGCAGGAACTTGTATCTTTATTTATTTATTTATTTATTTGTGTTTTTGCCTTTTCTAGGGCCGCACCCGCGGCACATGGAGGTTCCCGGGCTAGGGGTCTAACAGGAGCTGTAGCTGCCAGCCTTCGCCACAGCCACAGCAACGCGGGATCCGAGCCGTGTCTGCGACCTACACCACAGCTCACGGCAACGCCGGATCCTTAACCCGCTGAGCAAGGCCAGGGATCGAACCCGCAACCTCATGCTTCCTAGTCGGATTCGTTAACCACTGAGCCATGACGAGAACTCTTGGAACTTGTATCTTTAGAGATCTCCCCCTCCTTCATTATTCTTTCCTTCCCCAGTCTACCCAGGCTCCCGTTTCCCTGCTTGTGGCCCCTCGAACCTCTTCGACTCCTGCCCGTCATGATTCTTAGACTAGAGGATGAAGGAAACTTTTCCTTGTCTCTACCAGTCCCAGCCTCCCTTCCTTTGGAACGAGTCTACACAGCATGCACTAACATGGAAGCAGCTTGATTTAGGTCTATTGAGGGGAGAGGGACGCTCCAGTTCCCCGCTGTGGCTTAGCTCTTAGGAGGGAAGTTGAGGGGCTGGTGAGGAGGACGTGACGGGGCAAAGTGCTCCTTGAAGTGTATGCTGTAACCGGCAGAACAGCATCTATGCCCCACCCTTGGACACCCTACTCTGAAGGCTCTCCCTTCCCTTCCGCACTGTCAGGGGTCCCTCTCTCAACCTCAAAGCCTCTTGCTCACCAACTTCACAGCGCAGGCATAGGTGCTGATCAAGGAGCTATATCCCCAGGAGAAACAGGTCCTCCCTGAGGCTAGCGGCTACCTACTGAATTCTTCATCTTTCCCATGTTCCTTGTGCCTCTACAGCTACGATGGCTTGCGGGGGGGCAGAGAAAATAATGTACAAGGGTTGGATTTGCCTCACTGAGAAGCTAGAGGGACAAAGAGACAGAGGTACTTAGGAGTCAGAGTTGTGGAGAAGGGGAGAGAAGGGGTAGGGTGAAGGGCAAGGATGATTATTCAGGAGCTGGGATCCTTTTTCCTTTTCTGGAATCGCCGGAACTTGCCCTGAATGGCAAGGGCAGCCTTCTCTGTTTCTGGTGCCGTCAGATCAATGTCGATCTCCTCCTCCTCCTCGGCCTTCTTGGCATTGCCAGCTTTCCCTGCAGAGAGTTGAGAGATTCGTTAATGAGTAAACCTGAATTGCCACAGCCCCTTTCTCTGGGCCCTACATGCAATGGTTAAAGTCCACTTTTTCCTGGACTTTGTGAAGTCCCTCAAATTTGCTGGGACCAAGAATGCCTAAAAACTCTCCTAGAAGCCTGAGTCCTGACCGAAGGTACCTAGGTTGGGAACGAGCTGTAGTAGTTACTTAGGAGCTTTGCTGTTCCTGGACCAAGGTGACAACTATCTTCTATCACCACTTATTCCTAAATCCTACAACGCAGAGTCCCACAGCACACTCACTTTCCCCAGCTTTCCCTCAATTTCTGATTGAGACAGAGGCTGGGATTATTTAATGAGTTTTTTTCCTACCACGGTCCCTGTTTCTAAGCGTTCCAGAGCCAGTTTCCAAAATCAAAGAGTAAATACTGGTAAGTTTACTTCTTAGGAAAAAAGATGGAAGAAAGCCTATCGATTAGTAGTCTTAACCTATCGCTTGGTTTCACCTAATCCACATTCTTTTTCCTGTTTTTTTTTTTTTTTTTTTGGTCTTTCTCTTAAGGGCTGCACCTGCGGCATATGGAGATTCCCAGGCTAGGGGTCCAATGGGAACTATAGCCACCGGCCTACACCACAGCCACAGCAACGTGGAGATCCGAACCGCATCTGCAACCTACACCACAGCTCATGGCAATGCTGGATCTTTAATCCACTGAGCGAGGCCAGGGTTTGAACCTGCGTCCTCATGGATGCCAGTCAGTTTCGTTAACCACTGATCCATGACAGGAACTCCATACCTCTAACTTTAGAAGCTTCCAGACTTATAGCCCTGTTTGTCTTCCTATCCCTATATTTCCCTGCTCTAAAAACTGTCTAGCTCAACTCCACTCACCCTTTTCCTCTGGGCCAGGTGCCTGGTTGGTTGCTGGGGATGTTTTGGTATTAAGCTGGAAAAGAGAAATCAGAATATTAGATATTCGTGGAAGTATTAAAGTGCCGTCCCCTTAGACTCACCATCATCATTTTCAAGCCCTCCTATTACTAGGTACCTCCCTTAGTCTTTTGAAGAAATGGGTCTTCAGATCAGAGAGGGGTAGAAAAATCATCAAAATGTATTCAACAAGTATTCATTGGTGCTAGGGAAGCTATGAATGGACAAAACAGACAAAAACCTTGCCCTTGTGGAGTTTACATTCTAGAGTATAGACAGACAAATGAATAAACAAAATTATTACTATGTTAAGTGGTGATAAGTGTCACCTTTCAGAAAGGCTTTTCCTGACCCCTCTGTGTAAGGCTGTATTTCTTCATTCCCACCCCAGCATCTACTAACTTCCTTCCCTGTCTTTTCTCTTGCCAGATGCTAGCCTTTCCGATTCTGAGAATTCTGTGTGCAGAATCGTGCCACTAGTTTCCATTTCAAATGACTCCCTTGCTTACATTCAAGCCTGTTATTCCAAGTTTCTAGCGAGGTGGATCTTGGTTCAGTTCAGCCTCACTGCTCACATTGGACTAAACGTTTCTCAATTCTCAACACAAACACTAATTAGCAACGCTTGCCTTTCCCCCAGAGGGCCCTAGTTTCTCCGGGTGCCTACCTTTCTATATTACTTTTCTCCTCACCTCTGGGCCTGATGTGCTCCAATGTTCCGTTCCATCATCTTGGCAGGAGTTGCCAAATCCCCACGAGTATACTTTTGTTTCCTCTGCAGCTCAAAGTTGTGGGCTCTCCCTTCCATGGGACTTCAAGGCTTCTTCAAGGGGATAAAACTCAAAAAGCCTCCCGCCAAGATAAGAATTACCAGACCCACCTGTCTCGCTATAATTATTACAATGTTCTCTCTCTCTTTTTTTTTTTTTTTGTCTTGTTGCCTTTTCTAGGGTCTCACTCGTGGCATATGGAGGTTCCCAGGCTAGGGGTCTAACAGGAGCTGTAGCCGCCGGCCTTCGCCACAGCCACAGCAACGCATCTGCAACCTACACCACAGCTCACGGCAACGCCGGATCCTTAATCCACTGAGCAAGGCCAGGGATTGAACCCGCAACCTCACGGTTCCTAGTCGGATTCGTTAACCACTGAGCCACAACGGGAGCTCTGAGGCAACAGACACTGTTAACGATTTGGTGTTGCTCTGAGCTGTGGTGTAGGCTGCAGACGCAGTTCAGATCTGGCATTGCTGTGGCTGTGGTGTAGGCCGGCAGCTGTAGCTCCAATTAGACCCCTAGCCGGGAACCTCCATATGCCACGGATGAGGCTCTGAAAAAGCAAAAAACAAAAAGCAAAAAAAAAAAAAAGGTGTTTTGCCTCAATAAACTTGTCTTTTTTACACTTTACTTTGAATCCAGAAAATTATTTTTCCACCCGAGTGCAGAGACCACAACACCTTCCTCTGGGGAAGAAGGAAAAGGAGAGGCCTGCTGGCTTAGGAGAGTTTTTCTTTCCGGATTTGAGAGGGAGATGACACAGCAATATCCTCCCTTTCTTCACCTGATACTGGGGCATTTATCAGCTGCCTTGTTCTGATGGCTTTCTGGAGCAGTTATTAACTTACGGTGGTCTCCCAAAGTCCCTAGGGTTCCCCTTCTATCTATGGTCCCTTATTGGGACGTCTACAACCAGCTGTGTAACTATTCTACTCCATCCCTATCAGTTTAATTCCTGGTCTGGGAACTTCCACATGCCCTGGATGTGGCCAAAAAAACAGTGTTTTCTTTCCTCTGTTAATCTGTTAGCCTCTTTATTGTTCATTTGCAGGTCTTCATCATTGACAAAGCGAGTACAAGGAAAATTTTTCCTCCCAACGCTCTGGATTTCAAGGGGGTGTCCTGGGATGGGCAACTTGCCCTGTGTTGTACCCTGAAGATGTCTGCTGACTGCCCCATCTCTGCCCACATGTGGGACTTTGTGCTTGACTCTTCCCTGGAAAGCCTCCAAACCTCAAGATGATGCAATCGGAGAAATTTACAGGAACCATGAAATCTTTTTTTTTTTTCCTGGCTTTTTAGGGCCACACCCATATGGAAGTTCCCAGGCCAGGAGTCTAATTGGAGCTACAGCTGCTGACCACAGCCACCGCCCCAGCAACTTGGGATCCCAGTGGCCTCTGCAACCTACACCACAGCTCACAGCAACACCAGATCCTTAACCCACTAAGTGAGGTCAGGGATCGAACCCACATCCTTATGGATACTAGTCGGGTTTGTTAACCGCTGAGCCACGAAGGGAACTCCTGGAACCGTGAAATCTTGAGACTGGACTAAGTGGTTGCTTAAGGGCCCTGACGAGGGCAGTGGCTTAAAATCCTGAGATGGGCATCGCCATCTCTTTGTAACCCTGTTATAGTCCTCGTTCCTTTATTTTTCAAACTGTTAGGAATTCTAGAGTCTTTAAGGTCTGTTTTTACACGCCTACTCTTGGCAGAATTTAGATTTGATTCCAGTCGGGGCTCAAGCTCCATTCCAAGAAAATCTAAACATTTGAAACGAGCAGGAACCAGTGGGGCTCCTGAGCACAAAAGCCTTTCTGTGTCCCCCACTTCTTGTTTGTAGGAAACAGGCTTCATTCAGCCTCCTTGTCCTTCCCTGAGCTCTTAAGGACAGGGTCAGTTGCTAATCAGGGAAGGGAGGAGCAGTCACGAAACAACGGTGCAGCCTTAGGGCGGAGTCCTGGTGCCCCTCAAGGGACGCACGGAACACTACCTCTGAGATTTTCTGCAGAACTACAGCCCACACCAGATCGAAGAAGTTAACTACTTGATGAACATTCTTCATTCTAGAAAGAAGGTCACGGCGCAAAAGCCTCAAGGACCACCAGAACCAGCTGGGATGCCCAGTGCCAGCTTTGAAGAATGCAAGCGTGCGTCTACCCTGATCCGTATCTGTGGCCCTATTTTCCACTCCCAAACCAGAAGACCACCTCTTATTCTCTCCCAAAGAAAAGCACGGTCTTTAGGGAATTAGTCCGCTGTAGACTCCTTTGCCTGGCAGAGCAATAGAAGGCAGTCCTTTCTCCTTTTGCCCAAAACTGTCTTCATATTTCTAGTTGGCACCAGTGGACAGAGGCAACATTACTTGCAGAAGTTTCAGGGCTGTGAAGACTTAGGGGGTACTTTGCAAATGTATTAAAAAGTGAGTTTTGTCTCTCTCTTTTTTTTTTTAAGGGCCGCACCCGCAGCATGTGGAGGTTCCCAGGCTAGGGGTCAAATCAGAACCTACACCACAACCACAGCAATGCGGAATCCAAGCTACATCTGTGACCTACACCACAGCTCATGGCAACGCTGATCCTTAACCCACTGAGCCACTGAGTTAGGCCAGGGATCAAACCTGTGTCCTCATGGATGCTAGTCAGATTCATTTCCTCTGAGCCACAATGGGAACTCGCCTGGCAGCCTCTTAAGGGTACATTTATCATACAACTGAGCAATCCTACTCCTAGTGAAATTAAAAGTCCACAGTTAAACTTATAAATGAATGTTGATAACAGCTTTATAATCACCAAAAATTGGAAACAGCCAAATGTCCCTCAATGGAGGAATGAATTAAAAAAACTGTAATACATCCACACAATGTAATACTGCTCAGCAATTAAAGAATGAACTACTAATACAGACCGCATGGATGAACTTCAAAGGCATTATGCTAAGTGAAAGAAGCCAGACCATGTAGGATGCATATATATTATATAATTCCAATTATATGACAGTTCCTTTTTTTCCCCCCTTGGCCACACCCACGGCATGCAGAAGTTCCCAGGCCAGGGA
>PVHT020000793.1:4507067-4685729 GCA_004024745.2 Catagonus wagneri | reverse complement strand
GCAACCCCTTAGTCGTGTGTGCTCACTCCCTACAAAGCACCAGCTAGTACAGCATCAACCAGGCTTTCTTGACTGATTCTGTGCCCCCCGCCCCCGCCACCGTGGAAGTGCTTGAGATGCACTGTATCCTCTCCACTCCTAGGGACCCTGGGGCACAGCTCAGATTAGCCCATGTCACCACAGATTCTTTTAGACCATGTCATTTCAGCCCCTCCCTCACATAGACACCTACTCGCTGCCATCCCTGACCCTCACAACATCTCTTTCTTCCCAGGCGAACAGTCAGCAAAAGCACCAGTCTCAACTGCCCCTTTGCTGGGAGCTGTAAGGTCAACAAGGCCCAGAGGCGCCACTGCCCAGCCTGCAGGTTGCAGAAGTGCCTAGATGCCGGCATGAAGAAGGACAGTGAGTTGTTCCCTTTATCATCCCGAGAACCCACTATGTCTCTCCACTGGCTGTGCTTTGCCCTCGTTCCCCGTAGTGTGTTCTCCACACAGTGGGCAGAGCAAGCTTTTTGAAATAAGTCAGCGTCACCATTCTGCTCAAAACCTCCAAGGGCTCCTTATCTCTCTTATGGTCCGTGATCTCACGATCTGGCTCCTCCAAACCACTTCTCAGACTTTACCTCCTCCCCTTCCCTTTTGCTGAATCCATCCCAGCCGCACCGACTTCAACTCCGTTCTCGAACACTCCAGACACACCCTCCTGGGCACCATTGTCACTTAACACTTGCCGTTGCCTCCGCCCGGAATGCTCTTCCCCTAGATGCTCACCTGGCTTGCTTTTGCTCTTCTGTCTCTCAAGTGCCTGTCACTTAGTAGGTACTGGGCCAGGTAATTAGGCTCTGCCCCTCCAAAACAAAGCAACTTGTAATCAACTTAAAGTGACCGTAGTCAACTTGCCTGAGTCCACTCAGCTGAAAAGTTGTAGTCAGTATTCACCGGATCCTGGCTTTCTCCGTGACATCACATTACTTTTCTTCTTTTCCTTTTTTTTTAATAGTGACTTTATTTACCTATTTATTTGTCTTTTTATGGCCACACCCAAGGCATATAGAAGTTCCCAGGCTAGGGGCTGAATTAGAGCTGCAGCTGCCGGGCTACACCACAGCCATAGCCATGCCAGATCCTTAACCCACTGAGTGAGGCCAGGGATTGAACCCCCATCCTCAGGGATACCAGTCGGGTTCGTAACTCACTGAGCCACAGTGGGAACTCCCCACATTACTTTTCAGTGTGAAACGGTGGAAAGGAAACTGTGGACGTCAAAACATCTTTAATTCAGTCTCTATCAATAAGGATTCTGTGGCCTTGGACCCGTCCCTGGAGAGTCAGCTTGTTTACATTTCTGAAAAATGTGAATAATAACACCTGCCTTCTCTACTCATAGGCAGGCTTGTTTCATTCAGTGAGATTTGACCTCAGAACCTTTGAAATTATAAGATGCACCTTATGCAAACATAAGGTGATGTTTTAGGTACCAAGAGCCCTCCCACGTCAGTGTTCCCCCAGAGGCCAAGCACCTCTTTACGCTTCACTCTCTATTCTTCCTTTCCCTCCCACAGTGCACTGTTTTCTGCTGCAGTTCCTCACAGGCTGGGGCAAGTGGACAGCGACCCCTACCACCTGGAGGCTCTGGGACTTCGAGCGGGTCCCGGGAGCCCTCAGGAACTCCCCCCCCTCCCCGTGTCCTTCACTGTGCAGAGTGTCTGAGGGCCCTGGGCTGGTGCTCTCCGCTGGTCTCAATAACGTTGTCACATCTCTCTCCGGGCACAGTGATCCTATCAGCAGAAGCCCTGGCATTGCGGCGAGCAAGACAGGCCCAGCGCCGGGCACAGCAGGCATCGCTGCAGCTGAGTAAGGAGCAGGAAGCGCTAGTCCAGATACTCCTGGGGGCCCACACCCGCCATATGGGCACCATGTTTGACCAGTTTGTGCAGTTCAGGGTAAGCGCTTATAGGATTCAAGCTGGGCTGTGACCAAAAGAGTACCCAAGGAGACTGACCCGAGAAAGAGAGCTGTGTGCCATGCACCCGGTCAGAGGATTTCTCCAGAACCCCAGCTGAGGCAGACTCTTCAGCCTGGAACCCTTCCAATATAAAGCTGGAGAGACAAAAAGGAGATCCGCAGGACCCAGGTCTCTCACTCAGGCTCTGATCTCTGCAGCCTCCAGCTCATCTGTTCATCCATCACCAGCACTTGCCGCCCCTGGTGACTGAACTGCCTCTGCTCGTGCATTTTGCGGACATCAACACTTTCATGATACAGCAAATCATCAAATTCACCAAGGATCTGCCCCTCTTCCGGTAGGTGACCTTCCCTCCCCTTCGGGAAGAAAACACTCCAGTAAGCTCTAACCCACCCCACCCCACCCCACCCCACACACACACAAAGTCACTACCCAAACTAACCCACCCATCCCTCAGCCCTTCCAAGCACCAGGTCTTGAATTCCCAACTTTAAGTGTCTCAATCAGAACTGGGAATTCCTCTCCCTCTCTGAAGTTCAGGCTAGGGTCTAAAGTGCTGGCTTCCTGCTCCCCGTAGGTCCCTGCCCATGGAGGACCAGATCTCCCTTCTCAAGGGAGCAGCTGTAGAAATCTGTCATATCATACTCAATACCACTTTCTGTCTGCAAACACAAAAATTCCTCTGTGGGCCTCTTCGCTACACAATAGAAGATGGAGTGCATGGTGAGATGGTGCTAGAACAGTAGAGGGCATGCATCTCTTTGGTATGGTATGTGGCGAGGTGACCTGAAGGCCCCTAAGCCTAGTATCTCCTCCAGTGGGGTTCCAGGAAGAGTTTTTGAAGTTGTTCTTTGGCTTCCATAAGACTCTGCGGCGACTGCAGCTCCGGGAACCTGAGTATGTGCTCATGGCTGCTATGGCCCTCTTCTCTCCCGGTGAGCACCCCTCAAAGCCCAGAAGCTTTGGTTCCACCACCTCTGCCCAAACTCCCAGTTTCCTGGATCCATCCATCCATCCATCCAGGCCGTTTAGTCTTTAAACTTGTGGAACGGGTCTATCCCAGCCTTGCCCCACCACCCCAGCACTATGCAAGCTACCCGCAATTCCCTGCCTTGTCCTCCCCCACTCCCTACCTTGCAGACCGGCCTGGGCTAACTCAGAGGGAGGAGATCGATCAGTTGCAAGAGGAGATGGCGCTGACTCTGCAGAGCTACATCAAATGCCAGCAGCCGAGTCTCCGGGACAGGTAGAGTGGGCGTGGAGGCTGCACCAGGACAGGAAGGGGTTAAGGGGACACAACTCAGGACGAGTGCTTTTATTGTCCTTTCCTTTGGGAAACCAGGGGCACCCCCGGGGAGGGGGAGCTTCCTAGGTCCCCATCCAAATTGCTCCTACTTGCTATTTCATCTCACTTTTTCCAGATTTTTTTTTTATTCAGTAGAGATGCAAAGTAGTAGCTCACAGGCTCTGAAAACAGCGTTCCTGAGATCGATAACATCTACCACCTCCCCAGTCCAGACCAAAGCGGCCTTTCAAGAGTCTCATTCACTCTCTTGGCCCTGCCACGACTCTCCATTGGTCCAATTCCTTTAATTCTTCATTCTCCTTGAAGTTACACTCGTTCAGTTTCATGGCCAAAGCCAGTCTCTGGTTCAACGGTCCATGATCTACGCAGGCTCTGAAGTGCGCTCCACTTCCGTTCTTGCTTATTTCTTAATGAGCCAGTTTGGCCAGAAGAGGGATGCCGTATACCGTAGGAGCACACTCATCTTCTAGAACCTGCTTAGGCCAGATCCTCAGATTCCATACAGTTGAAGATCTGGCCAAGTCTGGGGCTTTCTTCACACTTGACCCTCAGAGCTCTGGGTTCAAGAAAAATGGCGTGGTGAGAGAAGTCTGTGTCAGATAGTGGCCCCTGTGGGAAGCTTCGGAACTTCTGATGCATTTGTCCTACCGGAGCATATCTTCCCTAGTGTTCAGACCTAGCTTCACTGACAGGCAGTTCAGGGGATCAGGGCCTCAGGAAAAGCCTCTCAGCTGCCTTATTTCCCGCCTCTTTCCCTGGTGACCCCAGTCCTTCTTCCAAAGGTTTCTCTATGCGAAGGTGCTGTGCCTATTGGCTGAGCTCCGAAGCATTAACAAAGAATACTGGTACCAAATCCAGAACATCCAGGGACTGTCCACCATGATGCCACTGCTCCAGGAGATCTGCAGCTGAGGCCCGTCTGCCTCCTTCCCCAGCCCACCTGCACGCGCTGGACTGTGTACGGCGCCCAGGGGAAAATGCTGGGACCAGAGGCTGGGGCTGGTCAAAAGGGAGCCCACTGGTTGCAATGAAAGATTAAAGCAATAACTGCCTCTTCATGCGGTAATGGGGAGAAGGAGGGGTGGCCATGGGGATAAAGTCGTTCTCCAGAAGCACGGAAGACGGGGAAAGAGGAAGCCTCAGGGCTAAGAGGTAAAGAAGCTCCTTCTGGGAATAGGTGGCCCTACTTTCTGAGGTCACAGATTTAGCCCTTCAGCCCTTCTTTCCCAGCCTTGGGAAACCCTGGCATGGAAAACAGGATGGGGAGCTAATCCCGTGCAGATTTTTCTGCTCTGAAGAGGAAGAGGCTAGGAGCTTTAATCCTTAGGGAAATGAAGGAGGAGGGAGTGAGGGAAGAAAAATTCAGCCAGGCATACCCCTTAATCCTTCTCCCTTAGTTCAGAGCCACAAGTGCATGGGAAGATGACACTGGGGCTGATGGCAGAGGTGGCAGCCTCAGGCCACTGCCTCAGCCAGCTGCTCCTGTGGCAGCTCCAGTTCTGAGGAGGGCATGGTCCTGTCCCCACTCTGCTCCTGGGACCTAGAGGTCACCCAGCGAGGTGGGCTCTGGAGAGGGGCCTAGTCTCTGGCCCTAGGGCACCTGACTCAGAGATTCCAGCTGCTGTAGGGGCTGGCTCTGGGACAACCTCAGCCCACAGTGACGCTGAAGCCACAATGGAATCTGTTGCGCCAGTGATTAAGGAAGGCTCCGAGGGCTAGGGTGACGGGCAGGGGGGGCATCTTCTTCTCCAGCACAGCACCCACACACCAGTTACTATCCACCAAGCCTGTTGGGGAAGGGAATATACACTGGGTTATTTAACAGCTCTCGGAGAAAGGGGTCCGCTGAAGTCAGGCAGAGTTTCCGTCCCACTGCCGCCCCCCAAGTCCCTCAGCACCTCTGAATGTCATCTGAATAGCCCTTACCTCTAAACACCATGTTGGCCTGGGGCAAAGTCAGGTGGTAACCAAAGGAGAAGGTTGTGTCTTGTAGCCTGGTGTTTGCCTCAAACTCCACTCCAACCTGAACCTGAGAACCACAGGCAAGGAGAGGAGAGGGATCTGTCTGAGTGAAGACTAGAGGAGTCCCGGCAGGGCATCAGCAAGGATGAAGGCACTCATGAAACGCTCGCGCAGTGTGGGTGGGATAAACGGAAGGTCAGCAGGACGGAGGGACTTGCTGGGGGTGGCAGATGGGATCAGCACACTCACCTGTTCATTTGCCCTGTGGTAATAACTTGCATGGGCCCCACCTGATCCCACATTCAATGTAGCTACCCAGTGTCCGGCTGTAAAGACCAAAGCACGAGAGAAAAGGTGCGTCGCTGTAGCAGAAACACAGGCCAGGGACCCCAGCCAGGCCCTCTCCATCAATGTTCCCCCATACCCGAGTACTTCCCAGCCAGGGTCAGGATGGCCCCTTCTTCTCCTGGCCTCCGGTGATAAACTAGCTCTCCTCCCAGCACCAGCCGATGAGTGAGGCTCTGCAGGAAGTGAGCGACCACGATCACTGTGGGGGACACGGAGTCAGTCATAGAGGAAGGCCGGCTCCCTCACCCCCAGCAGCCCCCAGGCCAGCCTGCCCGAGGGGTTTCTTTACTAATCCCTGAACCGACAACGAAGAGGCACAGCCAACACTATTAGCAAATGGGCAGCCCGGACAGAAAGAACCCTGTGCCCATTCCTCACCCGATTCCCCAATCAGGTCAGGATTTCCTAAGGTTAGAGTGGCTGTGTAGTCATCTCCCCGATACTCGCCGTCAAACTGCCATGTCAGGAACTTGGCCTGCTGAGTCTGGGTAGGGAGAGCAAGAAGTAAAATCGCCCGCCGTCTTTATAATCACTATTGACGCGTCTCCTCCCCCGGACCCCCCAGAGCAGGACACTCCTGGAGGAGAAAGAGGCAATGCTTCAGGGTATGAAGGCAAGAACCACGGGTCACCTGGAAGACAGCCTTGGCTCGAAGCCGCTCTGCCAAGAGAAGCAGGACCTGGGCGTTGAGGCTGCCACTGCTGTCCATATCCCCTACCACAGTGGGGAACACCTGTTGAAGAGTGTCCACAGTTAGGAATGAACAAGGTGGCACCAGCTCCCACTGAAGCCAAATGTAGGATTTCTTTAACAGTCCCCAGCGCCCCCTAGTGGAGCCACGAAGACATCACAGAAATGTTTCCCTACCCTCTCCCATTCAGCAGAAACAGAGAGGAGGTGCCCAGCCTATTCTTGCCCAGAACACACACATATCCTCCTCCTCTGGGTTTTTCCGGGATGACCCAGGTGTGTGGAGCCCTCACCTCAGTGGGGCTGAGTTGCCAGTCCCCCGCATAGGCCGCGTGGAGGTGATAGCCGGGCAGACCCAGAGCGCTCATATGCACAGTGTGAGCCACCTGAAGAAAGAGAAGTCAATGGAAGAGAGAACATCTCCTGCTCCATTTCAATCTCCCATCCCACCCTTCATCTTCTCCCCATCCAGCAGGTCTTTTAAGAAACCCATTCACTCCAACATATGCAGCGGGTCATCAGATTAAAAGCAAGTCCCACAGGCAAAGGAAGTAGAGCCCCCGTATCCTCCCCTCTTTTGTCCCATATAGCCTGGCTAAAACTGGGGTACAAAGGGAAGGAGAAGAGGGTCCGGGGACAGGAAGGGAGGAGTAGTAAGGAGGGGCCAGAGAAGTGGGAGCACCTGGAAATGGCTGCTCAGAACCTTGTTGACAACGAGCTTCACTCCCTCCATCTGTGCTGGGAATACATCTGAAGGGAGTGGAGGGGAGGGGGGGAAGGGAAGGAATAAGCACAGACAAGGAACCCCCAACCCACGAAGTAGTCTCCCCTTTCAATCCCACAGAAAGTGATTTGGAGGAATTGACCTCCTTTCAAGTCCTGCAACAGGAAATTCTCCCCTCCACTGGGGCACCTGATCCTCCCTGAGGCTGCATGCCCCAACTCTGATATCCTCTTTTCTGCTCCCATCACCAGACACCTAGCATTCAAGACCCTCCCCTTCTCTGCCTCTTCAACCTGAGACATCCAAATGCCAAGTTCTCACCTTTGCATAGCCGGTGCAGCTCATCGAAGCTCCCAGGGTTGGGGAGAGGTTCCTCTCGACGGGGGCTCCGGCGGGGCAAAGCCCCCATCGGCGCCAGGCCCAATGTGTTCCCCATTTCAGTCCAGAGGACAGGGGAGGGGCCGGGGTCCGCCTGGGAAAGGACGCTATTGCTCCTGCTACCCACCACGGGCCCCACCCCCCATTATGTGGCTCCCCAATCCCAGAAACTTCCACATGGTCCGACGCTAGACCTGGAACAAGAAGAGCAGGGGGGAGAGGGCACTGGTGGGGAGTTTGAACCCCAGGCCCACTCCCATCCCATTTTTAATTCCTCACCCCCACCTGTCACCCCTGTACCCTCCCCCACTCTCTAATCCTTGCCTCCACCACAGAGCTCACCCAGTTTCCTAGTCTTTCTGCTCTTCATTCTTAGGCCCCAAGGCGAGGATTGCAACGGACCAATAACCCTTACCGTCTCAGACCTTCATGCTGCCCCTTTCCCCCCGGCACACCCCGGTCATCTTGATGGGGGCAGCCATCTTGAGTGATGGCATGACTGCGGCTTCACGCTGCATTCCCAGCGTGGTCATGGGCGCCATCTTGGGACCGGGCGAAAAAAAAAAGATTTCCCTAACCCTCCCTAGGTTGGGCTCCGCCCAAACTATTTAAAAAAAAAAAAAAAAGCTGCCTGTGGCTGCTGACCATAGGCCAATGGGAGAGGAGGAAACAAAGGAGTGACAGACCTCACGTTCAGAGCGCGCCAACCCCAGCACTGCAGAAACAGGCGGAACTTGATTGGTGGCTCCTTAGACTTACTCAAGTAGATGGCCTTAGATCGCCCTGCCTCTCCAAGGTCGGGAAAAACCTTTGAGCGTGCAAGACACTAGAGGGAGCATCTTGGAGCTTGAGCCACTGAAGATTCCTGCACCATCTAACCTGAAGACACGTTTTGTGAAGGATGGCTGAGCGAACCACTGTGAAAACTTTTTTGAACCTTGCTTCATGTAACTCCTAGGCGCCCCCACTACACACACCCCCCAGGACCCCTGGGGACTCTTCCTCAGAGTCCTTCATAGTGCACGTTACACCTTCATATGACTTTGAGTCACAGATACAGTCCTCCCTAGGAAAATGGGCCCACATTTCCCCGCCTGGAGGTCTACACCTCTCAAAGTTCACCCTCCTGTCCTCTTGGTAGAATGGAAATGGGTGTGAGGGTTTGGGGTAGAGGAGCAGGGGAGGGATGTAGCTATAGCTCTGTTCTCCGAAAGAGCTGGCCCTTCCCTGAGTCCCTAGGCAGAGCTGGCGAATCAAATCTGGGAATATGGACTCCCGCTCTCATTTGCACTCCACTCCAAAGCCAGGGACGAGTTACTGGAGTGCCCTTCAAGTACTAAGTGCTCCACAGGAGAATAGTTGAAAATGGGCTCTTGTCGCCTCCCTCACTATCTTTTACATTACCACTCCCATCTCACAGCTATGTTGTACATACACTTTTGAGGGCAAAGATACAAATGCTTCTGATATCTATCTAGCTGATTTCACCCAAAAGCCGTGGGCGTGGGGAATGTACCTCTGCCCTCCCTCACAATCAGCCCTGGGATTAGGGCCGGGGGCCTGGGTCAGTATACCATGGCCCCTGCTGACTCATATTGACAGACCGCTGCCTGGAACTGATAAGGTGATCCAATGCCCAGAGACCTTCAACCTTTATCCTTGGTAGAAGCTTCTCCTTCAGTTTTCCTCCAGAACACTCCGGTTCAGAGGCAGGGAAGAGGCTGCTTTCTGAATTTGTTTTATTGGGGGTGGGCTGTGCTCTCTGATCAGCTCTCAGGAAGGTCATTCTGGGCTCTACTGTTTTCTCCCCATGTCATTCATTACACATTAACTCAAAAAGGGACAGAGTCAATCACACCTGCCCTCTGACCCTAACCCTTCTTCCCCTAACCTACATTCCCCTCACTGCTGCCCCTGATTTCATCTCCCTTCTCCTTTCTTCTGTTCCCCAATACCTCTCTGCCAAGCTGCAGCCAAGGGACATAGTCTTGGGAGGTGAAATCTACCCATAATGGGACAAAGATGGCAAGGGCTATAGGCTTGATATGTCAGAGTTTTCTAGGGGGAAAAAAATGCAAAAAAAAAACACCCTATAGGGCTGCACCTGCAGCATATGGAGGTTCCCGGCCTAGGGGTCTAATCAGAGCTACAGCTCCCAACCTACACCACAGCCACAGCAATGCCAGATCCAAGCCATGTCTGTAACCTACACCACAGCTCACAACAATACCTGATCCTTAACCTACTGAGCGAGGCCAGGGATCGAACCTGTGTCTTCATGAATACTAGTCAGATTCGTTTCCACTGCACCATGACGGGAACTCCCCAGAATATTTAAATTCAACTTATTTTTTTGTTTGTCTGATTGCTGTGGCTACAACTTCCAATACTATGTTGAATGGCGGTGGTGAGAGTGGGCATCCTTGTCTTGTTCCAGATTAGATTTGTGGTTGCCAAGAGGGAGGGGGAGGGAGGGGGAGGGACTGCGAATTTGGGATTAATAGATGCAAACTATAGCCTTTGGAATGGATAAACAATAGGATCCCGCTGTATAGCACAGGGAACTATGTCTGGTCACTTGTGATGGAGCATGATAATGTAAGAAAAAAGAATGTATACATGTATGTGTCTGGGTCACCTTGCTATGCAGAAGAAAATTGACAGAACACTGTAAATCAGTATAATGGAAAAAATAAAAATCATTATAGAAAAAAAAAAACCACCCTAGAAATTCTGCTTTCTAAAGCATTCAAATCCAAGGACTGTTGGCCCCAGGCCCCAGAGGAATGAATCTTGAGTAGGCCTAAAGTATACCTCTTTGACACCCACTGTGGCCTGCATCCCTGCCCCCTACCCCTTCATCATGAGCCCCCCATATTCTTGTCCTCTCCTCCCCCATTTTTCCAACTTGTTTACTCCAACATGGTTCTTGCCTCACGGGGCCTCTCCAAAGTCCTTGTCACCTGACAGGGGTGGGGGGTGGGGAAGCACACAGATATATAGCCCCTCCCCAGCCAGGCCAGGCACAGGCAGCAAGGGCAGTGACACTGACAGGTACAGTAAGGGAGCAAGAGGTGTGGGCGGCACCCAAAGGGGACAGGCATTTAATTGCGGAAAGGGAGGGAGTCAGGCTGGGGTGGACGTCTTAGCAAGGTGGTCCGCGGGGAGGGGTTGTAGCCAGTTCAGCTTCAGGATCCTTCCCCGCACCCCACCGTTCGCAGGCCACTTTTCCCACGGTTAACACCATGAAGCTGCTTGCCGTAACTGTGCTGCTCCTCGCTGTCTGTAGCCTTGAAGGTGAGTGTGCTGTGGAGAGGGATCCCAAGGAGGAAAAAACCGCTTGGGTCCTAGTTGTCCATCTGTCTGTGAGCCTGTGCCCAGGTCTGACAACTAAGGCGCTTACAAGGAAAATCATGCTGTCTCTGAAGCCCATAAAGCCCATCCAAAGACCTGGAGCTGGATACCTGTTCGGGGAGGGGGCTGAGAGCTGGGGCTGAACACTGCAGAGAGGTGGGCCTCATAGCTGGGGATCCAGCTGAGAAGACGTGTGTGTGTGTGTGTGTGTGTGTGTGTGTGTGTCTATGTACACACAGGGGCTTTGGTTCGGAGACAGGCAGAGGAGACGAGTCTGCAGAGCCTGGTCTCTCAGTACCTCCAGACCGTGACCGACTATGGCAAGGACCTGATGGAGAAGGCCAAGGGCTCAGAGCTTCAAACTCAGGCCAAGTAAGTCTCAGCAAAAGGGGTTCAAGGACCAGGGGGATAGGGAGAGAGAGAGGGGAAGCTCCGAGGTCCCGCAGAAGACTGAGCTCAGGGATGAGGGGGATTATCGAGGATGAGGTTTAAATCAGAAAGAAAATCGCCTCTTCCTCCTAAATCCCAGGGACCTCTTGGACAGAGAGGGCGCAGCACGAACTGAGCTTTGAATTTCTCTCTCTAGGGTCTGTTCCTCTGCCCAGCAGAGGGCTTGCCTCTCCTCCTGAGAGCTCTGCTGTGCCACCAGAGACTAAGCACTAGAACTGGGGACTTGGGTCTCACCCAGCCACCAAGAAGGCCCCTGCCAGTCCCTTACACTAACTCTAATGTCCCACATATGCAGGGCTTACTTTGAGAAGACACAGGAGCAGCTGACGCCCTTGGTCAAGAAGGCTGGAACCGATTTCATTAACTTCTTGAGCAATTTCATGGACCTCAAAACTCAGCCTGCTGCCCAGTGAGGTGTCCACACCATTGTCTTCTGTCCCCAGCTGGCCCCTGGAACGCCCACGGGAAAGACCCAGAGCTCCTCTCCCTCCCCACTCCTTGTTTTCTACAATAAATATCGAAGGAGTCAAGTTGTGAGCCTGGAATGTTTGGGGGACTAGGGCTAGTGGGGGAGGAGTAGGAGGGAGAATAAAGAGAAATCTGTGGGCGGTTTTTTCGTTCTTGTTTTTGTTGTCTTTTTAGGGCTGCCCCTGTGGCATATGGAGGTCCCCACATCCCCAGCTTGATTCAGAGCTGTAGCCGCTGGCCTACGCCACAGCCACAGCAACACCAGATCTGAGTCAAGTCTGTGACCTACACCACAGCTCACGGCAACACCGGATGCCTAACCCACTGAGGCAGGCCAGGGATCTAACCTATGTCCTCATGGATACTAGTCAGGTTCATTACTGCTGAGCCACCACGGGAACTCCAAGAGAGATCTGCTTCTAACGGGAGAGGGGTTTGGGTGCAAAGGGGTGGCGAAAAGGTTGAAGAGATAAATGCTGGAAATGACAGGGTCGGGGTGCCTGTGAATCTTCTTCAAACCCAAGAAATCTTCCTATAGGCCTGGGAAAGGCCCTGCAGGAGACACTAAAGAGCCTCGGACGTGGAACCATGAAAGGCATGAAAGATTCATGAACTAAATCCCTAGACTCCTGGAGGTCACAGGAAATGAGCGCATCCTTCAGAATCTCCTCTATCACACTATGAAGAGGAGAAAGCGTCCCCAAAATGAGCCCAGAGACGTCACCCAAGGCCCCTCCCTTCCCTTCTGAGCCCGCGGAGCACGGTGCTTCCCTCACATCCTGCAGTAAAAGACCTGGGTTCGCTTCTTTCCCTGAAAGTACCCTAATTCTTCCATTTGAAATCTCTCACCTAGACCTGGGAAACACACGTTCTCCGCCTCTCTCCCTCTATTATCTGGGTACAGTTCATAGAACCGGCCTAAGTTCTGATAGCCATCTTAGAGCCTGGAACTAGTAGACATGAGAGCCAGTTAAAACCCTGACAGGAGTTCCTGTCATGGCTCAGAGGAAACTTAGCCGACTAGTATCCGTGAGGATGTGGGTTCAATCCCTGGCCGCTCCCAGTGGGTTGGGGAACCGCCATTGCCATGAGCTGTGGTGTAGGCTGCAGACACTGCTTGGATCTGGCGTTGCTGTGGCTGTGACTTGGGCCGGCAGCTGCAGCTCCAATTCGACCCCTAGCCTGAGAACCTCCAGATGCGGCTGGTGTGGCCCTAAAAAGCAAAAAATGAAAAACGAATAAATAAAAGACCTGAGAGATCTCCAACTTGGTGGACATGTGGGACCTGGGAAATTCTGGTAGCTGTGATACACGGATTGAATCAAAATAGAATGGGAATCAGTCTGGATCGATGCAGGAGGTAGGTTCGTAATCCCCAAATGGGAAAATGGACATTTTCCAATAAAAGTCCATTTCCACTTTATCTTTAAAATAGTTACATCCCTACCCTGACTCATACCTCATAACTCACTGGAAATCACCTTTTCCCTAGAAGCAGAGATGGCTCCAGTTTCTTCTGTATATTAATCTCTTCAGCCTGGCCTTCAAGACCCTTACCATTTAGATTATTTTCTTCCCCTTTCTTTCTTTCTCTCTCTCTCTTTTTTTTTTTTTTTTTTTTGTCGTTTTGCTTTATATAGGGCCGCACCCGCAGCATACGGAGGTTCCCAGGCTAGGGGTCTAACAGGAGCTGCAGCTGCCGGCCTACACCACAGCCACAGCAACGCAGGATCCGAGCCGTGTCTGCGACCTACACCACAGCTCACGGCTACGCCAGATCATTAACCCACTGAGCAAGGCCAGGGATCAAACCCGCAACTTCATGTTCCTAGTCGGAGTCGTTAACCACTGAGCCACAATGGGAACTCCTTTCTTCCCCTTTCTTTCCTGTTACCCTTTTTTCTTTTTTTCCTTATGTGGTAAAACGTGCAGGGACAGAGAACTGTCCATCATTGCAAGGTGATCTTGAACAGGTTAATTAACTTCAAAGAGACTGAATTTCCTCACGGGGTTAGTGAGTGGATTAAGTGGCACAGCAGGCTGGAAGATACACTGAAAAGTGTAAGTCACCATGCAGTGCCAATTTTTGCCCCATGTGAGGAGCTGCTAGGGGTAAGCCTGGAGACTCCTGGCACATTCAGACAGCGCGCTGCTGGATCAGAGGTGGGACTGGCAGCATCAGATGGGACTCAGATATTTCCAGGGGGAAGTTCCTGTCGTGGTGCAGCAGTTAACGAAGCCGACTAGGAACCATGAGGTTGCGGGTTCGATCCCTGGCCTTGCTCAGTGGGTTAACGATCCGGTGTTGCCGTGAGCTGTGGTGTAGGCCACAGACATGGCTTGGATCTGGCATTGCTGTGGCTCTGGTGTAGGCTGGCAGCTGCAGTTCTGATTTGACCCCTAGCCTGGGAACCTCCATATGCCACGGCTATGGCCCTAAAAAGCAAAATAAATAAATAAATAAATAAAATAACCAAAAAAAACCAAATACTTCCACAGGGAGTTCCTGTTGTGGCTCAGCGGAAACTAATCTGACTAGGGACCATTGCAGGTTCGATTCCCGGCCTTGCTCAGTGGGTTAAGGATCTCACGTTGCTGTGGCTGTGGTGTAGGCCGGCAGCTATAGCTCCAATTAGACCCCTAGCCTGGGAACTTCTACATGCCGTGGGTGCAGCCCTAAAACGACAAAAGACAAAAAAAAAAAAAAAAAACTTCCAGGGAATCGTACCTAGAAACAGGACAGGCAAGGGGGATTCCTTCACCCCTCACCTGTGCACTCAGAGGAGCTGGCCTCCCATCTGGACCTGATAAGCTCCCCTTTGCCTTACCCGCCTCCAGCTCTGAGCCGGCCCCCTCAGGTCCCTCTTGCCCCAGAATCCACTGTTACCATAAAGCCATCCATTAGGAGCGTTATGCAAGCTTTTGTCACAACATCCTTTCCGTGTGTATGGCGTTTCGGCTATATGATATACAGCTACATACAGCTATATATGCCCATATGCATGTATGTTGTATGAGCTGTGCTCACAGCGCTCCATAGGCCCGCTCTGGTCTGGACTGGTGAATATTTAGTTGCTTCCCAAAACTCAACCTTGTTTCAGCTTATCAGACATAGACGACCAAGCTGGGTGTGGAAATCATTTCTTGGATTTGAATGTCTCTAAATGTGCCTAGATTTTCAATATATCATTTCCTGCATCAGCTCCATGCTAGAGAACTTGTTCTCAACCTTCCCCCAGGTAGCCAGCATTCATTCTTCAATCAAGCAAGACAGCCCTGAAGTATATTAGACTCTGAGTTCTGAAAGGTCAGGAACTGACTTTGCCTTACTCAAAATCTTCAGTATCCAGCTTAGGCTAGTAGAAGCTGAATAAAGATAGGCCTTTTTTTTTTTTTTTCCAGGGCCACAGCCAGGGCATATGGACATTCCCAGGTTAGGGGTCAAACTGGAGCTGCAGCTCCTTGCCTATGCCACAGCCACAGCAACGCCAGATCCGAGCCGTGTCTGAGACTTACACTACAGTTCACGGTAATGTGGGATCCTTAACCCACTGAATGAGGCCAGGGATCGAATCTGCGTCTTCACGGATGCTAAATGGGTTTATTACCACTGAGCCACAACAGGAACTCATGAATAAAAATACTTGAAGGGAATAAACGAACAGAGTCCAGTCTGTGGTGGCTTTATTGATGGTAACCCCTTCCCATTGTTTAGACGGAGATGGGGATGGGGAAGAGTTAGAAGGTGTCGTAAGGGGGTGAGACAAGAAAACAAACGTTAATGAAGAGCATCTGAGGCCTCTGACAGGGAGGAGGAACCACGGTGCCTGTTAATGGGGGGCACAGCGTCATCACAAGGGACAGGGGTCAGCTGGCATTAGTGGCAGGGAGGCATATGTGATGCCAACCACGAGGACTAAGAGGAAAGTGGAAGAAGGAAGTGACAAAGGGCGTCTGCTCTAAAGTTACTGTGGTGGTTTCTCATGCTTCAGGGTCTCATAAGTCTCCTGGTTCCGGGTGCTCAGGCCCTGGAGGTAGAGGTCACGATAGTCAGGAACTTGAGCCCATCACAGTTCCTCCTGCCCACCCCCACAGACCCTAACCCTTCCAAAGGTCACTCCAAAGGCCACCGTCTTCTGCTGACTCCCTGGGACTGGGGCTGGGGGGAGGGGGAGGTGGGTTCACTTACCGTGTAAATGCCATCTGATTTCTGCAGAGAAAAAAAAAAAAACGGCAAGGTGTTAACGAGCCGCACCTCCTCCGGGGCCCCTCAGCATCTTCTTCCCACGCAGGGAGGTATCTGGCCAGGAGTGGCTAGCCCCCTTGGGCTAGAGGGCACTCGCATGGATACTCTGGGGCATGAATGCACATTCACTCGCGTGGCTACAAACACACAAATACACACAGCATACAAGTCTCTCACATGTTCATTGTCACTCCTCACTAGACTCTTCCTCGTCACCTGCTGGATATTTTACTTGTGACTTGGCCAGGTGGCAGAGTGGATAGGATGAGGTAGGAGGGGGATTCTGAAGCTTGTACAGGCCAGCACCAGAGTCGCATGCCTCCCCCCTCCCACGGCCCCCCAGATGCCTCAGACCTCAAGGCTAAAGCTCCAGAAGGGCTCAGAGTCTGAAAAATTGACACCCACTTGAGGGAAGGTCCGTACCTCATAGCTGTCTATGGCTGCCTTTCGCACCTGGAGCTGGAGTAGGGGAAAGGTCATTAGCAAAGGCGACATTAGTGGCCCATCCACCCTCCCCTCCAAACTTAGTAAGGGAAAGCTTTTATTCCCCCCCCTTTTTTTTTGTCTTTTTGCCTTATCTAGGGCCGCACCCGCAGCATATGGAGGTTCCCAGGCTAGGGGTCTAACAGGAGCTGTAGCCGCCAGCCTTCGCCACAGCCACAGCAACGCAGGATCCGAGCCGTGTCTGCAGCCTACACCACAGCTCACGGCAATGCCGGATCCTTAACCCACTGAGCAAGGCCAGGGATCGAACCCGCAACCTCATGGTTCCTAGTCGGATTTGTTAACCACTGAGCGATGGGAACTCCTATGTCCTCTCCTTGAAGCCATGCTCCCACCACCCTCCCGCGTCTTCCAGCCCTCACCCTACCCTGCCCCAACCTTACCTTGAGTCGACAGTAAAGGAGGGTGAGGACAATGCCATACAGAAAGAGGATCGCATCCAGGATATAGCAGAGCTGAGGCTCTCCCAGGGCCGCTGAGGGGACAGAAGGTACTCATGGGGTCAGGGGCAGCAGGGAAGACCTGGTGCTTAGAGGAGAGAAGGAAGGGCTCTCGGAGGTAGGGCTGGACCTGGAGGAGCACCCTCCCCGGGAAGAAATTTCATCTTGCTCTCTGGAGTCCTATTTCTCTCACTTCTCCCTCACCCTCGGGTAGCAGGGGTAGGACAGGACTTATGAAGGCTTCTGTCGTGGTGGAACTTGGAGGTACTGAGAGCTGACCTCCTCCTCAGTCCCCAAGCCTCTCTTTTCAGCACAGTGGGTTTCTCAGGCACCACTGGGCACTTTATTGCCCTCAAGGGACCCATTTGAGTTTACTGGGCTAAGACCAAAACCTCAGCCCAGGGAAGGGGGGGCGGGCCGGGGGGCAGTGACAAATTTCAGCAAAGAAACCACAGGAGTGTTTTTGCTAAGTCCTGTGACCTGTGGCTGAGGGCTGGACAGGAAGGATATGAGCTGAGGAAGGGGGGAAGGCAATCACTCTATTATTGGCCATCTACTCTCAGCCACGTTACTTTCTAATCCCTCGTAAGACACTTAAATATGTAAAACTAAGGGGCCTGCTTTCCTTGGCCTCACATTCGCTGACGGCTCCGCACACAAGGCCGAGCGTGCGTCTCAGCCCAGGCTCAAGGGGATGAGCGGCAGCTCTACGGATTCCAGCCGAGCACTCGGCCCTTTTACTTACTCACTGTGGGCCACTGAGAGAGGAAGTTTTGTGCAATTAAAAAAAACCCAACGAAGTCTGGCGTCCAGCCTCTATCTGCTCCGACCCCTATCAGAAGGCCTCACGGGAATGTGACAGCTACGGGTGTAGTACGTTTTATTCCGTGACCTTCTTTCACACACAGTCTTACATAAATCTCTGAACTAGCCTGTGAGGGAAACATCACCGCCATTTTGTAGATGACGAAACCACGGCTCAGAAAAGCTAAGTAACTCCTTCAGGGCCACGGAGTTAAGCGACGGAGCTGGGAATCGAGTCCGGGTTTTCCGCTTTCAAAGCCTGTACCCTCTCTTTGACACCTCGGTGCCTCTGCTCCCTCATCTCAGGGCAGCAGGACTGGCCGCTCACCTCCCCCCATCTTCACGGCTGGGCTAGTGGAAGTCCATCCCGGCCCATTTCTTTTAATTTCCTCACTTTCCCATAAGTTTCACCAACTCTTCCTCCCTAGACCCCACCTGCAACTATCCCTCTTCAAAATACAGACGCGACAATGTAAATCGACCGTACTTCGATTAATTTTTTTGAGTCAAACTAAAAAAAAAAAAAGCATTTAAAGTTAAAAACAAAAAACACATACACACGGACAACCCAAAGATAGTAAGAAGTGAGAGTTCAGAGACTGACTGGAGCCCCAGAGCTACAGAGAACTTCCATTTCTGCCTCAAGTCGTCAGCTGATGCTCAGCTCTCTAGAATGGGGCATTATGTGCTGCCCACCCTCTTAGCAGCTGATGACAAAATGGTGTGTCTGTGACAACCCGCAGAAGTAGCGGTCACGTTCGACGATCCTTGCCTCACTCAACACAAGGAAGGACAGGCCCCTGCCTTCCTAAACGGGACTTTATAAATACTGCTTAACCAGTTGGAGATCAGTCTTTGGACAGACCAAAGGTGCCCCATAGAAAATGCTAATCATGGCAAATGGAGTTTTTCTCCAGACCAGCTTTTCATGTCATGCAACCGCTCCCCTCCTCTGCCAAACTGAAGCCTTACGCTTATATCAGTCCTGAAAAAAAAAAGGGGGGGGACCAGAAAGGAGAGAACTACGATTCCAATTTCGGTTCCCTGAGGGGGACCGGATAGGACCAGACTCAGGGTCTCTGCCCACCTGCCCGGTGCCAGCCTTCCTCGGCCTGTCCCTGCCCTGGCCCTCAGCCACAAGCCCTTGATTCCCACCCCCAGAGCCCAGCTCACTCTCCCTCACCAAACCCTCTCACCTGCTTGTTCGACCAAAAGGAGTAAGAGCAAGGCCACTGCTGGGATCATCTTGAGCAGGGGCTGAGGGGCCGAGAGCCGGGGACCGCGCGCACTGACAGCACGCGCAGCTGTGCTCTGTGAGCAGCTCCCTGACCACAGAGCTCCCCCCTTCCTGCCACGCCTTCCTCTGCGCTCTGGCCCCTTCCCCTTCCTGCACTAGAGACCGGGCGGCTCCCGGAAGGGCCAGCTAAGAGAGCTAGGAGATCTGGGTTCTTACGCCTCTGTCCTTCAGCGACCGAGCCCCTGCTACCACGGGAAGGGAGTCCCGTGATGAGGAAAGGCTATCTGAACCCGCCATCTCACTCCAGCCCCGTGCAGAGATAGCGCTGTGACCAACTGGCCCTCGAGATTTCCTCAGGCCCCATAAGAGCCCCTTTCTCGCCCACTTGAAACTCTGTACCCAGTCCTGACCTGAGGAATTCACCAATTAGTGTGGGCAGCAAGGTTTAAGCAGGGAGGAAGTGAGGGGAAAAGAGGATATGGGGAATGGAGAAGTGGAAAAGACTAGAGTCAGAAAAGGGGGTGGAGATAAACAGGAAAAACTGCTAAGCAATGAGTCTAATGGAGACATGGAGGGTTAACAAACACTCGTAAATTTCCCTTCAAAGAGAAAGACAATAAGATACTAAGAAAGACACAGCAGAAGTTTGGGCATGGGGCCAGAAGGTGGCTAATTTATTGTGAATTTCTCCTTCTCCGGTACATGCACAGAAAGCCTAACAGCTAAGCATTTATGTACACACGTACACACACAGTCCCATCCATTTCCAACGACAGACAAGCTCTGCAGATGAAGTGGGTGGACAGGGAGAGCCAATGCTGTTCCCTGCTCACCGATCTACCTCTCCAAACACAATATCTTGGGTACCTGAGGGGTCAGGGGGAGAAGAAAAAAAAAAAGTGATGTTACCAGGGATCTAGACCTCATCACTGTGCCCAGGAGACTGAGCACTTGAGTCTATGCCCAGAGTCTAACTATGCTGAACAGGAAGCATTCCATTTCTGTCCCCAATCAGGGTCCCAAACTCCTTTGCCTAGAACGCCCCTACTACACAACAGGCCTTGTACCTATGATGGCAACGACGTCCGCCAACATGTGTCCCTTAGACATCTTGTCCAAACCGGCCTAGAAAGAGTTAAGATGACAATGATGTTAGGCAAGATAGACAGGGTGGGAGGAGAAAGAATGAAAGTTCATAAAAATCTCAACCAAGGTCATTAATCATTGCATTCGTGCACTGGCGTTAGAATCGTTGGGGTGGGGTTCTTACCAGGTGAGCAAAACCAGGAGCTTTGATCTTGCATCGATAAGGGCGGCTGCTGCCATCAGACACCAGGTACACCCCAAACTCTCCCTGTCCCGGGAAGAAGGTTGGTTGCCTCCGTTAACAGGAAGAACGTTTTCCTCTGCCAACCACACCTCTCTATTCATCCTCATGTCCTCTCTCTCAATGGTGAACAAGCATTTATTGGAACATCTACCTTCTGTCACCCACTCCACGTACTGTCTTTTCCCTTCCCTTTTCTCCTCACCTTGGGAGCCTCGATGGCAGTGTATGTGGCCCCTGGAGGAACTTGGTAGCCCTCAGTATACAACTTAAAGTGATGAATCAGTGACTCCATAGAAGTCTGGAAAGAGGAAAAAGGGAGCATCAATAAGCCAGATCCAACTGTACAGCAGGCCTTCCCATACAGAAAATAACCTCTACCTCCCAGGGAGACCAAATTCTCAAATTGTAAGTCAGAGAGCAGAGAAGATGCAAAAAAAGAGAAGGCTATGGGGGGGTTAAGAGTCTTATACAGTGAATTCTTTAAAAAAGGAAAACTGAAAAGTAGGATTTAACCCAAAGATACTCCTCCCCAGATGCTGCCCTCTTTGCAAGACCTCTTTTCCCCCTTCCTCTAGCCAACCTTCATCTCTGCGCGCTTGGGTGGAGACACTTTGGCATCATCAACCTTGATCTCCCCGGAAGGCATCTTGTTCAGACATTGTGAGATGATCTGGAGGGACTGGCGCATCTCCTCCACCCGGCACAGGTACCTGACGCAGATAAGACAGACTCAGAGCAAGGGGAGAGCAGCAAGGCGTTCCCTTGTGGCTCAGCGGGTTAAGATCTGGTGTTGTCATTGCTGCGGCTCAGGTCGCTGCCACGGTGTGGGTTTGATCCCTGGCCAGGAAACTTCTACATACCACTGATGAAGCCAAAAAGAAAAAGGAAAAAAAAAGGAGAAGAGCAGGCAGAGGATCAGGTATAAGGCTGGGAGGATGCCCTTGGCTGAACTCAACAGTGCCTGCTAACCTTCCTTGTCCTCTTCTATTACAGCATGTCTGCTCGGCCTCATCACCCGCGTAAAACCACGCCCTGCCCCAAATCCTCCCCTAGTTTTCTCAAACCATGTCCTCTAGTATTTCCCTCTTTTTTGGAGTATAGAACATTTTTTGGAGTGTAGAACAGATGAGAGTCAAACTGACTCAAAAAGAAAACAGTTTCAGAAGTCCCGTTGTGGTGCAGCAGAAATGAATCTGACTAGTATCCATGAGCACTCGGGTTCGATCTCTGGCCTCACGCTGTGGGTTAAGGATTCCACGCTGTCGTGAGCTGTGGTGTAGGGTGCAGACTCGGCTTAGATTCTGTGTTGCTGTGGCTGTAGCGTAGGCCAGCAGCTGCAGCTCCAATTCCTAGCCTGGGAACTTCCATATGCTGCGGGTGTGGCCCTAAAAAACAAAAAACCAAAAAAAAAAATAAAAAAGAAGAAGAAGAAAGAAAACAGTTGCAAATTTTACTTGGGGTAAGGAGAAATAGAATTTTAAACTTAGAATCTAATGGAGGAGTTCCCGTCATGGCACAGTGGTTAACGAATCTGACTAAGAACCATGAGGTTGCGGGTTCGATCCCTGGCCTCACTCAGTGGGTTAAAGATCCAGCGTTGCCATGGGCTGTGGTGTAGGCTGCAGAAGCAGCTCGGATCCCGTGTTGCTGTGGGTGTGGCGCAGGCCTGTGGCTACAGTTCCAATTAGACCCTTAGCCTGGGAACCTCCATATGCCGCGAGTGCGGCCCTAGAAAAGGCAAAAAGACAAAAAAAAAAAAAGAATCTAATGGAAAAAAGAGCACTGGATCAGGAGGATCTGAGCCTCAAACACTACCAATAGAATAATTCTAATCTAATCTTTAACTTTTATGCTTCAGCCCTCTCAGCTACAAGATGCAGTCAAAACTAGTTCCATCTAAGACATAAGGAAAATGTAAGGGTAAAATAAGGTGTCACATATGTGAATGTCCTTCGAAAAGCAACCTAGTTTAACACACACAAGAGCCCCAATAGATACTGGAAAATATGAGAAAGAAGAAAGTAGACAAGAGAAAAGTTAGACAGGAGAAACGAGCTGGACAATGAGCTAAGAAAGGGTCTGGGCCTCACCTATCATAGCAGTCCCCTCGAGAGCCAATAGGAACGTCAAACTCCACCTGGTCATAAACATCATAGGGCTGGGTCTTCCGCAGGTCCCACTGGATGCCTGAACCCCGCAGCATCACCCCACTGTAGAGTAAAATGGGACCAAGGGTCACTTTCCACAAACTAAGGAAGGAGCGTGCTCTCTTCCTCAGGCTCCCCTCCCTCCCGCACACTCTGGGCATGGGATACAGACTTGGCACGGCAAGGTAGGTGCCACCCCAGAAGCCAAGGTATTAAGCTGGAACCCACCCACCCCTAAGGAGAGAAGTCTTATTCCTCCCACCTAAAACCATAGTTAAGTGCGTCTTCCGCTGTTACAACCCCAATGTCGACCGTCCGATTTCGCCAGATCCTATTGTTGGTCAGCATCTGTTGATCAAGAAAGCTGGTGTGTGAGCACTCTTCATAGCACCCTTCAAACACATCTCTATTTCTTCACAACTGGGGAATAAAACCCTTCCTGGATGAAAAGAAGGATTTTTCCCCACTGACTGCTCTTACCTCCTCCAACTCATCAATCCGAAGAGAGAAGTTCTTAGAAAACTCATAAATGTCATCCAGAAGCCCAAGGGGTAGGTCCTAGAAGACAAATGGAGGATGGATAGAGTTCAGTGCAGCATCCACTAAGGAGAGCCGACTCAGCCTCCCCTCAGGGCTTCAGGGTCAGCATTTCCAAGGGCCAGGGCTGCCCTCCAGTGGCCACAGAGGATACAGGCATGAGCCGGAAGCTGAGGGAGGCAGGGGAGCCCGCTCACCTGGTGCACACCTCCTGGGCGGATGTAAGCAGCATGCATCCGAGCCCCGGACACTCGCTCGTAGAACTCAAACATCTTGATATAGGAAACACTGGGAATCAGTGACAAAGTCCTGGGCCCTTAAGTCCAACAACATGGTGGTCTCCTCCCCCACCCCTCGCCTTCTCGTGCCCAATGAACCCCTCAGGACACGGGGCTGGCTCCTTAAGACTATAACCCAGGTTAAGCATACCTTCTCCTCATAAATGTCCCCCCTGTGTTCTCCTTTTACTCTCTCCCTCATACCTTCTCCACCTCTGTTACCTCCTTCCCTTTCCTCCTCCTCGTACCTTCTCCCTTTCTTCAAACATCCAGAAGAACGGGGTCATGGCCCCGATATCCAGGGCATGTGTGGTCACAGCCATGATGTGGTTCAAAAGCCGTGTGATTTCTCCAAACAGCACTGTAGCAAGGCGAAGACAAGAGGATATGGGAGCCAAGGATCCAGGCTGACAGAGTCATTTTGGGCAGAGCGCGGGGTCTGCATACTAAGCTCGGGTTCAAAGCTCCTAAGGCGGGGGCGGGGGGAGAGGCACTGCGCTGTACACCCAGCGGCCCACGGGAGCAAGGGGACGAGGCGTACCTCGGATCCACTGCGCCCGAGGAGGAGGCTGGATGTTGAGCAACTTCTCCACTGCCAGTGAATAGGCCTGTTCGTTACACATCATGGACACGTAGTCTAGCCGGTCAAAGTACGGAAGGGCCTGGGAAGAGGAAGGACTCTGGATCACATCTAACAGACTCAGGAACCCTCAGTCTGGCTGCGAGAAGCACTGCTCTCAGTGGGCATCAGAGATCAGAGCTGCATAAAGCCTTCCCGGAGTTCCCGTCGTGGCACAGTGACGAATCCGACTAGGAACCGTGAGGTTGCAGGTTCGATCCCTGGCCTTGCTCAGTGGGTTAAGGATCCGGCGTTGCCGTGAGCTGTAGTGTAGGCTGCAGATGCAGCTTGGATCCTGCGTTGCTGTGGCTGTGGCGTCGGCCGGTGGCTACAGCTCCTGTTAGACCCCTAGCCTGGGAACCTCCATATGCCGTGAGTGCGGCCCTAAAATGACAAAAGGCAAAAAAATAAAATAGATAAAGCCCTTCCAATCTTAGAAGCCTTAGCAAGGATGAAACCCAACGAAGGGGTGGGGGTGCAGGAATCCTGATTTGTCATGTCTGCCAATTTCCATGGTGAAAATACTCCTATCCGATCCCATTTTAAACTACCCCTACATAGCTGAACACAGAATTGGGCAGAGTAGTACACCGTTATACAGTATTTCCACTGTGCAGACATGATAAAAGTAAATACACCTTAAGAGCATAGCAAAAAAAAAAAAAGGTAAAATAATGAAGACATGGATTTTGATTTGTAATATGGTAAAATTTAATATATCTGATTATGTATGTATTTATTTATTTTCAGGGCTGCACTCGTGGCATATGGAGATTCCCAGGCCAGGGGTCAAATCGGAGCTACAGCTGCCAGCCTACACCACAGCCACAGCAACGCGGCATCTGAGCCGCAGCTGTGACCTACACCGCAGTTCACAGCAACGTCGAATCCTTAACCCACTGAACTAGGCCAGGGACTGAACCCACAACGTCATGGTTCCTAGTCGGATTTGTTTCCGCTGCACCACCACGGGAACTCCGAAATATCTGATTTTTTAATAGGTATTACATTGCCAGCTAACGTAATTTAACTTTTAAGAGCAGCTGTGTTTTACAGCTGGCTCACAAAATTCCTGAAAATTTAACGGTCTGATCTTGAGAGCCAGTATGAGCTGTCTCCAGCACATCATTGCCAACCAGGCCTTCTGGGCCAAGCGACGCCCCTGTCAAAGAAGAACACCTCTCTGAGATACTGAAGGAGAGAGGCAATCAGTCTTAGGAGGATATTAAAGAAGAGTGCCGAGACGGACGGGCTTTGCTTCCGTGGGAACAGTCAGGCAGAAACAGTTCTTCGCCCGAATACCAAGAAAGCTAAGTCCCAGCTGTCCGCTGAAGCAGCTTCGGCTTCCAGGAAGGAGGCGGAGCTAAGATGCCTCTCTTTGGGACAGCCAGTTCTTGTCCTGATGTCACTGTGACGTGGGATAACGCTTCGGTGCTTAACTCCAGGGACTCCGGGAGTTTCCACCACTGCCTGGACTCTCCGGGGAAATCGCATCCTAGTCAGTGGGTTCTAAATCCTAACCCCATCATCCTCTGTTATCAAGACCTTTTTTTACGACAATAAGAAAAAAACTCCAGATCCAATTTCTTCAAATCTGACCCTTACTACTTGGGTCACGGAGTTCTCCTACAAACGGCAAACTCTGTCACAAACTCCCTCCCGGTCACTCTGACTCACTGAGTATTTCGAAAACAACCTTAGACAGCTGGAAGATACCAGAATCGGCTGTTAATCCTAAGGAGCTGACGTCTCCCTCCTCTTTCCCTGACCCCAGGGACACCAGCTTTGACGTGCTAGTATGACATAAGAACAGGGAAACTGAGGCACTAGAGTAAGGGCAAAAGGGCCAGCCAAAGGTCAGCCAGAGAAAAGCTGGGAGTATAGCTGTGGCTCCAAAGCATTTCTTTTTTTCTTTTTCTTTTCTTTTTTTTTTATTGCTATTTTAGGGCCATATCCATGGCATATTGAGGTTCCCAGGCCAGGTGTCCAATCGGAGTTGTAGCCGCCGGCCTACGCCACAGCCACAGCAACTTAGGATCCAAGCCGAGTCTGCGACCTACATGACAGCTCATGGCAACACCGGATCCTTAACCCACTGAGCAAGGCCAGGGATCAAACCCACATCCTCATGGATCCTAGTCAGGTTTGTTAACCGCTGAGCCATGAAGGGAACTCCTCCAAAACATTTCTGTCGGATAAACCAAACCCAGATGACTCAAGTCAAGCATCCCCTGCCATATCCCTCCATCCTCCCAACCAAAACTACCCTTATAACCTTGGTTTACACTACTCCCCCCTCAACACCCTCCTCCCCTGAGGTTTTGGGGCAGCAAACTGGCAAAGTCCCAGGCTGAAGCACCCCCAGGTCCTGCCGACAGGCCCTTGTTCACCCCCCCACACCTGCAGATAGGTCTTGTATTCAATGAGCTTCTCAGTGCCTCGGTGCAGCAGCCCAATGTGAGGATCGCACTTCCGCACCATCTCCCCACTCAATTCCATCACTAGCCGCAGGACTCCATGGGCTGCTGGGTGCTGGGGCCCAAAGTTCAGGGTCAGGTTCGACACCAATGTGTCCTTTGGAGGGTCCACATCTGAGAAGTAGGAAACAGTTGAGCCAATGGTAATTCCCTTGAGATCCCCGAAGACACAACAAGAAGTCAGCATCTCCCTGTAGACATTCCACCTCACCATTCCATACCCTGACAATTTCTTAATTTTTCTTGTTTGTTTGTTTTTTAAAGGGCTGCGCCTGTGGCATATGGAAATTCCCAGGCTAGGAGTCGACTCGGAGCTACAGCTGAGGTCTACACCACAACAACAGCAACACCGAATCTGAGCCTCATCTGTGGCAGCTTGTGGCAAGGCCGGATCCTTAATCCACTGAGCAAGGCCAGAGATCAAACCCCCATCATCATGGCTACTAGTTGGGTTCTTAACCCACTGAGCTAAAAGGGTAAATCCCCAATTCCTTAATCTTTAACATAACCAGGAAGAAGACCATGAGATGGGAAAAAGGGAAGGGAGATCTAAACACTCTGTTAAGAGAAACCAGCAATCTCACCCTCTCCATGTCTCCCAAAATACTTTTAAATGTGTTCATGTAAGTCCTTATTATATGCACTACTCTAAGCATTTATTATAATTAATTTTCTCAAAAATCATATGAGTAGTTGATTCTATCATTATCCTCATCTTATTGGGAGAAATCGGGGCCAGGAAGGATAAATGAATTCTCACAGTTAGTAAGTGGCAGAGCCACAATTTAACTCAGCTTGGTCAGGTCCAGACTCCACACTCTTAACTGCTAAAATACACTGCTCTCCAGATGTATTTGATGAATGGGCAACTAATCAGAAAATGTATATTTAAATCTTCTTTTTTTTAATGTTTCAACTTTTTAATTTTCCATTATAGCTGGTTTACAGATTTCTGTCTTTTTTTTTTTTTTTTTTTTTTGCTTTTTAGGGCCACACCTGCTGCATATGCAGGTTCCCAGGCTGGTGGTCAGATTGGAGCTACAGCTGCCGGCCTACGCCACCGCCACAGCAACACCAGATCTGACCTGTGTCTGCGACCTACACCACAGCTCATGGCAACGCCGGATCCTTAATCCACTGAGTGAGGCCAGGGATCGAAGCTGCAACATCATGGTTCTGAGTCGGATTCGTTTCTGCTACGCCACGATGGGAACTCCTGCTTAAGTTTTACTGCTGCTCAAAGGCAGTTTTTACCCTTAAGAGGCTTACAACTTAATTTGGGAAATAAGTACATGCAAGAACTAGCAACACAGATGAAATTTACAAGTTGCCAAGTAAGTTTAACCGTTAAACACTTAAAGGAAGGCAAGAACACTGTGAAAACCTCACAGACTCAAGATCTGAGCTGTTAAATAGAGCGAATGCTTCAGACAGGCAGAGAGGAGAGGCATCCCGGGCTACAGAATGAACACAGGTCAAATCTTAGAAACAGGGAAGTAAGTATCTGTGGAACTCTTATCTGCCAAGAGCCAGAAGATTAGTGCTGGCAGGCAGTAGCGGGTAGTTATCAGTGTTTTTATTAACGACACTTAGGGAGGACTTAGCAACGGGCCAGTCACTACACTAAATGGTTTATGTCACTAGTATCTCATTCAGTCCTTAACGATAATGCTATGAAGTAGGTCCCTTATTCATTGGTAAATGGACTCTGAAACCAGAGTCTATCTTTGCAACCAAAATTCTCCTCCACAGTCTTTGGAGTCACAGACCTGCGTACAAATCCACCTACGTCGCTGATCACATTTTAGTCTCCCCACACCATCATTTCCTCAAAACTGGGGTAATATTAGTATCACTCTCATAGAGTTGTAAAAACTAAGTGAAATAACGCATACAAAAACACTTAGCATATGGTAAGCACTAAGCTGTTGTTATAGTTAAATTTCTGAAAGGTAACTGAAAGTTCCTTTGAAGGTTTTTGAGCATAAGAATGAATGACACGGTAAAATGATGCTTGGGGAAGATGAAGGCAATGACATTGTATAGGATAGCTACAGGGAGGAGACAAGATCAGTGGAGGAACACAGCAAAGAGACTCTCAAAATAATCAGTCTAATACAAAACAAATCTGAACAAGAAAAGGAGATAACAGATGTATAACATTGTTAAAGAATTTGAAAAAAAAAAAAAAAGAATTTGCATGGTTTGGTGACTTACTGGACATTGATATAGAGGGCAAAGAGAAGAAAGAGCCAAGGATAGATGATTAAAACGTTTCAATCCTGGAGGATTAGGAGAGTGAGGGAGTCACTGATCAAAATCAAAAAAACCCACAGGAGTTCCCATTGTGGCTCAGGGGGTTAAGAACCCAACATGGTGTCCACGAGGATGCAGGTTCGATCCCTGTCCTCCCTCTTTGGGTTATGGACCAGCATTGCCGCAAGCTGCAGCATAGCTCACAGATGCATCTTGGATCCTGTCTAGACCTCAGCTCAGCTCTGATTCGACCCCTAGCCCAGGAACTTCCAAATAAGGAGGAAAAAAAAAAATCACGAGGAAGAGCTAGTTTTGATGGGGGGGTATGTTTTGTATTCAGTCAGGTTTCATTTGGGTGCCAGTAGGAAAATCACCTTGTCTAGAGGGAGGTGTCTGGGGGAGGCTGAACCTCTGCAAAAAACTGAAGCTTAAAGATACAAATTTGGTAGGAACCTTCAAGGGTTGGATGGGACCTATACTTTCTTTTCTCCTGAAATGTTGTATTTGACAAATAACTCCTATTATCACTATTTTCATGTTCGTTGAGTTGCAAAGGTAAAGAAGCAAAAAGGATTGGGGCTAAAATATGCCTAAAACAGAGCTCAAAAGCACTTAGAGTCAGCTTGGGGACAGAGAGGGGTATGGGTTGGTAGTTCTGGGCACTTACCATTCCAAGGTGGAGGTTTCCAGTGGGCTGTTTCCTTACTGGGGTACATGACAGCTCCCCCAAACTGCTCTGCCCATTCCACGTCTGGCTGCCATTGCTGAGCACCTCTGGGGAGGTAATAACAGATCCTTGACAAAGGGCCTGACAGGTGCTTGGTTCCTCTGTCCCCATCACTTTCAAGTGGGCCCAGGGAAGGGTGTCTTGGATTCTCCATTGCCAAGTCACTGGCAAAGACTTATGTAGCTTTGGCAGAGCAAGCTGGAACTGCAGAGATTCCACTCTTACTAAAAACTTATTTCCAGAATCACTTCACCCATAATCCCTGTGCGTGCAGAGCTGGGGTTCCCAGCTCCTTTAAATTCTGGCCATATTCATATTCCCATCCTGGTAAATATGGTGTTTATGCAAGGTCAACTAAAGAGTAGGAATAGAAAGAGGGGGGAGGTAGGGAATGCTGGCTCCTTGGCTCTGTTCAAGTACGGTCAGAGCCCTGCGCTGGTGCCAACCCGGGGGTCTTGGTTTATGTTCCTCCTTTAAGACCATCAGAAGTGCTTTCCTCTTCTTCCACAGCGCCTAAGGAGACTTCTCACCAGTCGCAACCCGCCCGTGATGGGGTTTGGGAAAAGCGGTAGGGCAAAAGGGGAGAGTGACATTAGCACTAATGCTGAAGGGCAGTCTCCCTCCAATTGATTTCATCCCTGGCAGACGGAGGTCAAGACCCTCTTTCCTCCGTCTGCCAGAACAGGCGCCACTGGATCCCGGAGCCCGAGAGAGCAGGCCTGGGCGAGGGGGTCACGGGCCTGGGTCATTCTTTCCTAAGGGGTCACAGGGCCCGTGGAGTCCCCAGACTCTAGAAACCCTAGCCCTGGAGACAGCGTATCGAGGGCTGCCCTTGGTCTCACCTGCTGGGCTGAATCGGCAGTCTGGCCCCAGCCCCGGGCCGCAGCACCTGGGCCGCGGCGCCGCGGAGGCTGCACAGTGCTCTGAGCGCCGCCATCTTGCCCCGCCACGGACTGCGGGAAGGAGAACCGGGCGGAAGTGCCTCTGGCGCGCCTCCTGGTGGGCTTCTCGGCCATTCGCACAACGCGGCGGCCCTCTTGGAAGCTGGCGGGGTGGCGGGACAGCGAACCTGACGACATCCGGGATCTGCACCTGGGCTTCATTTTCGCCTAAATACGCGTGGCTGAGGACGATGCTTTCCACCTCTCCTGACTGGCTCTTCTAAGCTCCCGCCTCGGCCGACAGCTCTCTTTGTGCTCCCTCGCCAGTCTGCCTACGCGCCTCGGAAAGGGCCCGGTGCTGGGCGCCCACTCACTTGGGGGCTCTTCCCCACTCCCGGCTTGGGCTGCCCGGCTGCTGTAGCCCTGCCTTTCTGCGGTAGCCCCAGGCTTTGCCAATTACTTCCCTATCCCAGAATGCAAAGGACTTGGAGCAGGGAAAGCCCGCTAATTTCCAGATGCCCTAAATGGGTTAGGGGAAAGGGGCTCAAGTGGGGCTGGGTGGGTCTGAGAGCTGCGGCTAAACCAAAGTGAAAAAAGAGTAGGACACCAAGGCCACTAGCGTTGGAATGGGCTGCTGGGGCGTGTAAGAGCCACCTCACTCCAGCTGAGGAGAGGAGGTCCCCTGTGGGTGGTGCTGACATCTGCCAGGCTTCCAGAACCTACAGAATTACAGACCCAGGAAGTGTCCACACTTCCCGACTTTCTATCCCGGTCAGCCTCGTTTATCTCGTGTCTTTCTGACTCAGTCTCAGTCCTGGCCAACAGCACAGAAAAGTAGTACTACCAGGAGTCTGATCCCAATTCTGTGTGGAAGAGACAAAGAAGAGTCTTCCAACCTTGGAGCTAGTTCCTGTTCTCTCTGCCTCCAAGCCAGCTCCAGCTGGGCCACCCGTTGAGTTCTAGCACATCCCTCCCACTTGGGGCCTGGAAACAGGCCTTCCTGAGATCTCCCCCAGACAGTGTCGCCAGGGCCACAGCCCACCAGCAGTGCGGCAGTGGAGCAGGGTGAGGCAGACAGGCCAGGAGAGTGACAGAGACAGGGAATTCTTAAGTTACGAAGAAAAGGAAAAGCCAGACTTCTAGCCTGGGAGTTGACCTAATGGGAACTGTACCAAAGGGTGGGGCCATATCCCTGGCTGTGAGAACTGACTGGAACCTGGGTAGCTTGGCAGACCCCCCCAGAGCCAGGCAGAGGCTCTGCTGCTCTGCTTCCCTCATTCCCCACGCTCTCCCTGGGCCTTCTTTCCCCGTATAGCTGTAACACAGTGAATGCGGGGATAGTGAGAGAGGACAATGTGAGGGATTGCATTTATTTGTCCTAATCCAGCCTAGAAGTCAGGGTAGACTCTGGGCTGCTTGGCCCCCAGGGGGTGACTTGAGCTGGAACTAGGATGAGGGATCCTGGGGCGGTGGGGCGGCCGGGGTTGGGGGGAGAGCTGTCTAGGACACTGCATCTTTTGTGCCTTCTCCCTGCTGCCAACCCCCCCACACACACACACTGCTGCTGTGACTCTAAGGCCCTTTGTCTCTCACTGCTTAGTCACCCCCTTTGTCCTCATCTCAGATCGGGGGGTGGAAAGGGGCAGTAAGGGTCCTCTGGTGACAGCTCCTCTTGCCCCTGCCCCTTCTGGTCTCCCATCCTTTGTCTGACTCCTGCAGCACCAACCTCCTCCACTTAGGACCAGGGTCAGGGCACGTAGCAGGTCCAGAAGTGGGTCTGGCAGTCAGAAAGGGGCGGGTGATACAGGAACTGATGGGCACCAGGGCAGGTATTAGCAACTTGAGCAGGAAGGGAGTAGATAAGTATTTTGGCGGAGGTGACGCGGTGGACAGGAGGTGACAAGGCAGAGAGTGAATAGAGGAATGGGGGCAGGGGCAGGTGGTCCACCTCTGGGAGAGGAAAGTGCTGAGCGTACTCTCCTTCCTGGGGATATCCTGGGGAAAGGAGTGGCCACAGCGTGGGGTGAGCGGAAATTGCCCCTGCTGCTGAACCCTTTGCTTCCTTGCCTTGAGAATCCACCCCCAAGACGTCTTTGTCTTTGCTGAGTTCTCTCCAGTCCAGAACCGACAGAATCAATTTACTTCCTTTCCTTAACATCACCTCTTCCTCCCCAGTCACTCTCTCCATCCCAGGCATGGGGTTCCTGTTTCTCTCAGTACCCTAATTTTCCTATATACACAATGCTGCATCCACCCTCTCCCTGTCCCGTGGGGAATGAGAAGTGAAAGATTACTGGGTATTCCAGGAAGCATTGGGTTCTTAGGACAAGGGTGGGGCCAAAAAGGGGAACCAAGTGGGGATTCCCTCTAAGGAACTGGCACAGGGTCCATCTGAGCTCCCGAGAGAGCGAGTCTTTCCTGTGCTGGGGACTGGCAGACTTGAGACTTGGGGAGGGTTTAGGGCAGTTGGGAGTGGGTAGGAGCAGGGCCAAAAGCCTGGGGGAAGCTCCTGGGAGCTGGGCCAGGGAAATGGGGAGTCAGGAAGTGGGGAGGGGGAGCCCTGGGGGGAATGAAGGCGGAATGGCCGTTTGGGCTTGGGAGGGGGCGGGGAGGGGAGTGGTAACTCCGGAAGGGGGAGCCTGAGGAAGAGACATCAGGGAAGAGGAGGTGCCAGCCTGGATCTTCCTTCTATAAAAGGAAAAGTCGTTAACCCCTCCTGCCTTGTTCTCTGCCGGTTCTATATGTCCTTTCTGAACAGACTCCTTCTGTGAGTTCCCTTCGTGGTTCAGCGGTAACGAACCAGAGGATCCATGAGATGCAGTTTCGAGCCCTGACCTCCCTCAATGGGTTAGAGCTCCAAGAGCTGTGGTGGAGGTTTCAGAAGCTGTGGTGTAGGTTCCAGACATGGCTCTGATCCCGAGATGCCGTTGCCGTGGCTGCTGTGGTGGTTGCTGCGGTGTAGGCTGGCAGCTGTAGGTCTGATTCGACCCCTAGCCTGGGAACTTCCATATGCCTGCCGCAAGGAGGATGACCCTAGAAAGCAAAAAAAAAAAAAAAAAAAAGAAGAAAACAGAAAAAACAGACTCCTTTTCCTTTTTGGGCAATACACTCCCTGGTCACTGTCTTCTTGCTCACCCTTCTCCCTGCCTCCTGTACGCTCTCCAGCTACTTGGTCCTATCCGGAGCCATGTCAAGCCATCTCCTTTCTTTGTCCTGCCCTCTTGATGCTTCTTTACCTGTTCCCCACCTTCTTTCCCTGGCAGCTCACTCAGTTCCCTCAGCCTTGGAAACCAGCCTCTAGGGGCAGAGGGCAACTTGAGGGGTCCCTGAGAAAAGGGGGGCCGTGGGGGGCAGTGGGAGCAAGAATTCTCCCCGGACCATGATCCTTTCTTTGCGTGTTGGCCAGGCCCTTTCCCTGACTTCCTACCCCTCCTGGGGCTCTGTCCCATCAAAAAGGGAAGAGACAGCCGAGAGACTGTGGGGTTTGGGAAAAGGCTAGGTCATCAGCTGGCCCAGTGCCCGTGATCCATCCGGCTGCTGCTGGAGATTCCCCTCCCCTGGGCAAGTTCCATTTTTTTTTAAAGGAAAACAAAAACTAGAATTTTTGGGAAGCAATGAGACACCCGTCTGAGTCCTACCAACAGAGCTCCTGGCTGAATGGCTTATAGCTCAGCCAATCAGTTGTAGCGGCTCGAGATGCTTAAAAGAGCTGGCGCGGAGAGAGGCTGGGAAGAACCCACAGGGAGACTCACAGACACATAGACACGGGAGAGAGAAGAGGAGAGAGACAGAGACAAAGGCAGGAGGAGGCAGAGAGGGCAGGCACAGAAGCGAAGCCAGACAGAGTCTGAGGGAGTGCGGAGGGAGAGACCCGAGAAGCTGCAGAAACAGGCAGGGAGAGACAAAGATCCAGGAGAGGGGGGTGTGGGAACAGAGTTTGGAGGAACCAGACCGCTAGGCACCTCTCCTAAGCCTAAGGGCCAAGTTTTCTCCATCTCCTCTGAAGGTCCCCAGCCCCTCTGAAAACTCTGCCTCTGACCCTGGCATGAGTCCGAGCCCCCAGGCTGCAGAGAGGAGCTTTCCAAAGCTGGGGCGGGGAGGACTCGGTGCCCAGACGGCGGCCTCGGTCCCTCCCAGCTGCAGCACCAGTGCCATGTCCCGGACGGACTCGCATCCCGGGAGGGGCTTGGCGGGGTGCTGGCTGTGGGGCATCCAGCCCCGCCTGCTGCTCCCCGCTGTGCCCGTCTCCGGGCTGCTGCTGCGGCTGCTTCTGCTGCTGCTGGCCTCCCTCCTGCCCTCGGCCCGGCCGGCCAGCCCCCTCCCCCGGGAGGAGGAGATCGTGTTTCCAGAGAAGCTCAATGGCAGCGTCCTTCCCGGTTTGGGCGCCCCTGCCAGGCTGCTGTACCGCTTGCCGGCCTTTGGAGAGGTGCTGCTCCTAGAGCTGGAGCAGGACCCCGGCGTGCGGGTCGAGGGGCTGACGGTGCAATACCTGGGCCAGGCGCCCGAGCTGCTGGGCGGGGCAGAGCCGGGCACCTACCTCACCGGCACCGTGAACGGAGATCCAGAGTCGGTGGCTTCTCTTCACTGGGACGGGGGATCTCTGCTGGGGGTGCTGCAGTATCGGGGGACCGAACTCCACATCCAGCCCCTGGAAGGAGGCACCCCTAACTCTGCCGGGGGGCCTGGCGCTCACATTCTACGCCGGAAGAGTCCTGCCAGCGGCCAGGGTCCCATGTGCAACGTCAAGGCTCCTCCCGGGAACCTCAGCTCCAGCCCGCGGAGGGCCAAGGTAGGCAGCCCTGAGTCTGTGTCCTGCAGCATCCTTCTGCCATGTCTGTCCTACTGACCCCTATTTGCTTTCTCTCCACCCCCTTCCACTTCTGGCCATGCTGCTGCTTCCCTCTCTTCTGCCTGCCTTTTCTCTTTCCACTAGCCTCCTTTTCTGGGAAGGTTCTGGATTTTCCCTGACCTAACCCTTCTCCTGGCCAGACCGCCGCTGCTGATCCCAAGGGGTGGGGTTCCCAGAGGTAGGTCAGAAACTATAGCGGGAATGACTGCTCCCTCTCCCCACCCCGCCCCTGCCTGGCCATGGCATCCCACTGGCACAGTCCCCAGCAATGAGGCCCGCCTAACAACAGCCCCGTGGCCTTGACTCTCTTCTGGGCCCCAAATTTGATTTTCACCCCCACCAGCAGCTAAAGAAGTGAGGTTTGAAACCCAAGGGATTGGGCTCTGGCTTCTGACACTGCCTTCAAAATTGTTCTGGCAAACTGCAAACTAGGGCAAAAGTGGACAAGGGAGCAAAGGCGTCCTGAACCCCTTCCTGGTCAGTCCCCTTCCTACACTGTGGACTGGCTGCAAGGCTGCCTGAAGCTCCATCCTTTCCTCCCTCCCACTCCCAGTCTCTCGACCCCCCCTTCTTCCCTTCCTTCCTCCCTCCCTCTCTAGCTTTAATCCAGACCAGACGCTCCCTCCACACCCGCCACGCTGAGATCTGGCCCTGGCCCTAGCTGCTGACTGAATTGTTCCTCCAACCACACAGGGCAGACACGTTGCAGCCCAGCCCTCTAGCCCCAGTCCTGCAGGCCCCAGCCACACTCAGGCCTGGGGGACCCCAAAGTCCCTCCCAGAGGCAGTCCCAGCTGCTTTTCACCTCTGGGGCCCCCGCAGCCCTGGGACGTGGCATCCCCCTCCCCTCCCCTCCTCAGAACCAACAGATGCTTTCTCAGAGTTACCACAGCGCTCTGGGATTTGGAGTTGAGGGGAAGGCCCACCCAAGACCCATCAGTAATCCCAGGGGATATTTGTGGCCCAGCTGGCTCTGCTGAGTTCCAGACCCGGGAAGTAAGGGAGGGGAGAAGTGATCCTTGGGTCTGGGAGGCTGTTTCAGGATCCCCGCACCCCTTTTTTTTCCTCTCCAGCGCTTTGCTTCACTGAGTAGATTTGTGGAGACCCTCGTGGTGGCCGATGACAAGATGGCGGCATTTCACGGGGCGGGGCTGAAGCGCTACCTGCTGACAGTTATGGCAGCAGCGGCCAAGGCCTTCAAGCATCCAAGCATCCGCAACCCTGTCAGCTTGGTGGTGACTCGGCTAGTGATTCTGGGGCCAGGTGAGGAAGGGCCCCAAGTAGGGCCCAGTGCCGCCCAGACCCTGCGCAGCTTCTGTGCCTGGCAGCGAGGACTCAACGCCCCCAAGGACTCGGACCCTGACCACTTTGACACAGCCATTCTGTTTACCCGTCAGGTGAGGCCTCACTCAGCACCTCCGGCCACGCACTGCACTGCCCTGGGAAGCACCACTGCGTAGACCGTGATGTCAGTGGTGGCCCTGGAATCGTTCAACACGGTTGCTGGTCCCAGACGCACTGCCAGTACTGTCTGGGCCCTGACAGTGCTGGATACACAGTGCCCAGGTCCCCACCAGCCTGGATCTCAGCCCGGTGGACCTCAGTGTCTTGATTCCTCATGTGTCGTCTGTGATCCCTCTCCGCAGGACCTGTGTGGGGTCTCTACTTGTGACACTCTGGGCATGGCCGATGTGGGTACTGTGTGTGACCCAGCTCGGAGCTGTGCTATCGTGGAGGATGATGGGCTCCAGTCAGCCTTCACTGCTGCTCATGAACTGGGTAAGGTGGGAGTGGGATCGTGGGGCACCTGTGATGGTCAAAGAGGTGCCGGGGTGGGGTGAGAGGACAGAGAGCTCAGCAGGGTGCAAACAGAAGTCACGGGGCATGGTTTCCTTCTCCCCAGGCCAAAGCTGGGGCTGTTAATGACCCTTTTCTGCTCTGGGTGTAGACAAACATTTAGATCTTTCTATTAAATGCCATAGTGCGTGGAAATCTACCGTGAACTCTGTGTGTTTGGAGGGGAGTGGCACCATATTGAAAGAGATTATTCACAAGAGTCAGCGACAGAATGATAGAATCAGGGTTGGGAGCTTGGCTATAAGGAAAAGTGGGCAGGGAGGGGCCCCGAGCGTTTTACAGGCGGAGGGGAGACAGAGCAATGGGGCTACGTACTGAGCAGCTCTCAGAGCACCGGAAAAGGACTGTGGGCAGGGTGGGATGGGGACTAGATCTGATCATCCACAGCCACAACCAGGCTCACGATGGGTCCGCAGCCCCCTGAGGGCATGGGGATTAGCCCCTTGGACCCTAACGGGGCCTCTGCTCCCACAGGCCATGTCTTCAACATGCTTCATGACAACTCAAAGCACTGTGTTGATCTGAATGGGCCTGGGAGCACCTCTCGCCATGTCATGGCTCCTGTGATGGCTCACGTGGACCCCGAGGAGCCCTGGTCCCCCTGCAGTGCCCACTTCATCACTGAGTTCCTGGACAATGGCTACGGTAAGCGGACGGCACTCCCCTTTCCCTGTGCAGGACTCGGTTCCTGCCCCATGCTGCTTTCTCTTCTGCCACCTTCTGCGTGGGCCATGACTCCCTCCTCTGCAGGGCAGGACGGGGTGAGAAATGCCGCTGTCTTTGTGTGGTTCCCACTTCCTCGCAGAATAAATAGCACAGCTCCAAGAGGCAAGGTCTGGCTCAGTAGAATTAGAACCGACCTTCTAAGGGCCAGAACTGTCCAACACTGGAATGGGCTCGCTGTGAAGGAGCTGACGACTGCCTTGTCACTTGAGGTGTGGTTGTTGATGAGAAGCCGACTCAAGAATTCTAGCAGTTGGTTAGAGTAGGTAGGAAGACATAGCGCTTTGAGTTCCCATCCTGACCGTGTTATTTATTTTTTTATTTTTATTTTTTGTCTTTTGTCGTTTTAGAGCTGTGTCCGTGGCATGTGGAGGTTCCCAGGCTAGGGGTTTAATCGGAGCTACAGCTGCTGGCCTACGCCACAGCCACAGCAGTGCCAGGTCAGAGCCATGTCTGCAACCTACACCACAGCTCACGGCAGTGCTGGATCCTTAACCCACTGAGCGAGGCCAGGGATCAAACCCTCAACCTCATGGTTCCTAGTCGGAGTTGGATTTGTTTCCGCTGAGCCATGACAGGAACTCTGTGATCGTGTTCTTTAGATGTGTGTAGGTGTTTGTGAGTAAGCTACTTCACTTCTGTGTAGCTGATCTATAAAACAGGCAGAATTTTACAGTAACAGTAACGACTTCATAGGTGTTGGTCATGATTAAACGAGATACTATTGGTCAAGCATTTAGTCAGTGCTCATCACAAAATTAGCATCCAGGAGTTCCTGTTGTAGCACAACAGGTTATGAACCTGACTAGTAGCCATTACGATATGGGTTGGATCCCTGGCCTTGGTCAGTGGGTTAAAGATCTGGCATTGCCGGATTTCCCATTGTGGCACAGGGGTTAATGAGTCCGACTAGGAACCATGAGGTTGCGGGTTCGATCCCTGGCCTTAGCTCAGTGGGTTAATGATCCGGCGTTGCCATGAGCTGTGAAATAGTCACAGATCATCTCAGATCTGGCTGTGGCTGCAGTGCAGGCCAGCAGCTGCAGCTCTGATTTGACCCCTAGCCTGGGAATTTCATATGCTGCAGGTGCAGCCCTGAAAAGACATACGCACACGCAAATCCAATAAATTGTAGCTGCTATTTATTTATTTGTGTTCATTGTTTTGTCTTTTATTTTAAGGCCGAGACTGCGGCATATAGAGATTCCCAGGCTAGGGGTCGAATCTGAGCTGCAGCTGCCAGCCTATACCACAGCTCACGGCAATGACAGATTCCCCAGCCCACTGGGTGAGGCCAAGGATCGAACCCCCATCCTCGCGGATGCTAGTCAGATCCGTTTCCGCTGAGCCACGACGGGGACCTACCAGTAGCTGCTCTTTAAAGCTTCTTCAAGTCCTAGGATTTGGATTTTAGAATCCACGAGGCCCCGGGAGCCCAAGATTTCAGCTGACAATCAGCTGGCAGCCTTTCAGCCTATTGCTGACTTCATACCCCTACTTCCTCCCCAGGGCACTGTCTCTTAGACAAGCCGGAGGCTCCCCTGCATCTGCCTGTGACTTTCCCTGGCAAGGACTATGATGCTGACCGCCAGTGCCAGCTGACCTTCGGGCCTGACTCACGTCATTGTCCGCAGCTGCCGCCACCCTGTGCTGCCCTCTGGTGCTCTGGCCATCTCAACGGCCACGCCATGTGCCAGACCAAGCATTCACCCTGGGCCGATGGTACCCCCTGTGGGCCCTCACAGGCCTGTATGGGTGGCCGCTGCCTCCACGTGGACCAGCTCCAGGATTTCAATGTGAGCTCCCAGGGCAGGGATGGGGCAGAGGGCCTGGGGGGCCGGGGACTGGCCCTGAGCCCAACAGAGTATATTTATCCCACTCTTCCGTTCTGTCCTTCTACAGATCCCACGGGCTGGTGGCTGGGGTCCCTGGGGGTCATGGGGTGACTGCTCTCGGAGCTGTGGGGGTGGCGTCCAGTTCTCTTCCCGGGACTGCACACGGCCCGTCCCCCGGAACGGTGGCAAGTACTGCGAGGGCCGCCGCAAGCGCTTCCGTTCCTGCAACACCCAAGACTGCCCAGCTGGCTCAGGTGAGGGGTGGGAGCCCTCGGGGTGGGTCCGCAGAACAGGAAGGATCGTCCCTCGAGTGCAGGGACCCAGGAGGTGTTGACTTTCCCCGCTGTTGAGAGAAGTGACTTTACCCTCAGGAAAGTGACAGGCGACGTCCGTGAGGGAGAGAGATGCCAGGCCATCTGGAGGTCTGAGAGGCTAGATGGAGGGGCTGGTGGGGCAGTGACAGGACAGAGCGGCTCTGACTGTCCGTCTCCACCCTACAGCGCTGACCTTCCGCGAAGAGCAGTGTGCCGCCTACAACCACCGCACCGACCTCTTCAAGAACTTCCCTGGGCCCATGGACTGGGTGCCTCGCTACACGGGTGTGGCCCCCCGGGACCAGTGCAAACTCACTTGCCAGGCCCGGGCACTCGGCTACTACTATGTGCTGGAGCCACGGGTGAGGACCAGGATCCCCCCCGGGCCCTGTCTATGCTCACATGCTCCCCAACAGGCCCTCTGCTCCCTGATGGCCGAGTTCCAAAAGAGCACCGCTGCTGGCATTCCCACAGCCACGCCCGGGGGTCCATTCAGACTTCTCTGTCCGTAGCCATTTGGAAAACCAGCCCTGGGCTCTGGATAAGTGGCCGATCAGGCAACAACTCCAGTCTGTCCCATTTCCCTTGGCTTCTTTTTCTCTCTCCCCATCATCTTCCAGGACTCCGTGCCGTGAGAACGGAAGTGCGCACAGCCTTTGGGCAATTCTTTGAACCCCCTTCCCCTGGGCTCCTCTGTCAGATTACAGAGGTGGCCCCACTGAACTCGTGGGTGGCCAGTCCCTGACTGAAGAGGCCTCCGGAATCGGTGACGTCCCTGATTCTACACCTCCTGTGTGATAGGGCCCTAGGTTGAGGCTGAAGAAGGAGGCACAAGCCTAGCGTGGCAGCTGGTTCTCCGCACCCCCATTCTGAGGCGCATTCCTAAAGGCTGGCTGCCCTCTAGCGTCCAGCTTGGTCAGTACTGCCAGGCATTACCAAGGTTTAGCGCTTAGTGTTCGGACGGAGAGCTGCTTGGCAGCTGTGTAAGCTTTGGGCAAGCTGCTAATCTTTCTAAACCTCAGGGTTCCGTCTCTCTAGACCTCAACTAATGGTTATGAGATTTATATAGCACTTAGCACAGTGCCTGATTCATCGTGAGTGCTCTGAAAACTGTATCTTTTATTATTATCATGATGATTGTCATCCCTTGTAGTGGCTGGGGTTCCCCCCACTCCCTCCACATCCCCTCCCTCACCCAGGTTTTCTGGAATCCCCTCCCTGCTGGGTCTCCTTTGGCTTACCGGTTCGTTCTGACTTAGGAAGACGATTTCATCACTCCTTCTCTTCTCCTCAGGTGGTCGACGGGACCCCCTGTTCCCCAGACAGCTCCTCGGTCTGTGTCCAGGGCCGCTGTATCCATGCTGGCTGTGACCGCGTCATTGGCTCCAAAAAGAAGTTTGACAAATGCATGGTGTGCGGTGGGGATGGTTCTAGCTGCAGCAAGCAGTCTGGCTCCTTTAAAAAATTCAGGTTCATTCACTGCTTTTTTTGCTCCTCCCACCCTCCTGGACACTATTCTGGGCCCTGGGGATACAGAGGTGAACTCAACGCTGTTTCTCCTCTCAGAGAGCTTACTTACAGTCTAGTGGAGCAGACAGACAAGTAAGCAGTTACAGCAGTGTCCCTTTTCAAAGGTATCAGCCTGGGCTGCTGGGAGGGTGCCTGTGGGCATCAGGGAAGGCTTTGCTAGGAGGTGACCTCCCTCCTGGAGGAAGAGTAGGATCTGGACAGGTACCAAGGAGGTGGGGCTTAGAAGGGCGCCTCAGGAAAGGGGCAACAGGTGTAAAGGTCCAGAGAGAAGAGGGAGAAGGGCGCATTTGCATGTAGCTCAGAGCTAGGCTGGATAGCTCACAGAGGTCTGCAGAGTCAACACACACTTGCAGTTATACACACATGCAATTATACACACATGCAATTATGCAAACACGGCTCAGAGAAACTGAGAGGATTCAGGAAGGTGCTGAGTTCTCTCCTCTACTCCTTCCACACAGGTACGGATACAACGATGTGGTCACCATCCCTGCGGGGGCCACCCACATCCTAGTCCGGCAGCAGGGGACCCAGGGGCCCCGGAGTCTCTACCTGGCCCTGAAGCTCCCAGATGGCTCCTATGCCCTCAATGGTGAATACACGCTGATCCCCTCCGCCACAGACGTCTTACTGCCCGGGGCAGTCAGCTTACGCTACAGCGGGGCCACAGCAGCCTCGGAGACGCTGTCAGGTCACGGGCCCCTGGCCCAGCCCTTAACGCTGCAGGTCCTAGTGGCTGGCAACCCCCACAACGCACGCCTCCGATACAGCTTCTTTGTGCCCCGACCAGCCCCTTCAACTCCACGCTCCACTCCCCAGGACTGGCTACAGCGCAAGGCACAGATTCTGGAGATCCTTCGGCGGCGCTCCTGGGCGGGCAGGAAATAACCTCATCATCCCGGCTGCCCTTTCTGGGCACCCGGGCCCCGGACTTAGTGGAAGGAGAATGAGGGGCTCCGCGGCTGTGCGGGCGAGCTCTGCCCCTCGTCTCCGCCCTAACTAACGCGCAGGCTGGCCCTGCCCTGGTTTCCTGCCCTGGACGGCAGTGATGGGTGGTGGACGGAAGGGGCTGGGAGACAGTCCCCTACCTAAACTGCCCCCTCTGCCCTGCAGGTCACAGGAGGGAGGGGGAAGGCAGGGTGGGCCCCGTTGTATTTATTTGGTATTTATTCACTTTGATTTAGCACCAGGGAAGGGGATGAGGGCTAGGGTCTTGGAGTACCCGACCCCTACCCTCATAGCCCTCACCTTGACTAGGAAATCCAGGGTGGTGGTGATTGTGTGTGTGTGTGTGTGAGAGAGAGAGAGAGAGAGAGAGAGAAAATGTGTGTGTGTGTGTGTGTGTGTGTGTGTGTGTGTATGAGGTTCATCCTGCCCGTCTTTCCTCTCCCTAAATTTTGTCTTTTGGGAAAGGAAGAGTCAAGGGTAGGATAGGCCTTCAGGGAGTAAGGGATTATCCTATTTTTTAAATGTAAATTCTGCTATTTATGTGCTCCTTTCGGAGTCAGACTGATGTGGGTTGCACCCTGGCTCCACATCTCTGAACATTAGTTTCCTCATTTGACAATAATAATACCTCCCTTGGAACTTTATTGTAACGATTAAATAATGTAAATAAAGAACTAGCGATAATGCCCAGCACTTGGTAAGTGCTCAACAGATATCAGTTGCTGTCAGTTATTATTATCACCACCTTACTGTCCACCTCCACTGTCCGTGGAGTCTGCACTGCACTTGAAGGTGAAGATTTGCATCAGTGGTGCTGCCTTTACCCCCAGGCTCCGTTCCTTTGGTTGGCAGAACCCTGGTGTGGATTCTGAAGGAGTGTCAGAGACAAGACAGTTCTTTCTCTGATCTCTGGAGGCTCCCAACCTCATGGAGGCTGAATAAACACTTGGCTACAAGAACAATTGACAGAACGTGAAGGTTAAAGATAATAACAGATACATCAATATAAGCAAGTGCTTAGTGAGAGTTTCCATTGTGGCGCAGTGGAAACAATCTGACTAGGAACCATGAGGTTGCGGGTTAGATCCTTGGACTTGCTCCGTGGGTTAACAATCCGGCGTTGCCGTGAGCTGTGGTGTGTAGGCAACACGGCTCGGATCCCGTGTTGCTGTGGCTGTGGCGCAGGTCAGCAGCTGTAGCTCTGATTAGACCCCTAGTGTGGGAACCTCCGTATGCCGTGGGTGCAGCCCTAAAGAAGAAAAGAAAAGAAAAAAAAAGAATGGTTGGTACAAAGAACTGTATTATCAAGGCAAACTGAACAGCAGAGACAGATGTCTGGGCCTAATGGGCTATGAGGGTTAAGGAGGGTGAGTTTTGGGCCAGGCCTTGAGGAACGGGTAGTCACGATAGCCCTTCTTACATTTCTTTAGTGCTCATGGGAATTCATACTTTGCAAATCACTTTCATATGTCTTATTTTAAGAGATAGCCCTTTACTCACTGAGTAGGGTCCTGACTGCCATGAAGTTCTTCCCAGAAAGGCACTGAGCTTTGAGGCCACACGTGGGGTAGGTGGGTGAGTGTGTGATGGTGTACAGTGAAAGAGGAGAGAGCAAGCCACTCCTCACAGAGAAGTAATGGGCAACTTGGAGTTCCCTGGTGGCTCAGTGGGTTAAGGACCCAGCATTGTCACTGTGCTGTGGCTCAGTTCACTTCTGTTACTTGGCTTCCATCCCTGGACCAGGAATTTCTGCATGCCACAGGCACGGCCCAAGGGGCAAGGGGAGGGATGAACAAGGCCTCACCCCTTTCTGGAATGTTCTCGCCCATACCACCCCTCTCAGACCTGAGCTATAGACTACCTAATATTCACGATGCAGGGGTCCAACAAGTCTTGCTATGGATGCAGGACATGCAAATCTCCCTACAAGAGCCCAGATGAGCTCTGAATCCCCAGTCTGCTATTTATTGCCTTCATGGGCCTGAGCTGGGGTGTAAGCATACAAGCGTACAAGCATACAAGCAGGAGGAGAAACAGAAATAACAGGAAGGAAGAAGGCACGCAGGCAATTCAAGTATCTGGTGCTCAAGGGAAAAAGAAAGAATGATGCTGAGCTGGAGAATGAAGAGCTAGTGACTGCTGAGAGACAGATCCCTGCAGAAGTTCAAGCAGAGATGGACAGTCATTTTATGGGATGGCAAATGTGCCTGTAAGTTTGAGGTGGGGGAGGAGGTCGAAGCAATAACTGAGGTTCTCTGCTTCTGTGCGGAGAGCAGAGGAGATCTGGGCATCTGTCCAACCACTATTTTTGCGGTGAGGGTGGGAGAGCCAGGCTTTCTGGGGGGTGCTCTGGAATGAGCTACTCATTTACACTCCTACTCTATCTCTAGCCCCAGTTCTTTATCCTCCATATAGTATTACAGTATTTTGTTTTCTAAAATACCAGATTGACAGTAAGTGACAAAACCGGCATCTCACTGGTCAGGACTTGTGGGGGAGGAAGGGGGAAGAAAGCGGAAGGAATTTAATGTATCAGCATTTTATGGGCTCAGAGGATGCTTCTAAACCAATTGAACATCTTCCCCATTGACTGTTGCTGGAGGGAAGCCAAAATCTTTGGCAGCAAGAGTAACCTGCTGGGAGTTCCCGTTGTGGCTCAGCGAAAACGAATCTGACTAGTATCCGTGAGGACGCAGGTTTGATCCCTGGCCTTGCTCAGTGGGTTAAGGGTCCAGCCTCGCCCTGAGCTGCGGTGTAGGTCGCAGATGCGGCTCAGATCTGGCGTGGCTGTGGCTGTGGCTGTGTGGCCATCGGCTACAGCTCTGATTCAGCCCCTAGTGCGGAACCTCCATAAGCCGGGGGTGTGTCCCTAAAAAAAAAAAAAAAAAAAAAAAAGAGTAACCAGCTGATAGCGGGGTGGGGGTGGAGGAACCACCAGTTCTAAAAATGCTCAGAAAGAGGGGGGGGGGAGCAACAATACTGAACGACTTCCTCAGACAGAACCTTATATGGGGACAGGCCCCAAGTACTTAAGACGCTTTAGGAAGGAAAGGGAGGGGAGGAAGTAGATTTAAAGCGTCGCTCACCATCTCTAAGCAACCAGCCACGGGCCCTACAAACCCGGTAATAAACTAATACATGATCAGTGATACGCATTGGCACCCACAGGTCCAACTCCTTAAAGATACATTAGCACATTCGCTTCCTAATACAGATGCAAATTAGCATTGAGAAGCTGAAAATATGAGAATTGGGGCCTGAAAATGGGTCAGAGGAAATATTTTAATTGACCTAATTTCCCAATGAGAATGAATTGGTCATTCCGTTTATTTGTTCAGTAAATAAGCCATTTGGTCATAAACTAGAATCAAATCATGCTCTCACAGCTTCTGGAAAGGACACAGGTTTTTGGAGTCAGACTGAATCTAAGCTTTGCAAGAGCCAAGATGCAGTGACACAGATTTTTGGAGTCAGACTGAATCTAAGCCAAGATGCAATTAAATTATTTGAGCTCTGTGAGCCTCTGTTTCTTTATCTGTAAAATGGGTATACAATTTATAGAGAGGTTGTCAGAATTTAAGAATATAATGATGTAAATGCTTGGCCTTCTGTCGGGCTTATAGTTAAGTATTAATACATGCTGCTTCTCTTCCTCGCACATCTCTTCCTTTCTCTGTCCACTTTCCACTCCTGCTTTAGCATAAGAAAATAATTACACCAAGGAACTTTCTAGGTCAGATCTACGATGGGCTATTTTGTAGAATTTGTACCAAAATTTCTAGGTTATATTCAGAGGATAATAAAAGGAAAGACACGGTCCCTGTCCTCAGAGAGTTCACAGCCTGGAGTCTGAGACAGTCAGGTAAGACAAAAATTCTAGACCTATATGCTAGGTGTCATGATAGAAGAGGGGCATAGAATATGGGGGGTCACAGGGGAGTTCCAGTCGTGGAGCAGCGGAAATGAATCCAACTAGGAACCATGAGGTTGAGGGTTCGATCCCTGGCCTGGGTTAAGGATCCGGCTTTGCCGTGAGCTGTGGTGTAGGTTGCAGACGTTGCTGTAGGCCGGCAGCTACAGCTCCAAATTGACTTCTAGCCTGGGAACCTCCATATGCCGCGGGTATGTCCATAAAAGGACAAAAAAAAGAAAATGACTGAGAGAAGATTTTAAAGCTATTGAGCTGGTTATTAAAATGCGCTCCTGCTCCACTCTCCCCTCCCTGCTGCCCCACATACTTCCTTGAGAAACTAAGAAGATTTAAATTATTTCAAATTAGTTTTTATTACTGGACTGGGTCTCTTCTATTACACTGTGTGTCATGACTGGGCCTCCAGGGTCCCCAGGATTTATTCATAATATAGAAAGACAGGATGTTGTGGTGGAAACTAGCGATTTTAGAGTTTAAGGTTTCAGAAATGCAGCAGTTCTCGGTGATGACTAAAGCCCAGGGTGTGGTCAGGGTGATAGGAGTGGCGATAAAGGTTCTTGAAATCAAAGAGCTTACAAATGAAAGTAGGAGAGTCATCAGAAGACAGTAGATAGAGACAGTCATGGAAGGTGAAGGTCAGTTTTACAAGAGCAGAGGCTCAGAGGAAAGGTCTTCTAGGAGAACCACATTCCAATGATCTGTGTACGTCTGTCTTTTCCACTACACAGTGAGATCCTTAAAAAAAAAAAGGAAGGCTTTTACTTGGCTCCTATTTTGTGCTCAAAATTCAGATGTATTGAATGTCTGCTGTCTGCTGGCCCTTTTCCCACAGTTCTCACTAATTATCACAAAAACCCTTAAGATGGGTTCACTGTACAAAGCAAACCCAGGGAGTGTACTGCTCAACATCACAAAGCCGGTGGTTCAAAGCTGCCGTTGTACTCAAACCCAGTATTATCTGCTTTTGAGCCTCCACAAACACCTCAAACTCATTCAGTCCAAAGTTTAACTTGTCATCTCTACCATTTCCTCCACATGTGCCTCCTCCAAGTTTTGCTTATCATTAAATGTTGTCACTGTCCACACAGTGGTCCACATCAGAAACTCGGGAGTCATCTTGGAGTCTTCTAACTCCCCGACTTGGCACATCTGGTCAATCACCAAGTCCTATTTGCCTCCTAAAAGATCTCGAAGGTGTCCTCTTCCCTCTAGTCCCACTGGTATTACCTTATTTTGCATGAGTTTCATCGCACTCCTAGATTTCTATAATAACCTCCTAAACAGATCCCTGCACCCAGTCTTGTCCATTCCAATAACGCTCTGGGTTTCCACCAGAGTAAACCTCCTAAAGTTCTCATCCTAGAACTCTCTGTTTAGAGCACTTTAATGCCATCCTCTTACCCTGAGGATAAAATCCACTCTCTTTTAATGTGGTTTATGGAGTCTTTCATTATCCAGCACCTACTGACCTCTTCAGTCTCGCGACTCACCATTCCCTTCACTCTATCCTTTAGTCTTACCGATTCATTTTTAAAAATTTTTCCAACTCCCTAATTTCTTTCTCATTTCCAAACTCTTGCACTGTGATTTCCTCTGTCTAGAACACTTCATCTGTCAAAAGAAAGTTTTCAGAAAAGGGTAAAATTATAGCTTTCACTTATTAAAGAAAAAATTATTCTGACACTTATTCAAATGGTAAGGAGGACTTTATTCAGGACTCTCGCAATAGGTGCCAAGATGATCCCAATCAAAAAGAGACTGGATTCAACTCCAATGCATTAAGGGCAAGTGGATATTTATAGCCAATGAGCAGAGTGAATCAGTGGATGGAAAAATACATCAGGGATACGGAGATTCTTACTTAACCGACTTAGAATTCTTGCTAAAGGCAGGCTAGGATGATCAGAAAGTCAAGGGTGAGGAGATTCTTGCTAAACTATTTTAGCCAGATTCGCGCTACAAATGGCTATAGGCCTAAGGATGAGGTCTGTTGGAAAAAAGACGACTTGGGAGTTCCCACCATGGCTCAGTGGTTAACGAATCTGACGAGGAACCAAGAGGTTGCGGGTTTGATCCCTGGCCTGGATCAGTGGGTTAAGGATCCAGCATTGCTGTGGCGTATGTAGGCTGGCAGCTAGAACTCTGATTAGACCCCTAGCCTGGGAACCTCCATATGCCACTGTGAGTGCGGCCCTAGAAAAGACAAAAAAAAAAAAAGGATGACTCAGAGGAGCCTAAGTTTGATGAGAGTTTTTCCATTCACATGTAAAAACGAACACCTGTTAAAGATTTTATTTAACTCATGAGGAAACTAGCAGATGTTATAACTGGTACAAATGAACCTCTATCAGACAGGACAGAATTTGCATGTGGATCAGTTACCTACACAGTTACAAAATAGCTCCATGGAAACAAAATCTTACAAAGCAGAAGGATGTGCTATAGAACTGTCCATCAGTTTTCCCATTAGCCATCACTTCTTCTGGGAAACCTTTTCCCAAACCTCAACTTGTGAATGAGGAGCAACGTCTGGGCTATCATATTTATCACACAATACCGTTTACACTCCTCTTCTGCCTGCACACATGCGCACAAGACCATGAGATTTTTGAGGCAGACACTGAGATATTCAAGTTTCCTCAGCGTGAACATCTCCTCCTAAAGAGCACACTATGCTAAGGGAGTAGTAGAAGCCACAAGAGAAACATTATTGCACATTGGTGGAGCGTGCAATAGTTTAGTTTAACACATGGAGAAATATTTTTACATTAAAGCAGACGATGCCCTTCCATTCACACTGTTTCCTTGTTTTATTAACCACTTCTGTTTCAAGGCCTGTGGGATATCTTGGGAATACAAAAACGCGCCAGAGCAGTCTGCAACATTGTACCGTGAGCGAGAAACAATTTTGACAGCGGCACTAGGCTGCGGAGGAGGAAGCCACCGACACACTGGGAAAGGGGTTCAGTCCAGCCAGGGGTGAGAGGTCTTCAGACGCGTCAGCCTCTGTTCAGTCTTGGCCCCGAGGACGGTCCTGGCTTGACCTGCTGTTTTTACAAGTCTGAGGGGTAAGGAATAGAAGAACCGCGCTGTGAGTCGGTCGGGCGGGGATAAGTGCCCGCGCTGCCGCGGCGCCGAGCCCTTGGCGCGCCCGTTTCGCGCCCCGGGCCCCGGGCCGCGCAGTCCACGGACCCAGCGGCCCTCCCGCCTGGGCGGCTCCACCCGAGGCCCCGCCCCGTGACGCGAGGTCCAGCCCCCGCAGCGCCCGCTTCCAAGATGGCTCCAGCGATTCCTGCCCGGCTGCTGGGGTAGCGGTGACGACGGGAAGCAGAAGGCCAGGTAGGTGGGCTGGGGGATGGTGGGGTGAGAGGCCCGAGAGAAAGCTTCGGGAGGTCGGGGAAGTGAGAAGTTTTGGATAACGGCTGGAGACAACCCTGAGCAGGGAGGGGACCTAGGTGCAAGTATGGACCGAGGCCGGTGGGCTCACGTTGCAAGGTAGAGCAAACACAAGGGGAGGTCGGGCTGGGATGAGGGCGCTCCGGGAGGACGCGACTCTAACCCCCGGTAGAGCACGGACCACGCCCCTCCCGGTGATCCAGCCCAGGCATCTCTGACAGGTCCTGCCCAGTCCTTCTTCTCCCTGTCTCATTTCACCCGTAACCCTGATCCCCGCCCCCGCTAGGACCCGGTAAATGTAGAGGAAGATAAAGGACGCCACCTCCATCCTGCTCCCCGCCGCGCTCAGGCGTTGTTTGCTTGCGGCTCCCAGGTGGTCACGCTCCCTGCACCTGCGGAGCCAGCTCGCAGAAACGTGGAGAACGGAAACGAGCGAGTTCCCTCCGCCTCCCCGGGTTCTCTTGAGGCCATCCCACAGTCCTGCTATAACTGCCTCACTCCCTAGTGGAAGTAATGTCTCCAGCAGCTGCCCTGTCCCCACTCCCCGAACTGGTTGGTCCTGTTGGGATGGGGGATGGTTAAATAAGGAGTGGATCTGACACACTGTAGGATTACCGGTGGAGAGGCCGCGGACCTAGCATCTCCGGCTCCTCCCCTTTTCTCTCCAACTACATTCTCTCTCTTCCCCAGCTGGGAAACCGGCTTCACCCAGATCCTGATCTCTGCCGCTCTGCGGGGCGGCTGGCTGTCCTTGACCACTTCTGTTCCAGCTGGTCCCAAGATCGCTGTTGGAGCGCTGGATGGAGTCTTTCTCTGTCCTCTGTGATATTTCCAGTTTTATATAATGCCTCACATCTCTGCTCCCCCGGGACCCCCTGGAGCCCCCATGATCCCGAAGAAGACAGCTTGAACCTAGGTGAGTCTGTCTCTTCTCTCACTAAAATTGGAAGAGAGGTTCTCCAGAGATTTCTCTGAAATGGCCCTGGGACACGAATGATGTAAGCGTTCTTGGGGGTGGGGACTGAGAGTAGGTGGGAGGAGTGGTTTGAGGAAGGGGTGGAGGAGAGTGAAACTTGGGCTGGAAGTAACAGGTGGTAAGGGCTGCTGGTGGTTACATACTGTTTCTTTCCATGCCCTTGTGTGTTTCCTTCTGTGACTTTGTTTTTTGCCTCTTTTTCCTCTTTACCCCTGGCACCACCTTTATGCCCACCGGATGATTTCTCTGCTGGCTTGCTCTTTTCCTGCTTGCCCTGGAACTCTCCTCCCCCTCCAGACCTCACCCCAGGATGTTGCGGAGGCTGCTGGAGCGGCCCTGCACACTGGCCCTGCTTGTGGGCTCCCAGCTGGCCGTCATGATGTACCTGTCGCTGGGAGGCTTCCGAAGCCTCAGTGCCCTATTTGGCCGAGAGCAGGAGCCGACTTTTGACTATTCTCATCCCCATGATGTCTACAGTAACCTCAGTCACCTGCATGGGGCCCTTGTTGCCCGGGGGGGCCCTCCAGCACCTCAGGGTCTGCCCTACTGTCCAGAACGATCTCCGCTCTTGGGTGAGTGCAGAAGGAAGGTGGAAGTGAAGACCAAGGTGTGAGGACAGGGAGGCTTGGACAGGCACAGGATGGCAGGAGTGGGTCTTGGAACAGGAGGAGCATGTAATTGCACGGTGGGCTGCGGTAGGAGAATGGACTCAATTTGGAGTTTCAGCAGGGCTCTTGCGTTGAGCCCCAGCTTCCCATGGCTTGCCCGTTTATGGGCTCTTCCCGCCTCGTGTTAGGATTGTTCCTTTTGTAGACAACCCCTGCCTGGTTTAGCTAGACAGTTGGAAGTCCTGTTCTCTCCATCCCCAAACTGTAAGTTTCCAACTGGGTGAGGCAGAAGAGAGTTACAGAACCTAAAATAAGGAGGTAGGGAAGTAGGGTAGGTAAGGAGTCCTCACCTTCCAGACGTTGCAAAGCTGTCCCAGTGATGGGGAACTCAAGGCTTTGTGAAATAATGTGAGTGAACCCTTGGGGGAGCTGAGCGCCAGAATCCGACTGCCAGGGACAGTTGTCCTTGTCACTCTAATCCCTGACCTTGCCATTCCCTCCCAACAGTGGGGCCCGTGTCCGTGTCCTTTAGCCCAGTGCCATCGCTGGCAGAGATTGTGGAGAGGAATCCCCGGGTGGAACCGGGGGGCCGGTACCGCCCTGCAGGGTGTGAGCCCCGGTCCCGAACAGCCATCATTGTGCCCCACCGTGCCCGGGAGCACCACCTACGCCTGCTGCTCTACCACCTGCACCCGTTCCTGCAGCGCCAGCAGCTTGCTTATGGCATCTATGTCATCCACCAGGTACCCCCAATTTGCACACCACCCTGACTTTTTTTTTTTGTCTTTTCTAGGGCTGCACTCATGGCATATGGACCCACGGCATATGGAGGTTCCCAGGCTAGGGGTCCAATCGGAGCTGTAGCCACCAGCCTTACACCACAGTCACAGCAATGCGGGATCTGAGCCGTGTCTGCAACCTACATCACAGCTCACGGCAACACCAGAGCCTTAACCCACTGAGCAAGGTCAGGGATCGAACCCACAACCTCATGGTTCCTAGTCGGATTCGTTAACCACTGAGCCACGACGGGAACTACTGACTTTCTTTCTTATAAGGAAGCCTCAAGTAAATTCCATTCCATTCTCATACAATGAAAGAATTTTAAGCAGGTCAGTTTTTTCTGTATTTTTTTTTTACTTTTTAGGGCTACACCCATGGCATATGTTCCCAGGCTAGGGGTCAAATTGGAGCTGCGTCTGCGACCTACACCACAGCTCACGGCAACACTGGATCCTTAACCCACTGAGTGAAGCCAGGGATTGAATCTGCATCCTCATGGGTCCTAGTCTGGATCGTTAACTGCTGAGCTGCAAAGGGAACTCCAAGAGGGTCAGATTTTTGAATGTGGGCAAGGAGCTGGCACTGCTCTGCCAACATGTTAGCTCCATACTTTTCCTTAAGGACTATAGAATTATAGGACTTTTCCTGTCCTATAATCTTCCATGATCTTTCCTTTATTGAATTTAGAATTGTCCAAATTTGGAGTTGGATAGCTTTGGGCTAAAATTCTAGTTCTGGAGTTCCCTTTGTGGCTCAGTGGCTAATGAATCCGACTAAGAACCATGAGGTTTGATCCCTGGCCTTGTTCAGTGGGTTAAGGATCTGGTGTTGCCGTGAGCTGTGGTGTAGGTTGCAGACGCGGCTCGGATTCCGTGGGGCTGTAGCTGTGGCAAAGGCCGGCGGCTACAGCTCCTGTTAGACCCCTAGCCTGGGAACCTCCATATGCCACGGGTGCAGCTCTAGATAAAGGCAAAAAGACAAATAAAATAAAATAAAATAAAATAAACTTCTAGTTCTGCCATATGTTCCATATGGAACCTTGAGCAAGATACCTAATCCCCTAAAATGAGGCAAAGAGTGATAACTAATATACCACTTGTTTGACGTTGTTGGTTGTCAGGATTAAATGCCAAATAGCCGCTTGTGTTGGGCGCATACTGCTGCTCAAGAAAATGTCTGTTGAACGAAAAGAACAAAGAAGTTATCTTTCTTGCCTTTCTCTTTGTCCCACATCCCCCTTTGACTTCCCTTTTTCCCCTTTTATGCGTCTTCATGCTACCTATAGACATAGTTTAGTCCTCCTCCGTTATCTTCCAGGCTGGAAATGGAACGTTTAATAGGGCAAAGCTGCTGAATGTTGGGGTGCGGGAGGCCCTGCGTGATGAAGAATGGGACTGCCTGTTCTTGCATGATGTGGACCTCCTGCCGGAGAATGACCACAACCTGTATGTGTGCGACCCCCGAGGACCCCGACATGTTGCTGTTGCCATGAACAAGTTTGGATACAGGTAGAGGGCATGAGAGGGTGCTGGACGCGGGGAATCCCACCATCCATGGAAGAAAGACAACCAAGGGGATCGTGGGAAGACATGTGGAGTCCAAAGCTCTCTCTCTCTGCAGCCTTCCGTACCCCCAGTACTTTGGAGGGGTCTCGGCGCTCACTCCCGATCAGTACCTGAAGATGAACGGCTTCCCCAATGAATACTGGGGCTGGGGCGGTGAGGATGACGACATTGCTACCAGGTCAGACTTCCCTGCCGCCATCTTCCTCCCTTTCCCCGGCCCGGATCTGTCCTCTGAGACGTCCCCTAGCCATAGCCCTTTGACACTGACCTTTAGCTGCCTGACCCTGCACTGTGCCCATTCCTCTCCCTTAGTCTTTTCAGTCCACCCAGGTCAGGCTTTGCATGCTACTTCCCATTCTGTTATCTTTCAGTCTCCTTGATCTGATTAGTTACGGTCCTGGGAGAGAAGAAAAAAAATCAATAGGCTCTAGTATCATGGGATTCCAGAGCTGGAAAGGGGCCTAAAGACGGCTGAGTCCTGCCTCTGCTAGGGTTACATCCAAACCACTTCCTGTGGGGCTTGGAGAGGAGCGGCTCTGCTTCACATAGCCTGCAGACACTTAAAGCAGGGGGAGAAAAGCAGGGGGCAGGGGGAGCTGTGCCATTGGCATGGTGCCAACTTATTTTTCGCATGTGAAACACTTTAACCTTCAGCCTCAGCTGACCCAGTTTCATATTTGTGGTGTGACTGTTTGGGCTCGATATGCTGGACCCATTGCCTCTCTTTTCCCCTTGTCCTCTGGGATGACTTCTCTCTGAATTCTTGGCCTCTGTGTGTGTGCAAAGCACTCAGCAGTTTCTAAATGCATGTGTTCTTTCAGTATCTTCCCAGACCACCTTCACTTCTTGCTTCTGTGTGTCTGACTTGGAGTTTGCTTCTTTCCAGGTCCTGATTACTTGGTTCCACCTTTTCTTACCAAGGTGGGGGGCGGGGCGGGGGGGACAGAGGAGTCGAGGCACCTCAGCCACCAGTCTAAATAACTGCTGAGCTTGGGTCTGTGCCCCCCAGTCTTGTCCTATCTTTTTGACAAAAGGACTCCTCTCCCTGTCCTTTCCACGCGGCAAGGGCAGCTTCTGGAAGCCATTTAGGAAATAATGGTGGGAGGTGCAAACCTACCTCTGCCAATTGTTTAAAGGCCCCGGGGTGCCTGGCACTAGGCCCTGAGGATTTGGATACATCCAGCTTGTACATTCTCTTCATCCATTTCCTTTTTTCTGTTTGACTTTCCCCTTCCAGTACTTGGCACTTTTCTGCTTAACTAGTAATAGCTATTCTTTGTGTACAGGAACATGCAATTCCTTCCTTGCTGGCTTTAGCTCTTCTTGCTCAGCTATCAGCAGCTTTCTTCTGCTTTTCTGATCCTCCAAGCTGCCCTCACTTTTCCCACAGGGTACGCCTGGCTGGGATGAAGATCTCTCGCCCCCCCATGTCTGTGGGACACTATAAGATGGTGAAGCACCGAGGAGATAAGGGCAACGAGGAAAATCCCCACAGGTAGGAAGGGAGGAACCGCCTGGGAATTGTTACTGGACCCTCGGGGTTCCTCACCCTAGCCAGACTGCAGCTAAAGGTTCCGAGGTTCCTGGCTGTTGCTTTCTGGGTCTTAGTCTGCAATCTCTAACCCTCAGATTTGACCTGCTGGTCCGTACTCAGAATTCCTGGACACAAGACGGGATGAACTCACTGACATACCGACTGCTGGCTCGAGAGCTGGGCCCTCTCTATACGAACATCACAGCAGACATTGGAACTGACCCTCGGGGTCCCCGGACTCCCTCTGGTCCCCGCTACCCACCTGGTTCCTCCCAGGCCTTCCGTCAAGAGATGCTGCAGCGCCGGCCCCCAGCCAGGCCTGGCCCTCTGCCTACTGCCAACCACACAGCTCCCCACGGTTCACAATGACTCCTCTTTAATCATGGAAGTGTATCTTGCCCACCTTAATCGTGAAACCGAATCAGAGGGACAGTATTCTCCCCACCCTCAGCTCCTCGCTGCTCTTAGAGGGATGTGGGGGGATGGAACTCTAGTACTGCGCTGGGGGCAGGGGCCTCTCCTCACTGCTGGACTGGAGCTGGGCTCCTCTAGCCCTAGGGGGTCCCCCTTTCTCGGGTCGCCTGCCAGGGCTTATGACTGTGAATCCTTGATGTCATGATTTTATGTGACAACTCCTGGGAGTCCCCTGCCAATAGGTAGGAGCAGGGCTGGACCCCCAATCCCTTCCTCTTCCATGGAGAGAAGAGTGATCTGGCTTCTCCCGGGACCTCTGTGAATATTTATTCTATTTATGGTTCCCAGGAAGTGTGTTTGAAGGAAGCCCCTCCCTGGGTATTTCATCCAGTGCTGGAGTAGCTCCCTCTTCTGGACCTGGCTCAGGGGCCTGGGATTTTGATATATTTTCTAATAAAGGACTTTGTCTCGCCTCTGCTCCTGCTTTCTGCATCCCAGGTACCCTTTGCCTGTCTCTGCTCACCCACCCCCACCTTATACCCGTAGGTTTCAGAACAGCCAGACCAAGCCACGCTCCAGCAACTTTAATTTTCACAGGTGAGAGAATCCCTGCCAGTGGGGGCAGGAAGAGGTGGGAACTGAGGATCAAATATTTGGCTCTGTGCCCAGGACCCGGGCTGCTGCCTGGCGCCCACTCTCTATACAATCATTGACAGCAACCCCGTCATAGGAGGCTCCCGCCAGAGTCAAGGGCAGCTTCTGAGCAGCCAGGTATTGGGTGGCTGACTCTGGAAGGAAAAGATACATGTTACAGCTGGGGGTCTACTTCCATGGTTCTCCTCAGCCCAGCTGCTTTCCCAGCTTACCCAGTTTTTGCCAGTGGCCTAATTTATACTGGGGGATACAGTTCTGGGGAGAGAAGAGGGGATGGATACAGGGAAAAGATTATCATCAATGTCCCGGGCCTGGGTAGACAGTGACAAACACACCAGTCCCTGTTTCCAAGGCCTTCGATGGGTAGCCGAGGAACGTCCACCTTGTGTTACCAACTCACCTTATGTAGATGGACCAGGCAGTGACTTGGTGGCTCCTTTAGTCCTAACTGTGTGGCAACTGCTTTCTCTGCCACCTGCTGGAACAGCTCCTGGGATAAGACACAGCCCCTGGCTTCTAGTGTCTGTAACCAGGAACCTCCCAGCATCACCTAAGAAAAGAGTATGGCACTGACCAGTCTGGCTTCACCTACGCTGGGGCATAGGGGAGCCCTTTGGAAACCCCCACTAAGCAAAGCTGCCTTCTCTCACAGTCACTCTGAGGCCAGAGGGGCTTCCATCCTGCTCGGGGAAAGCAACGGAGTCATACACGATTCCCAGGATGACTGGGTCTTCTGAAGATGGCACCAAATGTCCAAATCCCTGGGGAAGAGGAAGCGTGTGGGTCAGGAGGGAAGGGTTCGAAGTTGAGCCCCTGTCTCCCCTTCCCCTGTGTCACACCTGGACAGGCAGACAAGCCCCTCGGTACTGCAGGTTCACCACAGCCACAGACACAGCATGGATGGTACTCAGGGTGTGGGCCAGAGGTGCGGCCTCAGGAGGGAGCAGCTTGCTGAGCACTGGAGGAGAGCAGGCAGAGGCCTGCCTCAGGAGGCCTTCGCATGACAATTTCATCACCCCTGCTTGGGCTGAGACTCCCACAGGATGACCGCTTCGGGGGCATGGTACGGTCCTGCTGGCCCAGGAACAAGCTGCGGTTTGCCTCACCGTGGCTGGGGAAAGGGGAGGGCGCTGCCCCATTACCTGAAGCTGGAACAGCACTAATAACGTGGTCCGCCTCCAGGCTGCTGTCCCCTAGAGACACCTGAGAGGACGAAAACATTTACAAAACAGAGATCATGGCAATTCCGCCTCAGTTTCCCAGGAACCCAAGTGGCAGGACAGAGACTGGGTGCTGACCCAGGATAAAGAACTGACTAGCACAAAAGTCATCCCCTTATTACTCCAGGAAGTGGCTCAGACAGGCCAGTGGGCCACTCTGGAATGTCTAGTGGGGCTGGGTGACTGTTTCCCATAGCTGTGAGTCACTTATATATAAGCACTACTTCCATCTGCAGATTGGGATCATATGGGTCTTGAAGGAAGATCCACAAATAAGGCCTAAGAACCTGGGGTACCCCATATTTAAACAGCTTTTAAGGCAGGAAAGCAAGGAGTAATTCCAGTTCTGCCAGCGAAGCATTGAAATGGAGATGGAAACTCTAACTTATGGGTTCATTACACTCCAGAGGGCTCTCCTACCTTCCAGCACCCTTCTGCCTGCAGGCTGAGCCCACAGACTGGCTGGCCCCTGAGAACACTGACTCCCCTACTAGTCAGGTGGGCGTTAAGGGCTTGGGGCAATGTCTCCAGCCCACCACGGAGTGACCACTGGCTCCAGCGTTCAGCCCGGGCCTGGCGAATAAGTGCTGAGTCTGGCTGTGGACTCCGCCCTGCAGAGGAAGAAGCAGAGAAGAATCATTAAAGTTGTACCCCTTGCCTCCAGTCCCTCACTCTGGCAGTCCTTGATATCGTCAACTCTTGAACAAACACTCCCTTACCTGCCCCCAGCAGCAGCCCCAGCAATACGGAACGATGGGTTTGCTCAGCCTGGAAGAGGCTGGGAAAGCAGGACCTGATGCTGAGCTCACGACTGTTGCCTGCAAATACTCCACGGCAGAGACTGTCCATGGCTAGAGATGCCACCTTAAGGGTAAGACTGGGATTGAGAGGCCAAGGAATAAGCTGCACTAATTTACACTGACCCTGCCTGGTAGGGAATGGGGGTGGGCTGGGGTTTAGTTGGAAAGCAGACCCACTATAATAGAAGAACAGGAAGGAAGTCAAGGTATTCACCCCCCAACACCGAGTTTTGGGGTCTACTAGGCATTTCCAGATGATACAAAAGAGGCTCTAGGTGGTAGGTTTGAGTACCGGGATCCAAGGCTGGTTTAAGAGGGGAGCGATTGGGGGCTTCAGGTGGTGTTACCTCAGGACCAAGGCGACGCTGGGCAAAACTGTGCACACTCTCATCAGGGTCTTTGCCCCGAGGCATGGTCAACTCCCTCAGCCCAGCCCAAAACAGAGGTTTGGAGAAGGGAGGTGAACGGCAGAACAGCCCCCTGCGTGGAGAAGGCATAGTGAAAAAGCAAGCTCTGATGTACCTCCCCAGCTCTAGGGGGTCATTTCCATTCATTTGGTCCCTTTAGCTGGGAGGGCTGACAGACTGGGAGGTGAGGATGTGGAAGAGATGTGGGGATGCGGGCAAAGGAGGATGGCTGTAAGGAGGTGGTAGTGTTACCTGAAGCCAGAGGGCAGCGGGTGCAGGGCACCATCTACATACAGGAACCTGTTCTTGGAAGCTGGATGGTCTCCCCGGACAGGTAACACTTCTGAGTCCAAACCAAGCTCAGAAACCTGCTCTCCACACGTCCCCAGGAAGAGAAGAAGCTAAGGAAAAGACTGACCACCAAATCTACTTCCTTCCCTTAATTCTACCCTCTAGTGAAAGCCCCTCCGCAGCCCCTCCTAGGCGTTCCACGAGCCGCTCACCATGAGCAGGGTCCGGGCTCCCAGGGCTCCGGCAGGCCGAATTCCTCGAGGTCCAAGTTCAAAAATAGCACCATCTGGCCCTCGTGCTGAGCGGATCCAGCCTCCTAGGCGCTCGCTGCCCTCCACCAAGACCACCTGGGGACAAGTCAGAAACACACTGCAGCAGGATAAAGAGTCAGGAGGGGAACGGGGCAGCACATTACCTCGTTCAGGAAATGGAAGAGAAATATTAAAGGAAGCTCCAGCTGGCTCGGTGGAGGCACTCACCTTGGGGGGAGAGGGGGCCCGGCTCAGGTGGTAACTGGCGGCCAGGCCGCTGATGCCTCCACCCAGCACGACCACGGTCCGGCCCATGGGGAAGCCTAGAGTGGAGGCGATATGGACAGGCTGAACTGAAGCACCCTGTTCTCCAGAAACCCTGCGGGTTCCGCATTCCACCCTCGGCCGTTCATTGCTTTAGGGGAAACTAAGGGCTCGGGGGATGGGGTGGTGGAACTGAGGTCCCTGCCCAGGGCCTAGGACTCACCCGCGAGAGGGACAAGAAAAATGAGGCGGAGGAGGAGGTAGAAGTCTCAAGCCGGATCTGCCGGGAAGAGGATAAGGGCCACACCCATGCTATCTGCCAGCACAGGGCTGGGGGCATCGACTGGTCACCAGAGCTGCGAAGCGTTTTCCCTCGCACCCCTTGCTAGGCCTAGTGTTTTCAGTCCGCTGCCTCCGCCCCCAAGTTTTTTGGTCTCTCCGACTTTCCGTCCACTCTATTCTCGAACCTTATTTTTCCCGTCCCCGGATTGGTGGGTCCTGGAAGGTCCCGGATCACATTCACCAATGAAAACACTGAACCGGCAGCGGCTCCTCCTCCCGCCAAGGCTGGGGAGCTGGAGGTTAACTGGTTCGGTGCCAGGTTGGAGAGAACGGCCATATTCAGTACTGCCCTCCCCTTAGGGCTGGGGCGGCAAGAGCTGAATCCTGGATAGCATTCCCCAGCTCAAGCCGGCCAGGTACAGCTAGGGTTAGAACCCTGGAGGGAGGGCCCCATGAGTAGTTGTAGGGAGAGTAGATAGGGTAGGGAGAGTAGATAGGGACACTGGAGGCTAGTCCCCGCGGAGGTGGCTCCATAAACAGCTCCTTGATGTTAGCAACAGGCTGGGCCTACGGGAGCTAGGGCGCTCCGGCAACGTACCGTGTTTGTCAACAGGGGTCCTTGGGTGCCTTGCTCTCGAGGGGCAGCCCCCTACGCCGGCAAAACCCGTCGACCCAGTGCCTGCACTCTGCATCAGCGTTTCCTTGCAGTTCACGAGTCTCTTATTTCCTCCCAATGTAAACCTTCACCACTTGGGTAAACCTTGGCATCAACGCGTCCGGTCCTTCATCCCCATCCCCACGGCTCTGAGCGCCCCCCATCTGTTCAAAGAGGGAACTGAGTCCCAGGAAAACTCTCAGTTTAGCCCAGTTCTGTATCTCCATCCCCCTAGGCACAAATACAAATAAGAACATCATTTTTTTTCTTAATAAATTTATTCACAAAAAAGTGAGACTGTAGAGGGTGTGGGGACTGTACACGGGCAGGGGCCTAGGGTGCTCTGTACATGGGGCTGGGAGACAAGGGAGCCTCCAGGTGTAAGGGTACATTTTAATAAAAAAAATAGGAGGTACAACCACCCCTCCCCCCTCCCCGATTAAAAAGACACAAAAATAGACGTCTCTGAGGTAAATGGGGAGCCTAGGGCTTAAGGGTGTTGAAAGGGTTTCACAGGTGCCAGGGATTAAAGGGGAGGTCACAGGCACCGGGGTGGCTCCTGCATCAGTTGGTAGAACAGCACGTAGCCCTCACTGGATGCCACCTGGTTTTCACTGACAGGGGAGACACTAGGAAGAAGGGAGATGGGGAAGGAGGTGTGATCTTTCCTGTATGTATCCTCCTCCCCACAAGATCGACCTCACAGCATCCAAGTGGTGATCAGGAAAGGCACCCCACCCCTACCCCCCAAGCCCACGTCTCCTTTTACTAGGCACCCTGGTCTCGTGGGGCTTCTTCTAGGGAAAGGTGTCAAGGCTGCAGCAGGAATGGGGCAGGAGTTGAACAGGAGGCTGTTCTCACCGAGAGTCATTGTAGACATGCCAACCAGTCTGGCACCGGCACAGGGCTGTGTAGTGGCCATAATGGACGCTGCCCGAGTGGTTGCAAAGGGCATACAGCTGATATATGGGGCTTCCTTCGGGGTTAGAGATGACCACATTCTATAGTCAGAGCCGTGCCCTGCTCCCATTCTCTCCCTCCCCTTCACGGAACTCCTCAGGACCCTTCCTCCCAGACTCACCGGCTTTGTCACTGGCAAAGTCCCCTAGGCTCAGTCGCTGCAGTGGGAAGTCTACACCTACTGAACTTTTCTTAATGGAGCCTCGGGAGGCAGAAAATCGATTAAGATCTAAGTTCTGGTTAAGGAGAATCTGGGAGGCAGAGGGCCTCTGAGGGGGCTGAGGAACCAAATGCTGTCCACTCCCCTCCCTGAACGCACACCGGGAGCAGAGGAGGGAAAGGTGGAGTGGCAACCTTTTCCTAAGGAAAACTGAATTCCCAAATTGTCCAGCCTCTGCAAACATGGAGAATGAGGAAAAAGAATGAATGAGAGAAAGAAGAATTTGAAGATCAGGATACGGAGCACGAGGATTCGGGGGAATCTTTGTACTGTCAGCTTTTTAGTACTTCGAGTTTTCTGCCGACATCGGTCACACACCTGCATAAACATCAAATAATGTTATAAGGTTAAGGTGCTGCTCACCTCGGTTGGCTTTTCCAATACCCTGACTCACATATAAGTTTACTATGCTCCCTATTACTTCTGTGTCCTCTGGGCCACTGCCCTTTGCCCTGGGAGAGCAGGACATATCTGAAAAACACTCCACACAAAGCCTTACGTGTAAGTGTTACTCCTCCTACTAAGGCGTCACGCAACCCCTTTAACCACATGGAGCCTCCACCGCCTCCGGTATCCCACCCTTACTATATCCCTCGCGAACCCCCACATACTGGGGCATTCTCCGATTCTAGCTCTTCTTCCTTGGTGAAAAGGCTGAAACAATCCCGCAGAGACACCTTGCCCCCAGCGAATCCTTTCTGGGGGGAAAGGGGAGTGGAGTGTCAGCATGTTCTGAATGTCCTTTTCCAGCTCTTCTCCATTAATCCGAGCTTCGATTCTGCTCCAGAGCCCCACCGGATTCCCTCCCACACGGGGGTGGGTAGGGTTGGGTCACAGAACCCACGTCCCATCCACCCCTGGAATCCTCTGGAGTCCCACCTTGGGGATGGGCAGGGACAGGTCACAAAAAACCTCGAAGGTCGTGGAGCGATACCCACAGGCCTGGCACTTGAGACAACTTTTCAACTGGCCCACAAACAGGTCTAGACAGAAGCAAAGGGGGGGCGGGAGAAGAAGTTATTGTGGGACACCCAAGATGCTTCCTTGGGTTCCCGTCTCTCCCCACCCCTTTGCCTGACCCTTCTTTCCCACCACCAACCCTCCTCACAGACCCGTTAACTTCTCCACATTTTTATCATCTTATTCCCGTACCCCTGGATGGTACTGATTTTTTTTCTGCTAAGCCTTCACCCCCCCACACATGAATTTCCCGCATCACTTGGTCTTGTTCCATACCCACAATCTTGCTGTCCTCTCGCTCCAGGTAACGCTTCCACATTAGGTTGGCTCGGTCATCATCACTACCACAGATCAAGGGAAGTGGGGAGCACCCATGAGAGAGCAGAACACTGGGCACCCCCAACACCACTGAAATGATCCACAGAGCCCCACTCCCCACCCATACCCCAGCTCCTTCTCAAAATTTCAAGGAAGAGTCACACGAGTAATGCTTCAGAGAACTTTCCAGGGAAATCCAAGGTGAATGGAAAAGAAAGGAATACAGACAAGGGAAGAACACGCCGTCTTCCTCCACCTGGCTTCAAACCCCTATGTACCTTGTAAATTCATTATCCCCTCCTCCGTCAATCTGGTGACAGCCACAGCACTATCTTCTGCCTCCATCTGTGCCCCTCAGTCTCCCTCCTCCTCCTGCCTTCTTCCTACTTTCTGCACTGCTTCTCAAACCAATTTCTAAGCTACGCATTTCCTTGGACCCTACACCCTCAATCTGCACTGGCTTACTTTCGCAAAGGATGAATGCTGCTAATAAACTATGGGCATAGAGGAAGGGGGAGCGACCTTACCTTAACTCAGGTTCTTCTAGCAGTGCCCCTCCTCGGCGGGGTGGAGAGGGAGCTGGACTACTGGCCAGGAATGGCGGAGCCCGGCGGCCTCGTCGGTTGATTTCTAGGTGTAGCCGCTCCATGAGGAGCTTCAGAAACTCTTGGGCATCCTGCTGGCTGCAGCCAGACAAAAAGCATGGGCAACTGACCCGTGCCCGGTCCACAGTCACTAACCCGTGCCCAGACATCTGACCCCACTTCCAGATGAAGAGACCAAGGCTCAGAATGATGCTGCCAGGGCCCCGACCCCCAGACACGGGCAGAGAGAAATCCCATACCCTCCAGTTCTCCCACCTGTATCCAGAGAAGGAGGGAACGTATTTCTGGAAGACAGCTCGGAATCGAGTAGGATTCACAGCTTCACAGGAGTCAGGGTGCCACAGGGCACCAATCACATCTGCAAAGGCTATGAGGGTGGGAGTGGGTGAGGGAAACAAAGGTTAACGACTGGCAGAGGGAAGCGAGAGGGTGGGAAACATCTAGGAAAGTAGGCACCGTGAAAAAGATGCAACTGCTGGCTTTCAGGGCTGGGGCCACCGGCACCAGCAGATGGACCTACAATGGGATGGGAAAAAGAGGATTTGATAGGAGGAAGCAGGAGTTGTTGCCTCACCTTCAGTAAGCTCTTGGGCTCGGCCCCCACCAGGAACCTCTTGCCGGAAGTCCCTTCGCAGACAGAAGTCCCGAAGAGGCCGAGTGCTGCTCAAACACTGTAGCACAGCATTCAGGAAGCACTGGGGAGCAGCAGAGACGTTGCCATTATCTCTCCAGACCAGAGCGACCGGGGGTGACCAAAAAGTGACTTGTCAATCGCTCCCTCCCCCACCTCTGAGGGCCAAAGTGGTGGGAGAACTTCAGCGCCTTTCTTCCCCGTTTCTGCCCCCAGCCCCGGTTCTCGTTCCTATTAGGAAGGACAGGAGAATGACTCTCACCGTGTTCCCCAGATTTCGGAGGCCAACGTGACCGGAGCCCAGAAGCAACGTGTGATGAGCCTGGAAGGTCAGAGTTCAGTCAGCAGGTTCCCAGACATCCCATCTGGCACTTTAATCCTTTTGACGGCATGCTGCCCACTGCCTTCCCCACCCCATCCTTCACCCCCAAACTCTACACTCTTTCCCTCACTGGGTATTGGGGTCTCCCTACCTCACTGGCCATGATCAGTAAGCCCATCACAGCTGAGTGTACCACGGACTCAGCCATGGCTGTCCCACCTGTTCCCCACTTACTCCTCTGCCCAGCTAGGCGGCGATGCAGCTCCTGGGGCAACTCCCCAAGCACTGGCATGGTTGCCCAGCCGCTCCCCACCCCCACCTTGCTACTCCCAAGGCCCCCTCCTGCACCCGTGGCCCCTTCCTGCACCCTCTCCTGAAGGCTCCAACTGCAATCAGCCTAGCTCACTCTGCTCGGGAAATGGACAACCACATTAGCTCAGACGTTCTGAACCCGCCCCTCTTCAGCTCCAGAGATTAATTAGACTTCGGTAGCATCCTAGGAGAGAAGGTACAGCAAGGGAAAGTAAGGGCCTGGGGACCCAAAGAATTCCAAATGGTTGAGTTAATTCCTGGGGGGATGAAATGGCACACCACGCTGGAGAGTCACAGACAACCCTGAAAACGGTCTAAGAGGCTCAAGGGTGCTTAAGTAAGGGAGAGAGAGTCCAAGCTGCTGTAATGAAGGGTTAAAAAATGAACTTGGGGAAAAAGAGGCAAAAGAAAAGCCATATAATGGCAAGAAAGCTGGAAGTATGGAGGAACGTGGGCATGGAAGGCCATGTCTGCTGGCAGGTCCTCACCATCTTGTCATTGGAGTAGAATGGCTCAGAGGGCCGGGCAGATATCACATGGAAGGAGCCATGGGAAGTAGGGGGCTCTGTCCGTATGCTCAGCAAGGTGGGTGGCCCAGGAAAGCCCCCGAGGCGGCGGAGAGAGGTGCTACGTCTCAAAGTGGGTGGCTCGGGCCGGAGAGCCAGGCGGCTCAGTGCAGCCCCTAGCTCTCCGGTGCCACGGTGCCCTCCCAAGGCGATCCCCATTGGACGCAAGTCCCCACTGCTCACAGACTTGGAACGGGTTAGGTTGGTCCTGGATGGGAGAGGCAGAGCCACAGTTGGGGGTGGTGAGCCGGGCAAGGGAACTCCATGATCTGCCCGAAGTGGGCCTCTGGGACGAAGGCCTGAGGTTCGTCCCCGTCCCAGCTCCAGTTTCTTGAGACGCTCCTCAGGGGGACCTGGCCTGGGAGGCAGAGGTCTTAACATGGGATTCTGCCCAAGGGCTGGGTTGCGGCGTTCCTTGCTTCGGGCCCTGGGAGCAAACGGTAGCTTGGATCCCACGTGGGGCTGGACATTAAGAGGTGGCTCTCGGGTCCGTCCCAGGCGGTGCTCAGAAGCCTGGGGCATTGTGGACACCACAGGCTGGACCTGGGAGGAGAAGAGAAGGTCAGCATTTGAAAAGGGAGGAAGGTGGGAACCTAGTCTACCATACTAGCTTCTACAGACAGGCATGGAGGTTAGGAACCATGTTCATCATATCAATCATTGTACCCCCAATAGCTAGCATAGTGTTTGGCATAAAGTAAATACTTCATATACATTGAGTAAATGAATGAATGAATGAATGAATGAATATAGCAAACCAAGGCTTTGACTCTTTTCCACATTCCTCACTCTCTTCCTGCAGAATACAAGAGGGCTAACAACAGATAGTTCATGAGCATTTAGATTATGAAGGTCTGGCTTTCCTGGCTAGTCAAGTGGGACGTGCCCTGGGTCACTTAGGGCTTCTGGTCAAAGAGGGGTGTGGATGCAAGCATAAGAGCCCAAAAGACTGCATTCCATCCTCAAATCCCAGCCCCTCCTGGCTGCAAATGAAGCAGACTAAAAAAGTGACTTGTCAATCACTCCCTCCCCCAACCTCTGAGCTCCAAAGCGGTGTCGGGGCTCAGGGGTAGCGGCGAGGAGGGAGGACAAACAACTCCCTGACCCCTAATCTCTGCACCTCTCCCACCACCGCAGGCTTCAACCGGGTCCGCCCCCCTCGAGGGCAGTAAGGCCGAGGCCGTTGATTGGCTACGGGGTCCAGCGGCGTATTCTCCAAGAGCCACGGATGCTGGTTTTGCCAGCCCAGTTCTCCCAGGCCTGCTGGGCCCTCTGCGGCTCTGCCCTTTGCGGAGGGCGATCTCTCAGGTCTGGAGCAGTCTTTCCTCGGCAACCCCCACGCCATATTGCCCCGGACCGTACCTGTCCCCGGGTGAGACGGTGGGGGAGGCCAGCCGGGGCCAGGCCCCAGCTCAGGGCCACCCCCTACTACCCTCGTGCAGCACCCCCGCGGGCCTGGCTGCAGCTTTAGCCGCAGCTGTCGCCCAGATCTCTCCCGCCGCAGGGGCCGCCGCCATCTTTCTTGGTCCCGCCCGGGCACCGGCCACCGGCTTCACTGTCTCTCAGAGCGCCTGCGCACCCACACTCGGCATCCACCCACCTCCTTCCTGGGCGCTTGCGTGAACCCGCCCCCTCGGCTCCGCCGCCGACACCATGGAAACACAGCCAACTTTAGGACCCCGGGTTCCCAGCTCTGCCCCAAATTGTCTTTTATTTTTTTGCTTTTTTAGGGCCGCACTGGGGCACGTGGAGGTTCCCAGGTTGAATCAGAGCTGTAGCCGCTGGCCTGCGCCACAGCCACGTCATATCTGAGCCGTGTCTTCGACCTACAACTCCCCTCAAATATGATGCTAGTCATATTTGGATCTCCTGAGCCAGGAGGGAACCCCCCAAATTGTCTTTAAACCATTGCTCCAAAGCAGCTCTCTACAGTACAGAGTCCCATCGCCCCACCCTGTGGCCCTAACACAAGTCTAGTGATTGTATCTTGGCCCTCGGCTTGCAGCACAGGTCCTTCCCAGGGAGCAGGGGTGTGAATATACGAAGCTGCAGGGTCTGGGCCCAGCACACAGACCAGTGGGGAAGTATCCGCATAGGGATGGGGTGATCCCTGGAAGGCAGGGAATGCCGCCTTGGCAAAAGGGGTCCTCAGGCATCTTGCAGGCTTCCTGCTAAAGGACAAGAGCAGATCTCAGCAGCAGGGAGAGCAGTCAGGATTTCCTTTCATTCCCCAGCTCCAGACCAGAGCACCCTCCATTTTCCCCTCCCTCCCGAACCAGTATAGTTGTACATGCACCTGCGGACCCTTAGTCTGTTGATGCTCTATTAACAGTCACCAGTGAGAGAGAACCACAAGCCACTGAAGGAAGCAGCTTTTATTGATGAATTATCTCCAAAAACCAGAAAGACTATGTACCCACTTTCAGCCACCCCCATCCCTTCAGGATCTCACATTTTTCCACCTGGGAAAGGGATATTGGTTGCCCTTTGGTTTTTCAAGGCCCTAGTTTTTCCTCTTCCGTGTAACCCAATTTAGAAATTCAGTAGTAGTATTGTACTTTTTTTTTTTTTTTCCCCAGCAGTGTCTGCTGCAGCTCCTCAGTGACAATTATAGGTGAAGGCGTGTGGCGGGAAGCAGTTAGATGAGTAAGAAGAATGATGCACAGGAAAACAGGAACATAACCTATCAAAGGTCCCTCTGTCCTGCCTCAGTGGCTTGGTACTTCATTGGTTGCATTTCTCTTTATGTTGAATCACTCCCTTCTGAATCAGATCAGGGATTTCCACTGCCAGCCATGGACCCAGCTGCAAGATAAGAAAGACCCTGTTAGATAACTACCACCCAGTCAATGCCTCTTATTCCATCAGAAGCTACTTCCTAGAGATATTCTATGAGAACATGCCCAAAGGAAAACACTGTTACTCGTTGTTTATTCCCAGTCACTTTTATACGCTCAGGACCCAGCCCCTGCTCTCACTGTATACCAAATGCTTCAAACTTACCCCCAGAGCCATGAGATGAGCCAGTCCAAACTTAGGCACGTTCCTGGCCCACAAAGGCTTAAAGTGATCTGTCAGGCATATTTTGCCACCCCTATGAGAGGGACAAGATGAAGAAGGTGTTGACACGCAAGGTATACCATAAAGCACAGCAGACTCTTGGGAGCACAGGAAGACTACTGGTGATCAGAATTGAGAACATGGTCAGCTACGTGCTTTGCCCAGCCTTGGCAGAGGGAGACCTGGAGCCCCTCTAGGCCAACAGTCCCTGGGAAAATCCTGCCTGCCAGAGTCTTCCCCAAGGCCTTTTTGACTTTTCTTATCTCCTATTCAGCCCTACCTGTACATCTTTGCTGTTTTTCCATCCAGTTCAGGGACTGCAATTTCTGGAGCAGTAGTGGGATACGTGATAGGAATCTGGAAGAATTATAAAGCTTTAATAAAACAGAGTCAGAATAGAAAGGAACTAATCTAATCAGATATGCACATTGCATGGTTGAGCTAATTCCTCAAGCAGCAGGAACACACCAGGATTCTGGACATGCAGATGAGGAGCTATAACCTATGCTTGCTTCAAACCTCAGATTTTCCCTCCTATTTTAAAAGTTTCCTTTGGTCCCTCCAAGAAAGGTTAGCATGTTAACAATCACTTAATCCCTCCCGTTTTACTGACCTCCATAATTCCCACTCCATCATACTCACGTCAAACTCAATGTCAAACTCATATTTGAGGAGGTCATGGATATACCAGCATTTTCCAAACCACCTGTAACAAAGACCAGACCTCAGTCCAATTTTCCCATTCTTCTTACACTCAAATGACACCTTGTCTTAGGTGACCAGACTGGGAGACTCGTGGGATGAGATTTGGGGAACTCTGGAGTTGTGAGAGTAGGGACTAAATGCAACGGGGCAGGAAAGGCCTGGTGATGGGCTTTGGGATACCAAAATGCTCAAGTTATGTAAGATCCCCACCCCCACACCTCCCAAGAGGGTCTGCCTACCGAGTCCCTTCCTTGTTGGACTCCAGTCGGAACCAATCATTGTCCGCATTCTTGTTGTTCTCCACATACTAAAAGCAGAGAATGAGGTCTTTGATGGGGGAGTTAGAGCCAAGAGTAGACCCTTCCCTCAAAAGCAAAGTGTGTGATTAATTCCTCTCTTAATATGTTTACCCAATTTTTCTTACATAAAGCTGAAGACAAAGCTATACTGGTAAGTAGAGGACTTTCCCAGAGCAGAGAATAGAATTCTTGGGTTCCAATTCAATTTATGGTAAACACTTGATGATATTGCCTGGGTTCTCTTTTCACTTCTTTTTTTCTTTATGTTTTTTAGGGCCGCAGCTACGGCACATGAAGGTTCCCAAGTTAGGGGTCTACTCGGAGCTACAGCTGCCAGCCACAGCAATGCCAGATCCAACCACGTCAGCGACCTACCCCACAGCTTACAGCAATGCCAGATCCTTAACCAACTGAGTGAAGCCAGGGATTGAACCCTCAACCTCACGATTCCTAGTCGGATTGTTTCCACTGCGCCATGATGGGAACTCCTCTTTTCTCACTTCTGACAGTGCCTGCCCTCACCCCACAAGTCATTTTATGGTGCGTTCATTCCCTGGAGGACCTCATGTAATTCTGGTTTTGACTAGCACCCACATGCTGATGACTTCTAAATCTTTATCCTTAATCCAGACCTTTTCTTAGGGCTTCCTACTCCATCATCTAACTGCATATTGAAATTTCTACTTTCATTTCACAAGTACCTCAAACTTGACATTTCCCCCAGTTCTTCAGAATCATTTCTCCTGCACCGATCTCAGGTGGCAGTATCAGCAGCCATTCACCCATGCCAAAGACCTGGGAATCATCCTTGGCCCTCCCTCTCCTTTACTCTATAAACCAATCCTTTATAACATCCTGCTGATTCTACCTTCTGAATACTTCAGTCTACCTCTCCTCTCTATCTTCACCTTAACTGCTGAGTTTAGATCATCTTTCTTTGCCTGGATTAATGACAGCCTCCTAACTTCGATCTTATCCCGATCAAAAGTATTTTCCTCTCTATTGCCACTGTGATTGATCTAAATCCAGGTATCACCAAATTAATCCTCTGCTTAATATCTTTTATTTATTCTTTTCTTTTTTAGGCCACACCCGGGGCATATGGAGGTTCCCAGGCTAAGGGTCCAATCAGAGCTACAGCTGCTGGGCTACGCCACAGCCACAGACACACCACATCTGAGCTGCGTCTGCGAACTACACCCAGCTCAGGGCAACACTGGATCCTTAACCCACTGAGCGAGGCCAGGGATCAAACCTGCAACCTCATGGCTCCTAGTTGGATTCGTTTCTGTTGCACCACGACGGGAACTCCTGCTTAATAGCCTTTAAAAGTATCCCAGTGCCTCCAAGATGAAATTCAAGTGCTTAAACCTATTTGTCAAGTCTTATCTACCACTCCCTGCCATGTCTGATGCTCTAGCAATTCTGGACTATTTGTGTTTCTTCATACACATCATGATGTTTCTATGCCTTTGCTCATGGTGTTCCTTTTGCCTTGAATATTCTTCTCTTACCTTCAGGTTTTATCGGGCTAGTTTATATTTACCCCTGAAGTCTCAGCTCAAGCAATGCCTCTTCTACAAAGCCTTTCCTGACTAGGGACTAGGTATCTCACTTCTTGCTTCAAAATATCCTAGCAGGAGTTCTCTCTGGCGCAGTGGGTTATGGATCCGATGTTGTCACTGCAGTGACCAGAGTTACTGCTGTGGCATAGGTTCAATCCCTGGGCTGGGAACTTCCACATGCCACGGGAGCGGCAAACAACAACAACAAAACTGAAAAACCCCACCCCTCAAAATATCCTAGTGGAGTGCCCATCATGGCTCAGTGGTAACGAACCCAACTAAGATCCATGAGGACGCGGGTTTGATCCCTGGCCCTGCTCAGTGGGTTAAGGATCCGCATTGCCATGAGCTGTGGTGTACGCTGTACATGTGGCTTGGATCCTGTGTTGCTGTGGCTGTGCTTTTGGCCAGCAGCTATAGCTCCTATTCGACCCCTAGCCTGGGAACTTCCGTATGCCGCAGGTGGGGATCTAAAAGAAAAAAAAATCCTAGCAATTTCTCAGACTCCTCCCTCTTTCTCCACGTAATGTATTAAAATGATATGTTTCTGTCTACCTTGGTAGGCTCCACTTTAATTGGCTTTGGATGCCTTTCCTAGGTAATAGATGTACAATAAATGTCTTTTTAGTGAGTGAATACATGCAGCAGGAAAGCTGCCTAAAGGAAGTCAAACTTTCCTCTCCCACAGAAGGAAGGGTAGTTGTGAAGATAGTTCGTTCCTGTGAGCTCAGCTCCTCGACTCCCTACAACCTACTTGAACTTTTAGTTCTAACGTGTATTCCTCCCTCAGGACAAGTGGAAGCAGAGAGACGCAAAACGGGATTTAGGGTTCCAAAAATTTCTTTTGGCAACCGGGTCCCCAACAGCCGGGAGTACAACTACCTGGAGCCAGAAGGACACGTCATCTTCCCGGGCGGTTTATCCCTAAAATAACTGCTGTTTTCACCAGATAACCCCCACCTTGGCTCCTAACCTGAATCTCTTCTGCTTTCTCCTTACCGCGCCTCTCTGTCCTCAGCCCCAAAGTCGCCCAGTATCTATAAATTTGAGAGTTAAACTTTAAAACCGGAAGTGGCTTCCACACGGAGCCTATTTCTAGGGACACCTGATTACCTGCAACCCTTCTACGGTCGGCAGCAGAAGCACAACTGACCCGGATTAGAGACTGATATTCCTCCTTGAGTCTCTGCACCCACAGCTCCCGATCCCGAGGTCCGGCGTTGGTCTTCAGCACCGGTATCTCAGACACAACACGCCGGGTGGCCTCGTCCGCCATCTTGAATCAGGGCGCAAGAGAAACGGAAATTATATTACCTGTAGTTTACATTCAGGGCGACTCCATCTTTACTATGGGAAGATGGGGAGTTGGGCTGCCTTAAAACTTCTAATGCGATATTCATTTTCTAGTAACGAAGACAAATTTGTCACGCAGTCACCTGCTTGTGAGAGCAACAAGAAGCAAAGAATGGAAACGAGTTGTTCCCTCCTGAATATGGCACCTATTATTAAACCGCAGATTGCTTGAAAGGGTGACTTCCGCTCATGCTCAGAGAGGTAATCTCAGAAAACCCTTCCGGACAATTCCCAAACTTTAAAAGTTAGAATTTCAGGCTGTTCTAGGCACTATTCCGTTCGCTGTCATCCTAAAACGCGCACTTTATAGGTATGGGCTTGGAATAAACTTCCTCAGCGTCCACGTAGTCCGACTGAGGTGGCAGGGGGCTGATGCAGTCAAGCCATTAGGAGGGTATTATTAAACTCCTGAGAATTATTGGAAACCACAGAGAATCACTTTTGGCCCTGAAGAGTTAACACAATCCAATTAGAGAATTCTCTGTCTTTTTTTTTTTTTTTTAGGGTCGCACTGGAGGCATATGGAGGTTCCCAGGCTAGGCATTGAATTGATGCAATAGCGGCTAGCCTATGCCACTGCCACAGCATCGATGAATCCCAGCCTCGTATGCGACCTACACTACTACAGCTCAAGGCAACTCCGGATCCTTAACCCGCTGAGCAAGGCCAGGGATCGAACCTGCGACCTCGTGGTTCCTAGTCGTATTTGCTTTCGCTGCATCACGTTCGGAACTCCAGATTACTGATTTTTAGTAAAACTATAGAACAGTTATTAAAGACTATTTTATGGGAGTTCCCCGGTGGCTCAAGGGGTCAAAGAAAGGGCATTATCACCTCTGTGGCTCTGGTTACTGCTGTGGTGTGGATTCGAGCCCTAGCCCAGGAACTTCCACACGCCATGGGCGAGGCCAAAACCCTCCAAACCCAGAACTGCTGATGTTAGAAACTACCATTGTAAAGTATATAAACTGCTTTAAAAAAAGTATTTTACAAATGAGAAAGAAGTGATCCCCAGATACCAACAGTGGTTCATCAGGATGTGATTCAGTCTCTCAAGGTGCTGGCTCTTCCTTGCCTCTGTGCCTTTAGCAGGTATTTTCTCAGCCTAGGATACTCCTCCCTTTCTCTGGAAGAAGGGTGGGTCCTTCAGGTCCTTTAGGTCTCAGCTTCCTTATCATCTCCTCAAAGAGAGGCTTTCATTCATTTTTCTGTCACAGTATTGTCCTTTTCCTTCATAGTTCCTATCTCAATTTAAAATGATGGAGTTCCCGCCGTGGCGCGGCAGTTAACGAATCTGACTAGGAACCATGGGGCTGCGAGTTTGATCCCTGGCCTTGCTCCGTGGGTTAAGAATCTGGCATTGCTGTGACCTGTGACACGTGTAAGTCGCAGATGTGGCTGGGATCTGGCATTGCTGTGGCTGTGGCATAGGCCGGCAGCGGTAGCTCTGATTCGACCCCCAGACTAGGAACTTCCATCTGCTGCAGTTGTGGTCCTTAAAAAAAAAAAAGATATACTTGCTATTGTCTTTCCTTAGTGTCTATATACCTAGGTAAACAGTGAACTCCATTTAAACATGGACTACCTCTGTTTTGTTCATCACTGTGTATCCTATCCTATATGCCTGTCACGTTACTTGACATTAGTAAATGCTTAACATATATTTATTAAATAAATGACTGAATGACTTTCCTTGACAGTGTTACTAGATTAACATACAAGAACATCAGAGATAGTATATCTTGTTTTCAGTAAAACAAGTTTCTTGATATGTTCTTTGAAAAAGATAGTGAATTGGCAGAGTTCCTGCTGTGGCACAGCAGGTTAAGGATCTGGCATTGTCTCTGTGGCAATGTGGACTTGATCCCCAGCCTGGTGCAGTGGGTTAAGGATCTGGCGTGGCCACAGCTGCCACTTAGGTTGCAGCTGCAATTCAGATTCGATCCCTGGCCCGGGGAACTTCCATAGGCCAAAGGTGTGGCCAAAAAGAAAAATAAGAGAGAGAGACAGTAAATTGGCTAGAATACAGAACATCTTTATTTGACTGAACAACCAACCAACAACAACTAGTTCTCTAATTAGCTGGAGGGTAGTGAGTAAGACAGGGCTCTTTTTGGTTATGGCCTGCCTGTAAGATAACCAACTTGAAAAAAGTCATCCCCATGGGGGCAGCAGAGAGCATTAACAAAGAAGCACCTGAATTCCTTGAAAGCTAGTAAAAATTGTTATATGTATTTATCTGATACTTATACAATGAGCTAGGCCCTGTGTTGACACCTCACATATATTATTTAATATAATCGTTTAAAAAATGACCTAGGAGGTGGATGTTATTTTATATTTGTCCCTTTTACAGATGAGAAGCTCAGTGAGGTTAAAGAACTTGCCCAAAGTCACATTAGTGGAAGTGAGAGCTGGCAAATGAAGCGAAGGGAACAGGTTAAGGGGAATTTTGGACAGTAGATTATTAGGATTCAGTGACTAATTGTAATCCATACTCTTCTTTTCAGAAGGCAGGAGACACCAGAATTCTAGCTAAGGGCTTACAGCTAGGTTTGAAGTACAACTGCAATTAGGTGCGAGTATGATGCCTGGGTGAAAATAAGTAACTGGAGCAGCTTGGGGTTAATGAGAACCAAGAACTAGAGAGAGGACTGTCAGGTCAGCAAGGATAAAGTTCAAGAGTAAAGCCCAGGCGGGGACATAGGGATCAGAGTGGGCCTGGAAGAGTCAAAAGAATGCCTGTACCAATGGGCTGCAACAAGGAATAGAATTTTTTTTTTTTTTTGGTCTTTTTGCCTTATCTAGGGCCGCACCCGCGGCATATGGAGGTTCCCAGGCTAGGGGTCTAACAGGAGCTGTAGCTGCTGGCCTTCACCACAGCCACAGCAACATGGGATCCGAGCTGCGTCTGCAACCTACACCACAGCTCATGGCAACACCGGATCCTTAACCCACTGAGCAAGGCCAGGGATCGAACCCACAGCCTCATGGTTCCTAGTTGGAATCGTTAACCACTGAGCCACGACGGGAACTCCAAGAATTCTTTTTTTTTTTTAATTTCCTTTTTAAAACTTTTATTGAAGTGTAGTTGATTTGGGTATGGAATTCTTTAAGGGACTGTCTGGTATAAACAAGATTTTGGAGTTCCTGCTGTGGTGCAGTGGGTTAAGGATTGGCATTGCCACAGCTGTCACAGATGTGGCTTGGAGTCGATCCCTAGCCAGGGAACTTCTATTTGCTGGGGGTGCAGCTGCAAAAAAAAAGCCTTTTTTTCTGGCAGAGCTGGGGAACAGCTTGGATTGGGACAATCAGCCTTAATAGAGTATTTGGATCAAGAAAGATAAGAGATCTACTCATTTTCTGGCTGCATTAGAGACATATGGAAGTTCCTGACCCAGGGACTGAATCTGAGCTACGATCTGTGCTGCAGCTGTGGCAACGTAGAATGCCTAGCCCACTGTGCTGGGGATCAAACCTGCCTCTCAGCAATGCCCAGAGCCACTGTAGACATAAACAGATTCTTTTCTGTTTTTTCTTTTTTGCTTTTTAGGGCTGCACCCTCCGCATAAGGAAGTTCCCAGGCTAGGGGTCTAATCGGAGCTACAGCTGCTGGCCTATGCCTTAGCCACAGCCACGCCGGATCCGAACCTTGTCTGCAACCTACACCACAGCTCATAGCAACTCCAGATCTTAACCCGCCAAGCAAGGCCAGAGATCAAACCCACAACCTCATGGTTCCTAGTTGGATTCATTTCCGCTGTGCCACAACAGGAACTCCAATGCCAGATTCTTAATTAACCCAATGGGCCACAATGGGAACTCCATGGCTTTTTCCAATGGATATCCCCTTCCTTCACCTTCTAAAGTAAGGTTGCTCAGTCTTCCAATCTTGTAGGAAAGGATGGCAGAGTATCACCTTTCTCTTTGCTACCCACTGCTACTTTTGGACAATTGGGCTCTCAACATCTTGCAAAAAGTCCTCCCTCTTTGAAGCTTATGCAATTTGGCTCTACTACCCTTTATTCCACATGCTTACTGAGGACTTTGGTGCCTGTTAAATAACCTCTCTGGGCCAAGTCTTCCTATCTGAGTGGCTTCAGGAAAATCCACATGATCCCTAGTCAGTTCTTGACCATCTCAATTCCAAGTTATACTCCTACTTTCAGTTCCTTAACATTACTATTTCTGGCAACACAACTTTTTCTTGGTGGCAGCTTAAGGGCCATAACAAGGAATGGGAGAGGGAGCATTCTTGAGTGTGGGAACATAAGTGGTGCCAGAACTGGCTGGTGTTGACTGCAAAACCCACTGAAAGACAGTGACTGGCAGTCATGACATGTAAGGATGGAAAGGCACAGGGGGTTGAATTCCTTATGATACCTGTGGGGTGGTTCAAGATCTGGATTTGGGAGTTCCCATCGTGGCTCAGTGGTTAACGAATCCGACTAAGAACCGTGAGGTTGCGGGTTCGATCCCTGGCCTTGCTCAGTGGGTTAAGGATCCAGCGTTGCCGTGAGCTGTGGTGTAGGTTGCAGACGCGGCTAGGATCCTGCGTTGCTGTGGCTGTGGCGAAGGCCAGCAGCTACAGCTCCTGTTAGACCCCTAGCCTGGGAACCTCCATATGCCGCAGGTGCGGCTCTAGATAAAAAGGCAAAAAGACAAAAAAAAAAAAAAAGATCTGGGTTTGACCTTTATGTCAAGTTTCCAGGAAACCTGGGTCTGGAGTTTTTAACCTTTCCTGTTAGCTGCCTCTCTGGGAACATCTGACACTTTTAATAATTTCTATCCTCTTGAAATACTCTCTTCCCTTTGATTCCATGACAATTATCATCCAGGTGTTTCTGTTTGTTTGTTTTTTGCTTGCTTTTTTTGTTTGTTTGTTTTTAATGGCTGCACCTGTGGCATATGGACGTTCCCAGGCCAGGGGTCAAATTGGAGCTGCAGCTGCAGGCCTACAGCACAGCCATAGCAACAGAACATCTTTGGCCTATGCTGGAATCTTACAGCAATGCCGGATCCTTAAACCACTGAGCAAAGCCAGGTATTGAACCCACATCCTCAAGGACACACTAAGCCACAACAGGAACTCCACTTTTTCTCCTCTTTTTTTTGCTTGGATCAGATCCAAGCCACAGTTGTGACCTATGCCAGAGAGGATCCCTTAACCCACTGTGCCAAGCTGAGGATCAAACCTGCATCCTGGTGCTGTAGCGACCCTGCCAATCCCATTGTGCCATAGCAGGAACTCCTTAGTGTTTTTCTCCTGCTCATTGGCTGTTTCTTTTCAAGGATTCTCCAATGGCTCTTCGATTTGTGACTTAAATGTTAGACTTCACCAAGGCACTCAGCCCTCTGCTGCTCTCTTGGCACTTATCCAAATCTATAGCTTCAACTACCACTGAAATGGTCATTATTCAGAATTTCAGGCCTATATATCACTGGAGTTTTTAAAAAGAAGTTCCCGTTTTCTTTTTATTAAAGTATAGTTGATTTACAATGTTGTGTCAATTTCCGCTGTATAGCAAAGTGACTCGGTCATATTTTCTCTTTTTTTTATATTATTTTCCATCATAGTCTGGCCCAGGAGATTGGATATAGCTCCCTGTGCTATACAGCTGGAACTTGTTCTCCATCAACCAACATCAAATGCTACCACTTACATGAGGAATCTAAAAAAAGGACACAATGAACTTCTTTGCAGAACAGATACTGACTCAGAGACTTTGGAAACTTATGGTTTCCAAATGAGACAAGTTGGGGGGGTGCACTGAGGGTCTGGGATGGAAATGCTAATAAATTTGGTTGGGATGATTTTTGTACATCTATAATTGTAATAAAATGCATTAAGTAATTTTAAAAAAAAGTAGTTTTCTGGGAGTTTCCCATTGTGGCTCGGTGGGTTACGAACCCTACTAGTATCCATGAGGATGCGAGTTTAATCGCTGGCCTCATTCAGTGAGTTAAGGATCTGGCAATGCCGTGAGCTGTGGCGTAGGTCACAGATGCGCCTTGGATCTGGCATTGCTGTGGCTGTGGATGGCAGCTCTGATTCAACCTCTAGCCTGGGAACTTCCATAAGCTGAAGGGGCGGCCCTAAAAAGGAAAAAAAAAAGACAGTATTCTATAAAAGTAATACATGTACACGCACACACAGAATGGTAATCATGTGAGGTTACAGATGTGTTAGCTAACCTTATTGTAATAGTTATTTTCTGATACATATGTATATCAAATCATCACATTGTACACCTTAAGCTTACACAATGCTATATGTTGATTACATCTCAATAAGGCTGGAAAAAAAAAACACATGTACCCAGTAAAATAAATTCAAACAGTAAAGATGGATCTAAAATAAAGAGTATAAGTTTCATCCCTCCGAGGCCCACTCTTCAAGATTAATTTTTTAATATTTGTGTAAGTATGCCATATGCATTCTTATACACGTGCCTTTTTTCCACTTAATATAATTTTCTCCTGTTTTAGATTTGTATATTCAATTTAGACATCTCCATCTGGCTGTCCCACAGGTATCTAAAACTCTCTCCCTTTCTTTGGAATTCTTTCTCATGCTATATCCTACTGCTAGCCTCTTTTTACAGTCAACACATGAGAAAATGCATTATACATTGTGCCTTTCCAGTTATTCAATTTACCTCAATCTTGTTTATACCCCACCACATCTCTGAAACAGCTTTCTCCAAAATTACTAAGTGACTTGTTGCAAAATCCAATGGACACATTTTAGTCCTCATCTTAGCTGATCTGTTAAGTTCAACACTGACCAGTTTCTTTGGTACTTCTCTCCTGGTTTCTTCTTTCCCGTCTATTTGTTCCTTCTCAGTCTTTTGGCTCCTTTCCCTTATCTCATCCCTTAAATGCAGCTATTTCTCTTTCTAGGCCATATTATCCACTTCCATGGTTTCAACAACCTTCCATATTCACACGTTAGGGCGCACCTCCCACCGGAACGTTTCTTTTGGCTTCCCAACCCACATTATCTAATATTCCATTGTCTAATAGATACCCCACAGGCACCCAAAACTCATGATTCCCCCTCCCCCCAAAAAAACCCAAACTCTATTTAAAATGGCATCATTACTTTCCAGTTATTAAAGTCAGAACACTGGGAAATAGCTTAGATTCCTCCCTCAGCTTCACCCATTTCCGATAATTTTTTTCCCCCATCTACACTCCTCCTCCCCAGGACAGACCACTGTAGTCTCTTAGTTGGATAAAAGCTTTCCAATTGTTCTTGCCTCTAATTTCATCCCCTCTATCCGTTCTCCCTGTTACAAGCAATGATCTTTCTGAGACACAAATATATTTGTTCACACCTCTGCTAAGATTCTTCGAAACCTATCCATTGCCCTTAGGATAAAATAAACTAATTTACAAGGCCTTGAATAAAGGGGCCCCTCCCAACCTCACAGGCTATTACCTCTCTTTTGACCGTATCAGGCTGCTGGCAGCTCCAGAAGGTACCTGGCCCCCCACCCTCAATTTAACAGTCAGGATTGAGCTCTGGCGACACTTCCTTCTGAGTGCTCAGAAGGCAAAGGCTCAAAAAGTGAAATCCGAGAAGGCATTTGAGCAGCGCTTTCGTTTCCGGACTCGAGTTTAAGGAACGTCCGGGTTACCAGGAAGCTCAGAGCAAAGGTCAAAGCCAGATCACGGGGAACCTTTCCCCAAGTTCGCAGGGCAATCCGACCCCCCGTAACATTCCGCTCTTTTGCGTCATGGCTGCCAGTCGCAGTCTTTCATTTGGTCTCGAAGTCGTCACCAGCCAGCTCTAGCCCCACCAACGTTTCCGCACTCAAGAATACAACCCTCTCTCACGCCTTACTACGGCCCTGAAGCTGCCTCGAAGAAAAACTTGCGTTGCCAGGTTGCCCCAAAGCAAGATGGCTGCCAATCTCTATTCTCCGCTACCAAAGTGAAGCTGTCCACTCCCCGTTTAATGCCGCTGCCAGGCTGCCCTCACCTAGCATGGCTACTTCGGCTCATGCCTCACTACGGTCTCGAAGCCGTCACTAACCGGCCAGGTTCCGGGAGGCGCTGTTCAGGATGCAGCCACCCCCGCCCGCCTCTCCCCTCCCCCACGCCCGCGGGCGGCGGCGGCGGCGGCTGGAGCCCGGATGCGGCGCCGTGAGACAAGCCCGGGAGAGCGGCGCGGATGGATCCAACATGGCGGCGCCGAGCCTGAGCCGAGAGTGAGGCGGCGGGGCGGCCGGAGTGGGGAGGGGGAGTCGAGCGGGACGGGGCGGGGCCGGGCGGGGCCGCAAAGGGCTTGGGGAAGGAAAGTGGAGGGGGAGGCGGTGGCGACGTCCAGCTTGAGAACCTCAGGAGAGGGAGGTGACGGGACGCTGCCAGGTGGGGGAGGGGAGCGGCCGAGGGGGGCGTGCGGGGGAGGTGGCAACTGTGGGAGAGGGCAGGGTCGAGGCGGAGGAGTTGGGCAGGGGAGGGGCGTAAACAAGGGCCGAGACTGGGCCAGGCTGGGGGTATTAGAGAGGCCGAGGTGGGGAGTGGGGCTGGGATCCCGCCGAGCCGAGGGGGTAGGAGCGGGAGGGAGAGGCTGAGGGTGTGAAGGGGAAGGGGGCTTGTGGCATGTGCTTGGAAGAAGGACTGGACTCTTGCGAGGGGCGTTGTGGAGAGCTAGGAAAAGGGGAGGATTGGATTTGAGACGTCTGGGGGGGGGAGGTTCTGAAAGTGTTAAATTGGAGGTGGGAGGGGGAAGGGCCTAGGGGAGAATTTGGGTGGAAGAGGAGAGAACGGAGGTTAGGGCAATGGAGAGTGTGTCGGTGTGACGGGGGAATGCAGAAAGTGAGAGACTAGGAAAGTTTAGGAGGAAGGGGACTAGGATGGGAGATAGGACAGCGGAGCCGCACGGGTGATAGAGGTTCGGGGTTTCCCTTTCCCTTGTGGAAAGGAGGAGAGCAGAGTTAAGCAGCATCAGTTGAGGCCAATTCAAATTGCCAGGCCTTTAGCTTTTACTAGAGTGGGAAGGGCAGAAGGGAATGATCACGTGGGTTTGGAGATTTGGGGTTGGATGAGGGTTCAACTGGATTTGCTTTCCAAAAGCTCCCTAGCTTACTGCTCCCTTGTTTTCCCTGGTTACAAAAAGAAGAGAAAATGGGGAGGCTGGTACCATGTGAGTGTGGAAGGAGTAAAGGGTTTTTCTAGTTTTAATTAGCAATGCCAGAATAGGGAAACAGCCATACTATGTTGGAGCTCTCTATGCTAAAGTAGAGGTTCTGCAAGCCTGAGAAAGGGAACAGAAAACACGGGACGGCCTTTAGACAGCCATGCTAATTAAATGAGTGCTCTAGTTTACAGACCCTTCTTTTGCTGTTTAAATTCTAGGAGGGAGGGTCAGTATCCATATATGAAAAATGTTCCCTGATGAAATGTGAATGTTTGAGTGGATGCCATCCCAGTAGATATTTTGTTCTCACTGTGTGCTAGGTAAAGGAAAGAGTGAAGTTAGAATTTGGAGGATAATTCCGGACTCAGAAAGGAAGTGATGGAAAGAACGTGCCTCCTTTGACTGTGACCACTTGCCTCCTTGTTCTTCCTAAAGATGAGAGTCGATGTTAATAGGTGGGCCTCCTAAGGAATTGAGGAGTCAGGTGGTGTGTCAGAGGATAACTGGTTTTCCTGCAAGTTGTTGAATTTGGGATCTTTCTTGCTCTAAACCACGGAGGCTGGAAATTCTCAAGAGTTGGTATTGTTTTGTGAATTGGGTAGTAGAAGGTTAGGGAAGCCTGGGGACTTTGTTGGGAGTGACTTCTCTCATTTAACTTGCAGTGGATCATTTCAATCAAATGGCTTTAGGCTTGTCTTTAAATTTTTGCAACTGAGATTTTACTCTTTGGGCCTTCGAGTTTCAAAATAAAGCTTGAAAACTGACTCTTAGCCCCCACACACACTTATTTGTTTTGTTTTGCTTCTGGCTTTGAACCTTGTGCTAGGAAGAGACCTGGGAAATTAAGTTTCTTGCAGAGGTAAGTCTGGAATTTTTATTGTTTCAAAAATGGAAGGGAATGGAAATGGCATTTTGGGAATTGAGCCCAGAAATGGGGTCGATGCCAGGGAAAATGGGTTTTCACCCACCCAGCTTAGTGCATGAGATCTGTTGCACTCGTCCCTTTGGGTAACTGGAGATTTATAGCACGGAAGAGGAGAGCAGGAATTATGTGTCTTGGGGCAAGCCTCTAGCTTTTTTTTTTATTATTATCTAGTCTTCTTGGTCAGCTCTGAGAGCAACACTTTTAAACATATGGAACATTGTACTCTAGTACAGTGTCTACTGAATGTTGCCCTTGGAGGGTTGCTAAGGCACCTGCCATGGGAAGACTTTTCCTCCAGCTTACTTTTTTTTCTGCTTGTTCTGGAATCTTCATTTTGAAAAAATGCTATATAATTATGACCTCTAGGTATGTGGTTGCATTTTCTTGGTCCTGCTAGCCAGAAAGCATTTTATGTAGTCTTGGCCATCTTTAAGGTTTTCCATGTTCTTTACACTTCAGGTTTTAAGACAGTGCTCTTTTTTAGTTCTTCCACGTGACTTTCCTGCTCTGGGGGCTTCTGAGAGAGTCACATACCTCTGGTTCTGTTGGGATGAAACTATACTATTTTCCTTTTTATTTTTTTGGCTGCATCCACAGCATGCAGAAGTTCCTGGGCCAGGGATCGAACCCGTGCCATAATGGTGACCCAAGACACTGCAGTGACAGTGCTGGATTCTTAACCTGTTATGCCACAAGAGAACTCCTAGACTGTTATTTTCATTTCAAGACATCACTCTTTTTAATTTCTTCCATGACTTCTAAAGGCTTCTGAGAGAATCAAGTTCTTGAGAAAATAAAGACCTCATCCCTGGTTGGGATGAGACTAGAGTTTGCTTTGAAGTAGAAACTTAATAGATAACGACTAATCAACAGAAAGCTGAGCGTGTTTTGGTTTAAGAGGAAGCTGACCATGTTCTTTTAGTGCTGGAGTTGGATAGATTCTTGGAACCCCTGTCTGGATTGCTGAGTGAGTGAACTCATCATCCTGGATGATAATTAAGTGGGGAGGGCTGCCTATTAGCCTGCATGCCAGCCTCTTGACATTTCTCCTGAGGACAAACATGGCCTTGGGAAACAACTACCTCTTCTACATTTTGCCTCATTGCATAAGCAGTTAAAAGTTTGATCAGCAGCCTAACAAGGAAGGGTCCGCTGTTGGTCTAGTTTTGGACTTTAAAGATGGCTGCAAGGGTTAAGTGCGGGATCCTTCCTGTCTGTCTTGCAGAGGATGGCATTTCTCTAATCTTCATAGAAATCTAGACTGAACTAGGTCAAATCAGACCTCCTGGGATGGGACAGAAGGGAGTGTAGTCCTATCACCTGCTGTTCACCTGAATGGCAACAGCAGGTGATAGAGAAGCCAGGGTTGGAGTGGGATGGTTTAACTTAGTTAAGTTAAATGAGTCTTTGTCTGACTGGCTTTTCTTCTGAAATATTGTTTGATTGGTTTGGGGTGGAGGGACCAAATGACTTCTCCAGATATAGGGTGGAAAATGAAATGTCTCTTCTTTTGCCCCTTCATCGTGCTTCATCTAGACTAGGGTTTCTCATCCTTAGCATTATTGACATTTTGGGCCAGCTAATTCTTTGTTGTGGGAGGCTGTCTTCTATACTATAGGATATTTGGCAGCATTGGTTGCATTTACTCACTGCCCACCACTGGCACACACCTCCCCCCTCATGACAGTCTAAAATGACTCCAGATATTGTTGAAGCCCCTGGGCGGGGGAGGGGGGATCAGCCCTCGCTGAGAACCATTGACTTAGAAGCTCTGATAATTCTGTCACTTTGAACCAGCCTAGGATCTACGATTTAAAGGTGGCTCTTAGGGAGTCTAGGGAGTTAACCCTTAGGTTTGAGGCCTATTATATATAGAATTGCATGCATTGATACATAATTAGGACTATAGTACTTTTCTGTATTCTGCTTCATTTTCCAGTGACCGGTATATGGGCACAGTATTTCCTAATTTCATGGAGTTTTTAGTCAGGACATTTTAAATTAGGGTGCTCTGGAGCAACCTGTTCTTCTGATTGGCTGAATGTGAAACCTGCCCATCTGCCTTTTTTTTTCTCCCTGGGAGCCTCATAATGAACAGCTGGCCAAAGGGAACAGGTGGGATAGGGAACAAGGAGAAGTTGGAGGGGCTCTAAGAAGGCTCAGTTTTCTCATGTTGCTGCTATGAGCAAGAGATTATTTTCCTTCAGTCTCTTCTATTTGTACCCAGTGACTGTAGCAGGTGAAACAAGAGAAGAGACAAGGAAAAGCAGTCAGTAGCTGAATAGCTGTTTTCTCCGTTGTTTCCCATGCTTTGGGTGGGGGCATCTGGGCTCTCATAACTAGCTATGGGCTATATGTCCTGTCCACATATCTGAAACCATGTTATGGGGCTAGGTAATTCTAGGATGGACCTCCTGTTTTCTTAAAGGTATGAGTCTCTCTGTGCTCCCATTTTAGGATTAAAAGAGAGGACCAAGTCCTACTTGCTTTTCAGTTTTCTCAGTCCCCAACAGCTTGACTCTTCTGTAGTAGCTTATTGTTTTTTTCTTTCTTAACCTAGCCTCAATTTCTTGGAGTAGAAAGTTGACAGAACTGCGTGTCTCCTTGTTGAGTAGGGTGCCGTGTGTATGGGTAGCTTCACAGTCCCCAAACTAGGTAGTGTAACTAGTTACAATGTATGCATGGTGCCTGAGTTGCTTGTACTTTTAATGGGGTTCTCTCACTCTTGGACTTAAGCTTTTTTTTTTTTTTTTTTTTAACTGGTATTGCTTGTGGCGCTCTCTCGGAGATTCAGTTGAGTTCAACAACAGGTTGCTCCTACTACATGCTAGCCTCCATCCAGTGCTAGGTACTAAAGATATAAAGATGAATATGACCTAATCTCTTTACATGAGCCACTTAAAATCTGATAGGATATTACATACACATGATTTTAGTACGCTTTTTAAATGGTTTAAGGGAAATGTGGATAGCGTTCCGTAGGAGCACAGAAGAGGACTTATCCCAGCATGGGGGTGTGGAGAATGAATTTGAAGATGGCATCTGAGCTAATTCTTAAAGGATGAGTAGGAGTCAGCCATGTGAAAAAGGGTGGTGATGGGGGATGTAAAAGAGAAAGGAGAGGGGCATTAAAGCAGAGGGAATAGTCTGAAGAAAGTTGCAGAGAAATGAACTGCAAGACGTATGTGAACTGCAAACAAACTGATAATGTTAGAGAATAAAAAGTGAGTTATGAAGTGGGCAAAGCAGGCAAGACCTGTTCTTGGAAGGTCTGGCATGTTGTGTAAGGAGTTTGGAGTGTTCTTATAGGTAAGGAGGGGACTGTAGGTAGGTCTTAAGCTAAAAAATGACGTGGTCATTTCCAGGCCAGGGACTGAACCCGTGCCTCAGCAGTAGCCAGAGCCACACAGTGTCCATGCTGGATCCTTGACGTGCTGAGCCACCAGTGAGCTCCAGTTATGCATTTTAGGTAGTTAATTCAGCCGGATGTGGGGGATGGATTTAGGTGGGTTAAGATTGGTGGTAGGGAGAACCCTTAAAGAGTAATCTAGGTGAGATGGAGTTCCCGTCGTGGCACAGCAGAAACAAATCTGACTAGGAACCATGAGGTTGCAGGTTTGATCCCTGGCCTCGCTCAGAGGGTTAAGGACCTGGCGTTGCCGTGAGCTGTGGTGTAGGTCACAGACGCGGCTTGTATCTGATGTGGCTGTAGCACAGGCTGGCAGTGGTAGCTCTGATTGGACCCCTAGCCTGGGAACCTCCATATGCCGCAGGTGCGGCCCTAAAAAGCAAAAAAAAAAAAAGGTAACCTAGGTGAGAGATTATTGGGACTTGAACCAGGTTGGTGATAGTAGAGTTGGAAAGGTGAGGTAGATTTAAGAAAAATGTAGGAATAGCATCAACAGGAATTTATAATTGGAGTGCTCTATGTGGCTCAAGGGGTTAAGAGCCTGACATAGTATCCGTGAGGATGCCAGTTCAATCCTTGGCCTTGCTCAGTGGGTTAAGGATCTAGTGTTGCCACAAGCTGTGGCATAGTCCACCGGTGTGGTTTGGATCCAGTGTTGCTGCAGCTCCAATTCGACCCCTACTCTGGGAACTTCCATGTGCCACAGGCATGGCCGTAAAAAGAGAAAAAAAGAAAACAAAACAAAGCAGGAATTTTGTAATTGATTGGGTGATTGGAGCTTGTGGTCAGAAGAAAGTGGAGCAGTATTGGGAGGTACTTGGTGGTGGGGCAGTAAATATGAATGGAGGTGAAGGTTGTTGGACTTCAGGATGGGTTATCGTCTGGGTCACTGACATTGCTCAAGATGATGGGGGAAATTTGTGACTCACATGCCAAAATATATAATAAATATAGGGTTATGATTGATCATTGACAGGGGACTGGTAAATGACAGTCATGAGGAAAGATTAGAAGATGGCCTATCCAAATGGTGCGTGAATATCAGGGGAGTAGAAGTGGAGTAGAAGTGACCTAGGAGAATTACAAGAACGTTCAACATGGGAGCTTAGTAATGTTTGTTGATTTAAATCCTTGAGCTGTGGTGGATATCTGATGAGCTTTCTGAGTATTCCCCTGGAGTTGGTTTGATTGTAGGAAAATGAGGGTAGGTTTGTGGAGGGAAGAATCTGGGCTGCAGAGGCCAAGGATTCTCACTGAAACTGCCTAACCATCTAGATAAGGTTTAGAGTGATTTCACACGCATTTTCTCATTGGCTTTTTAACAGTTCTGAGGAGTGGTTTCTTTCAGTCCCTGTTTTGCCGATGGGGTCAATGAAACTTTCGAGCTGACTTGCCTAAGGTCACACAGCTACACAGGTTGTTAATTGAAGGCAGAATTGAAGTTTGTTCTAACCCTAAAGATTTTCAGTTTTCCTGCTTTCAGTCCCCAAGTTCATTTGATGCAGGTTCTATATTAGAATTAAGAGTGAGGAGTTCCTTTAGTAGTGCAGCAGTTAATGAATCTGACTAGGAACCGTGAGGTTGCGGGTTCGATCCCTGGCCTTGCTCAGTGGGTTAACGATCTGGCGTTGCCGTGAGCTGTAGTGTAGATCGCAGATGCGGCTCGGATCTGGCGTTGCTGTGGCTGTGGCATAGGCCAGCAGCTGTAGCTCCGATTTGACCCCTAGCCTGGGAACCTCCATATGCCACGAGTGCAGCCCTAAAAAAGCAAAAAAAAAAAAAGATTGGGAGTTCCTTTTGTGGCTAAGCGGGTTAAGGACCCTACGTTGTCTCTGTGAGGGTGCAGGTTTGATCCCTGGCTTGCTCAGTAGGTTAAGGATCTGGCATTGCCACAAGCTGTGGCACAGGTGGCAGATGTGACTGGGATCTGGTATTGCTGTGGCTGTGGTGTAGGCTGGTAGCTGCAGCTCCGATTTAACCCCTAGCCTGGGAACTTCCTTATGCTGTGGGTGTGACCACAAAAAAGGAAAAAAATAAAATTAAAAGAGATGGCTTGGAGTTTCCATTATATCTCGGTGGTAACGAACCCAACTAGTATGCATGAGGATGGGGGTTTGATTCCTGGCCTTGCTAAGTGGGTTAAGGATCCGGTGTTGCTGTGAGCTGTGGTGAAGGTCACAGACATAGCTTGGATTCTGTGTTGTTGTGGCTGTGGCGTAGGCTGGCAACTGCCTTTTTTTTTTTTTTTTGTCTTTTTGCCTTTTTTTATGTGGAGCCACACCCGTGGCAATGGAGGTTCCCAGGCTAGGGGTCTAACAGGAGCTGTAGCTGCCAGCCTTTGCCACAGCCACAGCAATGTGGGATCCGAGCTGCATCTGCAACCTTCACCACAGCTCATGGCAACGCCGGATCCTTAACCCACTGAGCAAGGCCAGGGATCGAACCTGCAACCTCGTGGTTCCTAGTCAGATTCGTTAACCACTGGGCCAAGAAGGGAACTCCTGGCAGCTGCAGCTTTGATTCAGCCCCTAGCCTAGGAACCTCCATATGCCATGGGTGAGGCCCTAAAAAGACAAAAAATAAAAGAGAGAGAGAGAGAGATGACTTGATTGGGTGCTGGAAGGGAGAGCATAGGGACCAAAAGCAGTATTTTGGACGCCAGAGGAACAATCAGGGTAACATTTAATAGCAACTTCTGCTGAATATATAGCACTAAGATTTCAATGAACAAGTCTCACTTAGTAGAAGTGACTTTCTAGTAGGATCTGGATTTAGGGCAGCATCTGTTGGATGTGTAGAGTTCTAGGCTTTATTTTTTAATAAACACTTTGTAAAAGTTAATAAACACCAAAGCATTACACTGTGCCAGGCCTGTATTAGGCTCTGGGAACAACAGGAATGGATAAGACCAGTTCCTGACATTAAACGGCTCACAGGTTCTCTCTTTGTCCTTACAGTATAGTGGGGGTTGCGGCCGCTGAGCAGGGATTCTGGGAAGCTTTGTGCACCTGAGCCCCCGGCATGGCGGGCCTGAAGCGGCGGGCGAGCCAGGTGTGGCCGGAAGAGCGTGGCGAGCAGGAGCACGGGCTGTACAGCCTGCACCGCATGTTCGACATTGTGGGCACGCATCTGACACACAGAGATGTGCGAGTTCTTTCCTTCCTCTTTGTGGATGTCATTGATGACCATGAACGTGGCCTCATCCGAAATGGACGTGACTTCTTATTGGCGCTGGAGCGCCAGGGCCGCTGTGATGAGAGTAACTTTCGCCAGGTGCTGCAGCTGCTGCGCATCATCACTCGCCATGACCTGCTGCCCTACGTCACCCTCAAGAGGAGACGGGCTGGTGAGGGTGCACTGGGGGCTGGGGACACGGGAATCAGGGAAGAGCTGTGGGAGGCCGGAGTGGACAGCATAGTCCAAGCAGGAGGAGGTGTTGACTCTGGGGATTGCCAAGGAGAACAGGTTATGAGACCCACTGGGGAGTTGGACTGGAAGAAAGGAAGGGTGTATCTTTTTCTGAACGAGTCCCTCTCTCCCTACAGTGTGCCCTGATCTTGTAGACAAGTATCTGGAGGAGACATCAGTTCGATATGTGACACCCAGAACCCTCAGTGATCCAGAACCGAGGCCTCCCCACCCCCCTAAAACAGGTGAGAAGATAGGAATCCCCCTAATTTCCACCATCGACAGGACACGGGACCCATCATTTTTCCAGTTTTGCCAGCCTAAATGAAAGGACACTGCCCCCCCCCCCACATCTGGCCCCATAAAAATCAGATGGGGGTGTTAATGCTTCACTAGCCCTTTATTCCCACGTTATGTCCACCTTTCAGGTAATGTTACTGATACTGCTTTAAGTGCTAAGTCTAAACTATTCTCTCTTCATTCCAAGTGAAGTGTTTGAATTTTTGCTTTTAACCTACTAAGTCTTCTCCCTTTTTACCCTCTGGTCAGTGCCTCCCCACTATCCTGTGGTGTGCTGCCCCACTTCGGGCCCTCAGATGTGTAGCAAGCGGCCAGCTCGAGGGAGAGCCACACTTGGGAGCCAGCGAAAACGCCGGAAGTCAGTGACACCAGATCCCAAGGAAAAGCAGACATGTGGTGAGGAAGTTCAAGGGTTCCAGAGGTGGAGTAGACTTGAGGGGAAATACAAAGAACTGCTGGGATACTGGGCAGTGTTTATGCTATTCAGTGCAAGGCTTGCTTTGATTGCTGTTGCAAAGTGAGGTTGAATGGTGTAGTCTCTGGGAGGAGAATTCTTTGTCTTTGTGGCAGAGTACATTTCAATTCTTTCTGGGTAATACTAGATGAAAGGGATGCCATTATGACATCCTTATCGTAGGATGACCCAAATCATGATAGGATATTAAAGTGAACGTTTTTTTTTTTTTTTTTAAGGGCTGCACCCGCAGCATATGGAGGTTCCCAGGCGAGGGGTCCAATCAGAGCTATAGCTGCTGGCCTACGCCACAGTCACAGCAATGCCAGATCCAAGCTGCATCTGCGACCTGCACCGCAGCTCACAGCAACACCGGATCGTTAACCCACTGAGCGAGGCCAGGGATCAAACCCGCAACCTCATGGTTCCTAGTCGGATTTGTTAACCGCTGCACCACTATGGGAACTCCTAAAGTGAACTTCTATGTTTATTAATTAGGAAAATATCTTCTAGAATCAGGTGCTACTTGTGAGTGATGGAAATAATCTGACCTGAGCATGGCCTATTAAAGGGAACCTCTTGAGTTAAGGCAAGGATTTCAGAGGTACATAAGAAAGAACCAGTCCTCATTGTGAGTCAGCTACACTAAAAAAAAAAAAAGCTAGTCCTAGGGAGAGGTAGAGAAGCTGTCGGTTGGTGTCCCCAACCTCGCTACTCTGCTGTTCTTTCCTCCTTTCAAACTTGGGTATAAACTCAGCCCTTCACTGCAACCTCTCCTGTACCTCTTCTCTTGCCCCCAGACATCAGGCTGCGAGTTCGGGCTGAATACTGCCAGCACGAGACTGCTCTACAGGGGAACGTCTTCTCTAACAAGCAGGACCCACTTGAGCGCCAGTTTGAGCGCTTTAACCAGGCCAACACCATCCTCAAGTCCCGGGACCTGGGCTCCATCATCTGTGACATCAAGTTTTCTGAGCTCACCTACCTCGACGCATTCTGGCGCGACTACATCAATGGCTCGTTACTAGAGGCACTGAAAGGTGTCTTCATCACAGACTCCCTCAAGCAGGCTGTGGGCCATGAAGCCATCAAGCTGCTGGTGAACGTGGATGAGGAGGACTATGAGCTGGGCCGACAAAAACTCCTGAGGAACTTGATGCTGCAAGCATTGCCCTGACCTTTTCCCCTTTCTCACTTCTCTGGGGACTTCTCACCACCCACCTCTGGAGCTTACATACTGTTCTGGGGTTTGTTCTCTACCCTTTCAACCAATCACACCCCTGCCTTTTTTTTTTTTTTTTAAAGGAAAAGACAAAGACAAAGGAAAAACGGAAGTGGTGTTCCCCACCCCTCCCTGCACCCATGTGCCTGGGCTTCCCGTTTCTCTTTTCCACTTACCCCTCATGTGTGTCTCTACAGCCACCTTGCCACTGAGCCGTAAGACAAATGTATAGGGAGAAGCAAAGTCTATAGCACATAGTCTTTGTTAGGGATTGAAGTGATCTCTGCTTTTGGGTGCACTGAGGGGTCATCAGTACTCCTGGCTTTATGAGGGCTCTTAAACTTTGTCTGAAAAAAACCAAAGGGCTGTGAGTAGGGAGCTGTGTGGAAGGTGGGACTCTGAAGTGTATTTTGGAAATTAATCACCACCCTCTCCCAAATTATAGAATTTTTAAAAAACAAGCTGTGGCCCTTTCCACTCTCTCCTGGCCTCTGGTGCTGCTCCTCTCTGCCTTGTTTCCTCCATTCCATGGCTTGAAACCTCTGCCTGGTATGGCTCCTTCCTTTTCCCTCTTTGTCAAACCCTCTTCAAAGGAGTGATAAGTAAGAGGACTAGGTCAGCCCTGCAGTCACCCTCCCAACTGTGGTGTGTGTGTACACACATACACAGGATGGATGGAGAAGAGGTTGCTGGTTTAAAATACACTCCCCCTGAAAAGGGGAAGGGGGAGTGTGACATTTTCTTTCCATGTTCAAGTGAAAATAAATAATGTACCCTGCAGCCCTTTTCCCCTTTGCTTTCTTCTGGCTTGGGCAAAGGGCATCACAGGTGAAAGTGAAGTGATTCAGTATCAATTCCTTTCTTTTTCCTTCCCCATCCTTTACCCCCACACCCACTCCCACGCTTGGGAGCATGGGGCTGGGACATGCACTGAGTATTGCACTTTTATTTAGGTAGGAAGGCATGTTGAATGAGCCAGGAGGTCTAGAACTGGAGCCCAGTGCAACTGGTACAAAACCACCTCCCCTTTCAGCTCCAAAAAGGGATGTCCAAACAGACTTTGTGATTATTATATTTTTTTCAATGCCAGTGCTGCTCAGCCCTCAGCGTAACTTCAGTTTTCATGAAATAAACAGTGACTATATAAAATTCTACCTTTCTGAAACTGAAATCTGAGCTTAGGTGAAAGTTTCTTGTTTTAAGAGAGACAAGGTTCTCCAGGTGAGGGGAGCTGCGCCTGGGTCCTGCCTACAAGTCACAGCAACACCAGCTCACAATAGGAGTCTCAAATGATAGAAGTCGGAAGTCTTAAGACAGTGGGTGACCCACACTTCCATAGAGATCAGGCCTGCGGTGCTGGAACACAGGCAGGTGTTGGCGCATCTGTCGCAGATAATTGAGGTCAATTCGGGCAAGGCAGAGGCCTGGTCCTTCAGAGCAGCGGGCCACCACCGTTCCCCAGGGATCTATCACCATGCTATGGCCATAACTTGCTCTCTTCTCATGGTGGCGTCCACATTGTGCTGCCGCGACTACATAGCACTGGGTTTCAATAGCTCGGGCCCGCAGCAACACCTGGGGATGAGGAGACAGGCATTCACTTAAGTACATGCAGCAGTTCGTGGGGAAGTGACAGGCCATGGATATTACAGGTCAGTCTACCCGCTGTGACCATTCTGATTATGGCCTATGAATGATTTACTATGTTAACTGTCCTGACAGGCAACAATCGGGGAAGGAAAAGATCTTTTAGCTGGTAGAGCCCAAAGGAGAAGAATGAGGTTAAGAGAAGGGATTCCTGTCATGGCTCAGTGGAAATGAATCTGACTAGCATCCATGAGGATGCAGACTGGATCCTTGGCCTCGCTCAGTGGGTTAAGGATCTGGCATTGGCAGATCCTGTGTGGCTGTGGCGTAGGCCACTCCGATTCAACCCCTAGCCTGGGAACCTCCACATTGCCGTGGGTGGAGTCCTTAGAAAAAAAAAAAGGCCCTTAATGTTCTGAAGGGGTGTCCTCTTACCTCCCAGTGGGCTGGGCCTGTAACAGATCCAAAAGCTGAAGGGTAGGTAAGTATTTCTGCTCCTGCCTGAACCAATGCCAGAGAGAGTTCAGGAAACCGTATGTCATAGCAGATAGCTAGACCAACCTGGAATGAAAAACGGCCTATTTAGCGCCCCTGCCCTGTTTGTCACAGCATCCGGTAATCCCCCCCCTCACACTCCTTAGGGCTTGCAAAGTATTCCTATTCCCCTCCCTCTTGTTTCTCTCCCACCCTCACCCTTTCACAACTCTCACCTTGCCGGCTGGTGTGCTGACAGGAGGCTCAAGACTGGGCCCAGGTATGGTAGAGTTGCTTTCATGCATAGGCCCCTGCCCTGGAATCTCAACATCACACAGATGCGTCTTCCTGTAAGTGGCCACTACTGACCCTAAAGAAGAAGAAAGAGTATGCAGTGCTGGTGTCCTAGAAGACCAGCTTAGTTCCTCTCCTCCTGAGGAGGAGAGAGCTCACGGGCTAGGAACAGAGGTACAAATGCCCTTAAAACCCTTGCCCAAGGAATCAAGAGTTGAGAAACAAAATTCTGGAGAATCTTAGCTTAGGTAGAAGAGCCTGAGAAGAGGCAGGCTAAAGAGTTACCAGGTCTCACCCTTGTTGTTCAGAATCACATGACAATTGTAGATTTTCTGAGTCTGCTCCCAGTCCTGGCCACGCTCGTGGAAACCACCCAAGGACAGCCAGAGTCCACATTCCCTGAGGGGGAGGGGACACTGACAACTTTTCTCAAGCCTCTACTGCTCATATCTGGCAATCCCAGACATTACCCGAAAAGAAACTACCTCTCCCTCCCCCTTTCCCTGATACCTGGCAAGCTGGGTATATTCTCCCAAAAGGTTCCCACCCAGTGGCTCAGACAGGTGTAGCGTCTCTTCAGGGTCCCTTCCAATGAAGTCAAATGCTTCAGGCAGGAAAGCCAGGCAAGCGCCCAGTCTGGCAGCCTCTCGAACCAGCTCAGCACATGTTTTAAAGTTCTGCTGCTTGTCAGGTGTGGATGTTACCTGGCACACAGCCACTAGGGGCAGTTCCCAGGAGGAAGATGAAATAGCCATGGCTCTGGGTCTGTGAACGGCATAGGCAAGACTCAGATTTCCTAGAGTGGGGAAACCCAAGTTTAATGATAAGGGGCTTAGATGGGGAGGCAGGAAAGCTAGACTTCCTTTTGACTCTTACAGGGCACAATGATCCATGCAATAAGGATCAACCGATCAAATGTTGTGTGGATGGTTGGCACCCCAATGTTTCCCGCCATCTGTTCATTTGACTAACATTTATTGAGCATCTACTATGTGCCAGGCACTGAGGACACAACAAAACATGTTACCTGGGCTGAGCACAAAGTACTGGGAGTCGAAGTATCCGGAGTCCAGGACACGAAAGAAGGGACAGGAGCTGGTGAGGAGGCCTGATGAGGAAGCCCGGCCTGAAGAAGGCGAGAAATCAGGACACTAACCCCATCCTCAAGCAATATATTTCTAAGATCCTTTGGTTTATCTCTTCATACTGTGAGGCTGAATCTGGGCCCCACCGGTAAAAACCCCTAAGTCTTCAAAACACTCTTTAACTATAGTTAATTACGGCGACCGGAAGAGAGAATAAAGTGGGAAAATTGAGGAAAGGGCTCTGCTCAGCACCTGAATATCTCAACTCCAATGATCTAACATTAAACTGAAGCCCTTTTCCTCAGTCAAACGTTTCCGCAGTTCAAAAATCATCCTCGAGATACTTCCTTGATTTTCCCAGCCTCTCTTATTGACTGTGCACCTGCACAGTTTTACGGACTCAAAGCACATTTGCCCCCTTCCACCAGAATCTCCAAGGTGAAGTTCATCCTACCCCACTCCGCCCCCCGTTCCTCACCACCCTCCGGGTGGGTAGGGAGCACTGGCACCCGGATCCCAACCCGCGCCCCACTCTCCAGTTAATCCATATGGAGACTCTCCCAGGGTCAGCGTCTCTGTTGCACGAGATAAAGCACCACAGGTGTAATTCACCGCGGCGGACGGGCTAGGTAGCAGGTCCTACATGAAGGCACCGCCAAAACCATTAACAGGATCCGAACCGAACAGGGGCCTGGAAGCAGAGGCGCCCGGCGACCGGGGCGAGTGGGCGGTAACTCCGAGACCGGACGTGACGCAAGGCGGGGGCTGAGCTGCGCAGGCCGGAAGCTCAGCAGGCGGTGAAGATGGCGGAGAGCAGCAGTCGCGCCGGCAAGAGCAGCGGGAGCGGCGCGGGGAAGGGGGCGGTGTCCGCCGAGCAGGTAAGGAGCTGGAAACGCAAAGGAGGGCAATCCGCTGGGTTCGGAGTCGATGTGAGAAGAGGAGAGAAGCCTGTGGCTGGCGTAGGCCTTTACCCTAGTCCCACATTTGCGTGCCCACCCAGAGAGGGGAGGGTCCTTGTAGAAGCTAGCCGAGCCCCCGGGGAGGGAGTAGGCGGATTGGTAGGTGGAAGCCACGCCCCCTCGGGGGCGTTGGGTGAGCCGGGGTGGGGGGGTGGGAGAGAGGAAGCTCTGCGAAGCAGGGTCTGGGAGGATGCACAGGCCTGAGGAAAAGTGGGTGGTCACTTTCCCCACTTTTCCTCCGCACTCTCTCAAACAGGCTGTGGGTGGACAAGGCCAGTTCATAACGAATCCCAGGGAATTAGTCAGCGGGTTGGTTGTGTAGTCTGTTACGTGACCCTGAAACCACGTTGAAAACCGTCGTCACTCCGCAGAGCCACGTGACTCACATACTCGAATAGTCTGGTGTTCCATACTATTTTGATTCGGGAGTCATTATTAGAGTGGATTTATTTAGCGACCAGAAATCCTTTACTAATCCCACCTTGCATTTCTCCAGTGCCTGGCATCCGGAGATAATTGATAAATTAATCAGAAAGCCCTTTGTGGGTTGGGAAGCATGATTTGCAAATAGTGGGGTTAGTGTTTACTTGGAATGGGAAGAAGTCTGCGTAGCAGAACGGAAAACGTAGTTAAAACAACAGCTCTTTTGCTTATAGGTTCATTTATCAGCTATTTGTTGAACAGTTGCTGTAGGTAGAGGTATCTGCATAAAGATTTTAAAAATTGACCCCTGCAATCAAAGAGTTCATAGTCTGGTGGAGAAAATGCTAGTATGAGGCAGAAGAGAGATATACAGTCCTATGGAATTTGGGGGAAGGGAAAGTTTCTCTTAGGGGGAAAAAGGCAAGGGAGAAGGAACCTAATACTTTTTGAGGGTCTACCATGTGTTAGACATTCTGCTGGGTATAGGGAAACATAAATGAAATACGACCTTATGACATTGTTTCAGGTTAGCTCATAGACTCATCTGAGAAAAGACAAACCATGGAGTTCCTGTTATGGCTCAGTTAATGAACCCAACTAGCGTCCATGAGCAAGGGGGTTCGATCCCTGGCCTCGCTCAGTGAGTTAAGGATCAGGTGTTGCCGTGAGCTGTGGTGTAGGTCACAGACGTGGCTGGATTCCGTGTTGCTGTGGTTGTGGCGACAGGCAGCTACAGCTCCAGTAACAGCTCTGATTTGACCCCTAGCCTGGGAACCTCCATATGCCTTGGGTTCAGCCCTAAAGAGAAGAAAAAAAAAAGGTAATAACAGTATAGACAGAAGGCAATTTAAAGTGGATTGGGAATGAATGGGGGGTGAGGAAATGGAGACAGCGAGTATAGACTAATCCTAAAAATGTGATGAAAAGGGATAAGAACCATCATTTGATGGAGAAGTAAGGTCAAAGAAGTTTCTAGAATTGAATATATTTGTCAGAAAAGGGAGCACTGAAAAGAAGATATTTAGCGCAGTTATGATAGCCCAGGAAATACTTTTCCAGGTGCATCCAGTCATAATTCTCTACCTCTTCTATTCTTCCGTTGACCCCAATAAGAGTAATTATCATGTAGATAAGACAAAGGACATGTGGGGTATAATTATAATGATTGTAGATTTTCCCCAAAATTATCAAAACTGTGTGGTATCAGTTAAACAAAAAAGAAAAAAAACGTCAAAATAAATCAAATAGAAATAATTTTACTTCTATGAGATTATTATGTGATAAGCCAGAATAAACATGAATAGAAAATAGATTCTTAGACAAACCTGAGTGGAAGTAGCAGTTCTACCATTCGCTGTTATTTTATTCACCTTCCTCAGCCTTAATATAAAATAAAATGTTATTTTATCCATTCCACCAGCCTTGGTTTCCTGATCTATAAGTTGAAGGTGCATGTCTTAAAATGTTTTGGGAGAAGTTCCCGTTGTGGCTCAGTGGTAACGAACCTGACTAGTATCCATGAGGATACAGGTTCGATCCCTGGCCTTGCTCAATGAATTAAGGTTCTAGCGTTGCCATGACCTGTGGTGTAGGTGGAAGATGCAGCTTGGATCCTGCATGTTGCTGTGGCTGTGGCGTAGGCTGGCAGCTGCACCTCCAGTTCCACCCCTAGCCTGGGAACTTGTATGTGCCATGGATGCTGCCCTGAAAAAAAAAGAAAAAAAATTTTTTGTTTGTTTTAGAATTACGTGAAATAGAGAGTCTGGCACAGTACCTGGCACATAGTAGTGTTCCTTTACTGTGCAAATCATGGAAGGAAGGCAGGTTATTGTAGGACTGCGAAATAAGTAGTTATTTTAAAAGATGTTGCATTTGCATATTTAAAATTTTTAAAGAGGATAACAAAGATTAGAAGTCAGGCTGCATGGAAAATAAGGAACACAATGTGGGACTTCTCTTGTGGTGCAGTGGCTTAAGGATCTGCATTGTCACTGCAGTGGCTCAGGTTGCTGCTGTGGTGCAGGTTTTGATCCCTGGCCCGGAACTTCCACATGCCGCGTGTGCAGCCAGCAAAGGAACATGATATGTGAAATGAGAAGGTTTTCTATCAAAAAATGTAAGGAATTGAGCACATAGAAGGCGTTAACATGGGAATAGGGGATGGCAAGAACTGCTTCCTAGAAGAATCTGAGTTGAAACTAGAGTTAGGCAGAGAAAAATGGAATGAGAGAGGTTTGGGTAAGTGCTGCACGTGGTTCTACTCAGCAGAAGTGCTGAGTGTAAAAGGTGGGAGAAGGACTGATGGGGAGAGGTCAGCAGGGACTAGGTGTTTTTTTGTTTTTTTCAGCTTTTTAGGGCCACGTCCATGGTTTATGGAAGTTCCTGGGCTAGGGTTGGAGTCAGAGCTACAGCTGCTGGTCTGCGCCACAGCAAAGAAGGATCAGAGCCGCGTCTGTGACCTACACCACAGCTCACAGCAACGCCTGATCATTAACCCACTGAGCGAGGCCAGGGATCGAACACACGTCCTCATGGTTCCTAGTTGGATTCGTTTCTACTGCGTCACAATGGGAGCTCCAGGACTAGGTCTTTATAGGACTTTTTTTTGCTGTCTTTGGGAGTTTGGATTTTATCTCATGAGCAGTGGGAACCATTGACGGTTTAGGCATAGGAATAATATGGTTAGATTTACATTTTAGGTGACTTGTGCTGAAGTGTGGGGAATAAAGGGGGCAAGTCTGGAGGTAAAGTGTGCAACTCAGCTAGGAGACTCTGGTAGTGCTGGTGAGAGAGGAGAGTGGATGGATTTGAGGTATTTAGTAGATAAGATTTAGAGATTAAGTGGATGTGGATACTGAGTCAAAGATGATTCCAAGTTTTCTGGAATTAAGATCTCTCTTCCTACTTTAGTGGCCCAGGTTCAGTCCCTAGTCTGGGAACTGAGATCTTATATCAAGCTGCTGCATACTGTGGCCAAAAAAAAAAAAAAAAAAAAAAACTCTTCCTATTTTAAAAATTATTGAATTAACAAAGATAATATAAACTACTATTAGGCTCTGGACAAACAGGTACAATCAAGACATTGCTGGTAGTACTGTAAAGTCATTGGGTCATCTTGGAGAGCTTTATAGCAACATGCAGTAGAAGCTATAATAATGTTAATACCCTTTTGACTCATTAATCTCACTTTTGGGAATATAATTCAAGGAAAATGTCTATAAATTTTTTGTATTGTTTGTCCAGATTTTATTTTTTATTTTTTTTTGGCGGCAGCATGCGGTGGCTTGATGTGCGATCTCAGTTCCCAGACCAGGGATTGAACCAAGGCCACAGCAGTGAAAGTGCTAAGTCCTAACTACTAGACCACCAGGAAACTCCCTGTCCAGATATTTAAAATCAGTGCTATGTATTACAGAAAAATTGGAGACAACCTAAATGTCCAACAACAGAAGAATAATATTTTAAAATGTATTAATAGGGAGTTCCCGTCGTGGCACAGCGGTTAACGAATCCGACTAGGAACGATGAGGTTGTGGGTTCGATCCCTGGCCTTGCTCAGTAGGTTAACGATCTGGCGTTGCTGTGAGCTGTGGTGTAGGTCGCAGACGCGACTCAGATCCCGCATTGCTGTGGCTCTGGCATAGGCCAGCAGCTATAGCTCCTATTAGACCCCTAGCCTGGGAACCTCCACATGCTGTGGGTGCGGCCCTAAAATGACAAAAGACCAAAAAAAAAACCAAATGTATTAATAGGGTGTAAATGCTATATTGACCTTAAAAATAAGAAAACTGTCACCTGTGGCTGAATAAATTAAATGTCTCACACACAAGAGAGTATTATTCAACCATAAGAAAGAAGGAAAATCCCGCATTTTGTGACAAATTGAATGAACTCTGAGGGCATTATATTAAGTAAAAATAAGTCGGAAAAAGATCAGTAGTGTATGAGTTCAGTTATATGTGGAATCAAAAAACCCCTTAAAACCTGAACTCATAGAAACAGATTGGTGGTTGCTTGGAGGAGGAAGTGGGGAATGAGTGAAGGTCAGAGGGTACCAACTTAGATTTATAAGATGAATTAAGTTCTGGGGATCTAATGCACAGCATAGTGACTGTATTAACAATATTGGGAGTTCCCATCGCGGCTCAGCGGTTAACGAGTCTGACTAAGAACCATGAGGTTGGGGGTTCAATCCCTGGCCTGGCTCAGTAGGTTAATGATCCGGCATTGCCATGAGCTGTGGTGTAGGCCACAGATGCAGTTCGGATCTGGCGTTGCTGTGGCTGTGGCGTAGGCCGGCATCAACACCTCCGATTCGACCCCTAGCCTGGGAACCTCCATATGCCGCGGGTGTGGCCCTAAAAAGCAAACAAACAAACAAACAAAAATAATACTGTATTTTATACTTGAAAGTTGCTAAGAGAATAGATCTTAGAAGTTCTCATCACAAAGAGTAACTACAGGGTGATGGATGCGTTAACTATTGTTATTATGGTAATCGTTTCACTATATATATATTTATATATATATATGTCATAATGTATACCTTAAACTTACAACAATGCTTTCTGTCAATTATATCTTAATAAAACTGGGACCCCCAAAAAAAGCCCCTGTTCTGTGTAAAATTATTGCTAATTATGAGAATGTAAAGATCTTGCTATAGTTGCAGGACTTGGAGTTACTTTAGGATGGTTTTTTGTTTTGGTCTGGTTTTTGGCCATGCCCACAGCATGTGAAAGTTCCCCAGCCAGGGATCAAACCTGTGCCACAGAACTGGCCCAAGCTGCTGCAGTTATAACTTATACCGGGTCTTTGATCTGCTGCACCACAAGAGAAGTCCAAATAGCATTTTATTGAATTATTTTTCAGTAGGGATGATTATACATAAGATCATTTAATAGGGCTGAGAGAGTCCACAGTGACCTGACCATCCCTGCTCATGGCAGACAGCTTTAGAAGAATAAGGAATAATGGAAAAGAAAGGAAATGTAGATCAGGCCATAGGAGAGAAGACCATTAGGAAAGTTGTATTTTAGGAGGAAGACTATGGGAATGAAGCACAGAATCTTTGTCTTCATTACCTGGCAGACCCCAGAGACGGTAGGTTAATATCAGCTTATTTTGCATTTAGCTAATAGTTTTCAGTTAGCTGCTAAGAGATTTTATTTCTTTCAAGTGCCTCAGTGGCTGAAATTTTTCATTATAACAGGGTAACTCATGCACTTAAATAGATTTATTTTAGTTTGGTATTTGATTAAAACTATAAACTAGACCAATTGAAAATAGGGGTTCTTAATTTGCAAGAGTGAAGAAAAGTTGGAATTTAAAAAATTCTTTTTGCCTTTAAATATTTATATAAACAAACCAATATTTGTTTAAAATTGGTTGTTGAGGGGAGGGGGAAGGAGTGGGATGGACTGGGGGTTTGGGATTAGTAGTTGCAAACTTGCATTTGGAGTGGATAAGCAATGAGATTCTGATAGCATAGGGAACTATATCTAGTAATTTGTGATGGAATCTGATGGAGGATAATGTGAGAAAAACCGTGTGTGTATATATATATATTTATATATATATATTTCTGACATTATCCTCTGTCATGTTCTATCACAAATACACACGCGCGCACACACACACACACACACACACACATGACTGGGTCACTTTGCTGTACAGCAGAAATTGACAGAACATTGTAAATCAACCATAATAAAAAAATAAAAATTTAAAAAATAAAATTGGTTGTCAAAAGGTATATTCTTACTATTTTTTTTGGTCTTTTTTAAAATTTTTTTCAGGGCCTCACCCCTGGCATATGGAGGTTCCCAGGCTAGGGGTCGAATCAGAGCTGTAGCTGCTGGCCTATGCCACAGCCACAGCCACAGCAACGCCAGATCCGAGCCGCATCTGCGACCTACACCAGAGCTCACGGCAACACCAGATCATTAACCCACTGAGCAAGGCCAGGGTTCAAATCTACAACCTCATGGTTCTTAGTTGGATTCATTAACCGCTGTGGCACGACGGGAACTCCAGAAAGGTATATTCTTACTATTTACTAAGGAAAATAAGTTTAGGTCTAAAAAATTTTAAACATTAAGCTGATTTCACTGATGAATATTAAATACAACATACAGAGAAGAGTGGGTCATTTGGGTGCTAGGAGAACATCTGGAATCTAGTTTAGTTGTGGAATTTTCTTAGGTGAAAGTATTTTATCTGTAATATTAACAATGGAGAAAATGCTATTTTTTTTTTCTTTTCCTTTTTTGGCCCTACCTGTGGCATATGGAAGTTCCTGGGCCAGGGATTGAATCTGAGCCGCAGCTGCAACCTACACCACAGCTGTGGCAGTGCCAGATCCTTAACCCACTGCGCTCTGCAGGATCTCCAGAAATGCTACTTATAATGGTATAGTTTTGATATAGGCAATGGAAGTGAAGAAAAAAACAGCTTGTAGGTGAGATTCCAAGGCATTTGCTGAAATGAGTGGATGAAGTGATTGAGATGAAAAGATGATGGATGGAAGAAGGAAGCAAGTTGCTGGAATGACAGCTTCCTCGTCACATTTATTCCTTCGTTTTTTGGACAGTAGAAGGGATGTAGGGGTAGTACAAGACATTACATTATATTAGCTGTATGTGAACCTTGCAGAGAGAGAGCTAGAGATGAGAAGTCCTAGTAAAGATGAGGTGGTCAGTCATCAATGGCAATGAAACTGGAAATTATGCAAACGGGAGTGAGATTTGACAGTGGTTTGAATGAATGGAGCCCCTCCTCTTAGCTGACCAGGAGAGTCTATGGGGACACTTCTGTGTTTGGAAGGAAGGCCATGGTAGTAACTAATGCACTTCACTGCTTACAAAGCCATTTACACTAATTCATTCACTCGATAGACTAGCCTTATGAAGTAGTTATCATCTGCAGTTCACTGGTGAGAAAACTAAGGCTCAGAGAGATTAACCTCTGGTTCTCAGCTGCACATCATAATTTTGTGGGAGATCTTTTTGTCTTTTTAGGGCCACACCTGTGGCATATGGACGTTCCCAGGCTAGGGGTGGAATTGGAGCCGCAGCTGCCAGCCAGTGCCACAGCCACAGCAATGCCAGATCCAAGTCTCCTTTGCAATCTACACCACAGCTCACAGCAACTCTGAGTGAGGCCAGGGATCCAACCTGAGTCCTCATGGATATGAGTTGGCTTTGTTACCACTGAGCCACAACAGGAACTTCTGTGGGAGATCTTTTTTGAAATACTGAGGCCTGGTCCTCACCCGCACTGATTGTGCAATTGTTTTGAGGCTCCACTATTCGTGTTTTAAAAATGCTCCCTTGATTATTCTAATGTGTAGCCAGGGTTGAATGAACAGAGTTAAATACCTATCAATGGCCTTAAAGCCTATATGTGGCAGAGACAAAACTTGAAACCTGGTCTTTTGTCTTTCATCTAATATTTCTTTCCAAATACAGTCATCATAGCCCTGTACTAGAAGCGTGATGGTGGTGATGGTATTAGTATGAAGTTTCATTATCACACTTTTTTTTTCCTTCAGGCCGCACATGCAATACAGCATATGGAAGTTCCCAGGCTAGGGGTCAGATTGGAGCTGCAGCTTCCAGCCTATGCCACAGCTCACAGCAACACCAGATTCTTAACCCACCAAGTGAGTCCAGGGATCGAACCTGAGTCCTCATGGATATTGGTTGGGTTCGTTACAGCTGAGCTACAATGGGAACTCAGATTTTCATACTATTTTAGTTCTCTGCTAAGTTTCTGGGGAACAACAAACAGTGGTAATTATTTCTCTGGACCTTTATATACGTTGTTTTTTTGTGCCTCTTTTGCACCACTCCCCCCTCCCCCAAATCAGTTTCTTATCTTCCAGGCTTCAGAGAGCTTATATCAGGGTTTAGAGGCTACACAAATGGATTCTAGGAATTCCTGTTGTGGCTCAGGAATAACAAACCCTAGTATCCATGAAGATGAGTGTTTGATCCCTGGCCTCGCTGAGTGGGTTAAGGATCCAGCGTTGCAGTGAGCTGCAGTGTAGGTTGCAGACTCATCTTGGGTTTGGCATGTCTGTATCTGTGGCATAGGCTGGCAGCTGCAGCTGATTCCACCCCTAGCCTGGGAACTTCCTTGTGCTATATGTGCAGCCCTAAAAAATGAAAAGAAAAGAAAAAGAAATGGACTCTAGGCAACTTTTTTTTTGTCTTTTTGCCTTATCTAGGGCCACACCTGTGGCATATGGAGGTTCCCATGCTAGGGGTCTAACAGGAACTGTAGCTGCCGGCCTTCACCACAGCCACAGCAACGTGGGATCTGAGCCGCATCTGCAACCTACACCACAGCTCATGGCAACTCCAGATCCATAACCCACTGAGCAAGGCCAGGGATCGAACCTGCAACCTCGTGGTTCCTAGTCAGATTTGTTAACCACTGAGCCACGACAGGAACTCCTAAAGGAGTTTTTTAGAAGGATGGTGGTAGGTCACAGAATTGAACACAATGAAAAGAAAGGTTAAAAACCAAGTCACACAAAGTTCAAGCTCTGGAGTTCCCTTTGTGGCTCATCAGAAATGAATCTGACTAGCATCCATGAGGATGCAGGTTTGATCCCTGGCTTTGCTCAGTGGGTTAAAGATCTGTCATTGCCATGAGCTGTGGTGTAGGTCGCAAACACGGCTTGGATCTGGCATTGCTGTGGCTGTGGTGAAGGCCTGTGGCTACAGCTCCAGTTCGACCCCTAGCCTGGGAACCTCCATAATGCTGCGGGTGTGGCCCTGAAAAGATGATAGATTTATATAGAGAGATAGATAGATAGATAGATAGATAGATAGATAGATAGATAGATACAGGAACTAGAGCAGCTTTGGGGATTTCAGGAATAGGAATGGAGGATCATCTCTATAGGACAGCTGTAGGTATCAGGTGTCTTTGCCCCAGCTGTCTTCTGTACCTGTTTGTCTCTACCCAAAATTCAGTTCCTATAGAGAGACTCTAGTATAGAATAGGTCACTTCCCCTGTGGTCAGGGAGCAAGGATCCTGAATTAAGGAGGGGCAGGCAGTTCTCCACTGAGAGGGATGCTGGGCAGACCCAAAGACGAATAAACTTATTACAAAACCTTTTCTTTCTGGGGGGTATGTGGAGTTTCTGAAGTTTCTGGCTCAGAGATCGAACTAGAGCCACAGCAGCAGTCCAAGCTGCAGTGACAGTGCTGGATCCTTAACCTGCTGTGCTTCTGTCTGTCTGTCTGTCTGTCTGTCTCTCTCTCTCTCTCTCTATATATATATATATTTTTTTTTAATTAAACAAAGGCTTTTTTTTTAATTTTACGGGCCACACCTGTGGCATATGGTTTTCTATTTTTGCCACTCCACAGTGCATGGAGTTCCTGGGCCAGGGATCAGAACCAAGCCCCAGTTTTGACCTACCTGAAGCTGTGCAGCTGTGGCAGTGCTTGATCTCTGACCCACTGTGCAGGGCCAGGGATTGAACCTGTGTCCTGGTCCTGCAAAGATGCTGCAGATCCCGTGTGCCACAGCAGGAACTCCATACAAACCCTTTTCCGACAGCCCTCTTTACCTTCAAGTCTTGGCTTATCTGTAGGTGTTCCACTCCATTTCTACATTACAAATGCTTATTTCTCACCAAACTGTAAACTGCAAGCTGGCATAGCAAATATCTCACCTGAGTAGGCTTGTAGTGTTAGGTGAATGGAATTCCAGACAGATTTAAATTAAAAATTGTAAACTGTGTTCTACTCATTTGACAAGGTAGGTGTTTAGTACAGTGTTTCTTTGTAAAGCCTGCAGTCACATGTTATATATTGACCTGATGCCATTTTCACTATCCCCTCTCTCACCTTTATCTTTTCCTTACCTTTTTAGGTAATTGCCGGCTTCAACCGCCTTCGGCAGGAACAGCGGGGCCTGGCGTCCAAAGCCGCTGAGCTGGAAATGGAGCTGAATGAACACAGGTAAGGGAGCTGGGAGACGCCAGCAATAGGAGAGTTGCCTGGGCCGTTTTGTAAGAGAGGGTTGTGGCAGAGTGACACTGAATCCTCAGATCTTGCCTTGTCCTCCTGCCTCAGCCTAGTGATCGATACTCTGAAGGAGGTAGATGAAACCCGAAAATGCTACCGCATGGTTGGAGGGGTGCTGGTAGAGCGGACTGTCAAAGAAGTGCTGCCTGCCTTAGAGAACAACAAGGAGCAGGTGAGCAAGAATCCCGGGGTAGACGCTCTGGGCAACAACGGGGTAAGGAAGGGGAGGCCAGGGATTTAGGGAACGTGGGGGAGGGAAGTCTGGGTAGGAACTCGTGATGAAGACAGAATAAATAGGCTGTTAGCCTGTGCTCTTTATGCTACGCCAAGTCTTAACTCCTTAGACAGAGGAGTTGCTGAGCATGGGGAGGGGAGGGGGTCAGAGTGGTGCTTCTCACAGTTTAGTCCATGGATTCCTGCATCCAGATCACCTTCAGGACTAATTTAAAATGCAACTTCCCAGTTTGGAGTTTCCACCGTAGCTCAGTGGGTTGAGAACCCAGTTAGTATCCATGAAGATGCGGGTTTGATTCATGGCCTCACTCAGTGGGTTAAGGACCAGTGTTGCTACAAGCTATGGCATAGGTGGCAGATGCAGCTCCGATCTGGTATTGCTGTGGCTGTGGTGTAGGCTGTCAGCTTTGGCTCTGATTTGACGCCTAGCCTGGGAACTTCCATATGCTGTGGGCGAGGCCATAGGTGGGGAGGCGGAAGCAGCCAAGGTGATTCTTACGTACATTAAAGTTTATAAACCATTGTTTTTAAGAAAGGAATACTTTCAGTGTCTGGGCTCTTACTAGTAATACTTGGTTAAAGGTGTCATCTCTCCTTCACTTCCCCAACCGTAGTCCATAGCAGAAGGGGCAATGGAGTCCTGAAATCCTTATATAATCCCTGTTGTTTGCCCTCTAGATACAGAAAATCATTGAGACACTGACACAGCAGCTTCAGGCAAAGGGAAAAGAACTAAATGAATTCCGGGAAAAGCACAACATTCGTCTCATGGGGGAAGATGAGAAGCCAGCAGCCAAGGAAAACTCAGAAGGGGCTGGAGCTAAGGCCAGCTCAGCTGGAGTGTTGGTCTCCTAGGGACCAAGGCCTTTGCATTTTTTTCTACCCTGACTCCCATTTCTTCTAATTTCTCTTTATTGTTATTATTATTATTTTCTCTGCTATTGTAATATTTTTTTTGTTAATTAAATGTTTTGGTCAGAATGCTTACCTCTTGCCTGAAGCTTTCTCCCAATATTAGGGGCAGAATTTGCACGGGGCATAGACAGGCGTATGATTTGTGGTTTTGGTTCTAGCAGGTTAATGGCTCACAGTATCAGATTAGGTCTCATATTTTATCCTTTCCTTTGCAAATAAAGTTGTGTCTCCTTATTTACTGCCCTCCTCCCAAAAAAGATTCAGAGACAAATGTTAACTCTCAGGTTGAAATTTAATAAGCATTTCAAATGAGGCAGATAGCTCTGGTGATAATACTTTATGAGTTTATACTTTATGAGGGTTGGCAGTGTGTCTTGGCACTATTCTTTAGACAAAAATGTCCAGAATGCAAACCTGTGGACTAGCTGTCCGGCCATCCTCACCAAAACCCCCAACCAGGTAGAGCTGATCATTCCAAAGGCAGGTCCGATGGCCTACGCGTTTTAGCCCATGGTCTGCACAGGGGAAGCGGAACCACAGAGAAGGAGACTTGCCTGTTGGGTAAGGGCAGAGGGTGGTTATTAAGGCAGTATAGCACTTTGGCCCCTGTGGGACTCTTGACAAGACCAAAGCCTTGGTTATTTTTCTCCTTAAGTGATCTGTAAGCCTCTTCAAAATTTAATAGTCTGTGTGTTCCTTTAACTTGCTGACTGATTCTTCCTCCTCCCTACCCCCTCTTTGTTTTTGTAGTCTTCAGGTTCGCCTGTCTTCCCACCTTTCCCCCTTCTCAACCATTAAGCTAGCTCTCACGGGTATCATAGATGTAGAGGTCATTGCAGACGGTGTCTCTGGCTCTGGTCATAGTTTCTCCACCAAACAGCACAGCAAAGGGCCCAACCACAGAACATGAGTGATGCCGTAGTCCTCGAGGCCCCTGGCTGGACGCTTGCCCACTGCTCACGAGCCTTGCAAGCTGTTCCATCAAACAGGGTGCAACGGGTGGTTCCTCCTTGGAGAGAGAAGGGACAGTTTGGAGGAATTGGAGTGTCACAATTATTGCCTCTTTCCACCAGTAACCAGATGTGAGTAGATATAGATAATACCTTAATCTTCCCATGGCTCCAACGCCCTACCACTTCTGGTTCAGCTGAGTTGCAACCCCCAAAGAGCAATAGCTGGTGACCCCGGTGGGGCCCCGGATTTCGGAGCAGGGCAGCACAGTGACCAGAGCGTGAGGCTGTGTGGCAGCCTTCTTCCTTATAACTGTGGATATGCAGAAATTCAAGCCTGAGTTGGGTTTTCTGAAAAATTTAAGTGCTGTACTGCCTTCTTCCCAGCTCCCTTGCCAAGAATAGAAAGGAGACATGGGACAGTGCGGTAGTTCGGTTGAAAGGGAGGGTGACAGTGACAGAGTTCAGGATCTTAAGACTTGGAGAATTCCCGGGGAAGGAGGGGCTAGGATGAGGATGTAGATAGACTGCCTGCGAATTTGTTTGTCCAGAGTGTAGATGAAGGGAGGATGGAAGGTTTGGGGCAAGGGGTGTCATACCAATAGGTGCGGGCGCCGGGATCCAGCCTTAGCGTGTAGATGCTTCCATAGCGACGCTGAGTGCGGGTCCCGCCCTCCCTGCCTGCCACCCGCAGCTCTCGGTCGGAGACGCTGGTGCAGGTGTGACTACTGAGGCCGGCAGGGGGGCAGTTGCCGGGGGCGGCGTTCCACACCTCCCACACACCCTGCTCTGTGTCCAGAGCGGCCACTGTGGCCAGGCGTCGCGACCCGTCCCAGCCGCCCACCACACAAAGCCAGCGCCCGGCCACCGGTGCCGCGTCGTGATGGCTGCGCCTCGGTCCGCCCGCGGCTCCCACCTGCACGGCCTGGCCCCTAGCTGGGTCGAAGACCACCGTATCACTGCTCGGCTCTCTTGCTCCTCCGGCGAGAAGACCCCCCACCAGATAGAACCGTCCCCGCAGTTCGGTGCATGAATGGAAGGCCCGCGCCAGCAGCGGGTCCCGCGCCACCTGCCGCCAGGTCCAGCCCGAACCCCCTGCCGCACCCCCGACCCCCGCCATGGGCCCGGGGAGGGTGGGCTGTGGGGGCAGCTGTCCCGCACCCCTACATGGGAGCCCAGGCTTCCTGAAACCCCTCCTACCGGAAGCCCGGATCCCCACCTCAAGCCTCGAGCTTCTCTCCACCGTCGCCCAGCAACCACCACGGTGGCTGCAGCGCGACCGCTGCAAACTGAAGGTCGGAAAGCACCGGTTACCGTGGAAACAGGAGACCTGGGTAGCCACCGGAATCAGATTCTGTTGTCACCATGGCTACGGGAGCTGTGTAAGGTCAATAAAAATCTTGAAAAAAAAAATCGTTAAACTCAGAAAATCAGGAGTTCCCGTCGTGGCTCAGTGGTGAACGAATCCGACTAGGAACCACGAAGTTGCGGGTTCGATCCCTGGCCTTGCTCAGTGGGTTAAGGATCCGGCGTTGCCGTGAGCTGTGGTGTAGGTCGCAGACAAGCACGGATCCCGCGTTGCTATGACTGTGGTGTAGACCGGCAGCTATAGCTCCTGTTACACCCCTAGCCTGGGAACCTCCATATGCCGCGGGTGCGGCCCTAGATAAGGCCAAAAGCCAAAAGCCAAAAAAAAAAAAAAAAAAAAAAACCAGCAAGAAAGAAAGTCAGAGGCCAGGCTGTTTGTTCCTCAGAAGGGCTTCTATTATCTAAACCGCGAATTCATTTGCGATTATGATGTCCGAGGTGCAGGTGTTTTTCTGCAGGGGGTGAGGAGGGACCTTGTCCTTTTGACGTTTTTCTAATTCATACCGACCTCCCCCGGAGTGAGGTAGGAACAGGAAACAAAAATCAGAGTGAGAAGTGGACTAAGCACTGACCTGGGAGTCAGGAAACGGGTTCTGGTCATATCTTTATTCTCAAAGTGATTATTTTTCTCTAGGCCTTTTTTTCTCATTTATGAAATGTGCTGTTGGGGAGCTCTCTGGTGGCTCAGCGGGTTAAGGATCCAGCGTTGTCACTGCTGTGGCTCAGATTGCTGCTGTGGCGCGGGTTGGGTCCCTGGCCCAGGAACTGCCCCCACTCCTCGCCCACAAATATGCTATCGGGTTATTCCTGAGGTGTCTTCCACTCCACTGTAAAGGCTTGAAGGTCCCGATTGACTGGGTGGAACAGTCCTTTCCTCTCTGGCCACTAGAGGGCAGTAGAACTCAGTCTCTCAGGGCACATTGTGTGTATTTGTGTGGGTGTGGTGTGTGTGGGAGGTGTGTGTGTGTGTGGGGTGTGGGGTGTGTGTGTGTGTGTGTGGTGTGTGTGTGGTGTGTGTGTGGTGTGTGTGTGTGGTGTGTGCGTGTGTGTGTGGTGTGTGTGTGTGTAGTGTGAGTGTGTGAAGGGGGGGACTGGATTGGGGGAAAATACCTTAAGCATACTTGAGCCTTGGAGAACCTTTCACTATTGAGTCAAAGGAAAAGTAATTCCTTATTACATCTTGTCTCATAGGTTCACACAGCCCAAGGAAACAGGTACTGTGGCATCTGGAACTCAGAATTAAGGACAGGGAGTTTCTCCTGATAAGATCCAGGGCAGAAGCTGCCCAGCCTTAGAAGCTGGTTGTGGATGAAGTAGGGGAGGAGTGAGAAAACCATACCCCTGCCTCTCCCTGGTATCTTCCTTTATTTCGAGCCAGGTTCCTGAGCTTCTTCTTTTTTTTTTTTTGTCTTTTTGCCTTTATATAGGGCCGCACCTGCGGCATATGGAGGTTCCCAGGCTAGGGGTCTAACAGGAGTTGTAGCTGCCGGCCTTCGCCACAGCCACAGCAACGCGGGATCCGAGCCGCGTCTGCAACCTACACCACAGCTCACGGCAACGCTGGATCCTTAACCCACTGAGCAAGGCCAGGGACCGAACCCGCAACCTCATGGTTCTTAGATTCGTTAACCACTGAGCCACGAAGGGAACTCCCTGAGCTTCTTCTTAACTCTGTCCAAGACCCAGTGAAGAATGAAGAGGCCCAGATCCAAGCTGGCTAATATTAGCTACGGGTGAAAATGCAGGCAGATTTCTACTTCCAGCACAGCTAGGGTAGGACAAAAACAGGACTGTGTTCCCCAGGGCTGAGCTGTTAATGGGAGTGATGACTGCTTACTTTGTTGTTGTTGTTGTTGAATTGTATGAGCTGTTTGTATATTTTGGAAATTAAGCCCTTGTCGGTGGCATCATTTATTTGCAAATGTTTTCCCCCAATGCCTAGATTGTTTTTGTTTTGTTTATGGTTTCCTGTGACTACTTAATTTTGCCTTGGGTTTCTATGCAGTGACTTGATCCTCAGCATGACCAAGAAACTGAGGCCACAGAGAGTGGCTGGGGCTGCTGTGGAGGTGGACATGTAATTCAGGGACCTGACGGCACAGCGGGGCTCTCTCCATTCCTAATCTTAACTCTTGGTCCTTAGAGAAAACAGCATGAGGACGGTGTGGATAGTAAGGCACAGTCAGGGAGACTGGAGGTACCAGGACCTGTTCCCCACTTACACCTTAAAGCTGTGACTCAATAGTAGCTTTCAAAGTCTGTCCACCCAACTATAACTTTCCTAGGTCTAAAAAAGAGCATTTTCAGTTTTGCAGATCATGGTACCAAATCACTACCATCTCTTTTAGTTTTTTATTTTTATTTTTGTCTTTTTAGGGCCGCACCCATGGCATATGGAGGTTTCCAGGCTAGGGGTCCAATTGGTACCGCAGCCTCTGGCCTACACCGCAGGCACAGCAGCTCGGGATCTGAACCGCATCTGCGACCTACACCATAGCTCAGGGCAATACAGGATCTTTAACCCACTGAGTGAGGCCAGGGATCAAAGTTGAGTCCTCATGGATAACAGTCAGGTTCATTAACCGCTGAGCCACAACGGGAACTCCCACAAATCACTAACATCTAATATCCTTGGCTGAAATCTGAAAGCCAGTTTTTCCCTAAGGCTCCTGACTGGCTAACCTCCCAACAGCTGGATTCAGATCTGTCACAGTCCTATGATTTAGGCGAGGAGCTGCCTGGGGCTGGGGGAGTGTCATTTTGCTTAAATCATATTGGCCTCTATGCCCATTTTAGGCTCTTGCTTTTGCTTAAATCTTTGGCTGTTCTGCCAGACTCCTTCCTTTTCTGCCTCTCCTGGAGAGAACAGGGAACTCCCCACCCCAGGGGCCTTTCCAGCTCTTCTCTTCCAGCTTTGTTTTCCTTCTCCTCCCAGCTTCATCTCTGACTCTGAGTCTTTAGCAGCCGGCATCTCACTTGGACATGGAGCCTGAACCTCACATACTCCTTGGCTGTATGCCTCCTGCCACCTCGCTTAGTTCTGCACCTCCTCTGGTTCCATGTAGTAGTTAGAGCTGTCTATCCATTGCTGCTCCACACAGACCTAAGGGGAGGACGCCTACCTCCCCTAGCTAGTCTAAATCAAGCCTGTATTTGGAAAGAGGCAGAAAAGAAACGGGAGAGGGATGGAGGAGGAAAAGGGGAAGAAGAAAAGAGAAAGAAAGAAAAGTCAATTTGCACTTGCCTGACACATACTCCCCTGGGAGGCATCTAAAGTGTCTATAATGAAAAAAAAAAAAAAAAAAAAAGGAGTTCCCGTCTTGGCACAGTGGTTAACGAATCCGACTAGGAACCATGAGGTGGCGGGTTCGATCCCTGCCCAGCGGGTTAACGATCCGGTGTTGCCGTGAGCTGTGGTGTAGGTTGCAGACGTGGCTCGGATCCTGCGTTGCTGTGGCTGCGGCGCAGGCCAGTGGCCACAGCTCCGATTAGACCCCTAGCCTGGGAACCTCCACATGCCATGGGTGCGGCCATAAACCCGCGGCCATAAAATGACAAAGGGCAAAAAAAAAAATAAAATAAAAAAAAATAAAAAATAAAGTGTCTATAATGACCCTGAAAATGACCCAGAAAACTGAAAGGGTGTTAAGATAAAGTGAACGAGAACGGTGGGAGATAGGGCAACCAGCTCCTTCTTCTCTGGACCTGCTTTCACTTAATAATAATGTGCAGGGACAGCCTCTGTCCAGGACTGGGGGTGGAGGCACATTATTCTGAAAGTCTCAGAATCTTTTTTTTTTTTTTTTTGGCTAGGAGTTTAATTGAAGCTGTTGCTGCCGGCCTATACCAACGAGCCACAGCAACGCCAGATCTGAGACATGTCTGCAACCTACACCACAGCTCACGGCAATGCCGGATCGTTAACCCACTGAGCGATGCCAGGGATCGAACCCGCAACCTCATGGTTCCTAGTCGGATTCATTTCTGCTGTGCCATGATGGGAACTCCTGAAAGTCTGAGAAGAATCTGACGTGATCCTTCAGGTTTGGTGTCCTTGGTTAGCTGTTTTTGGTGAGCAAGCATCCCTACAGCTCAGCTTCCTTATCTTGTCTTTTCTTTTCTTTCTTTCTTTTTTTTTTCTTGTTAGGTCTGCACCTGCGGCATATGGAAGTTCCCTGGCTAGGAGCTGAACCAGAGCTGCGCCACAGGGGTGTGCGGGCCTCCACCGCAGCCAAAACAACGTGGGATACGAGCTGCATCTGTGACCTACGCTGCAGCTTCTGGCAATGCCAGATCCTTAACCCACTGAGTGAGGCCAGGGATCAAACCCGCAACCTCATGGATACTGGTCAGGGTTTTAACCTGCTGAGCCATGACGGGAACTCCGTCAGCTTCCTAGTCTTAGATGTCTGCCCCAGCCCCACATCTACACCCTCTTGTTTCAAACCTTCGCAAAACTCTTGGTCAGTTTTCTCTTTCTCTTAACCCCATCTTCTGACCCTGGAACCGTCCCTGGTTCTCAGCATTGTTCATTACACACAGACAGCCAATAATTGGACCCTAGGGGTCGCAGTCACACTCTCAAGACTCTCATGTCCTCTGCCTGTATCTCTGAGGCTGTCCCATCCTTCAGGCCCTCTCTCTGGCTCCTCCTTTACTGTCCTCTGACCTTTCTACACTTTTCCTTCTGGCCAGTTGATTTCCTGGCCTCGTGCCTTCTCAGCTCAGCCAGAATAAGGGCACAGGCAAACAGAAGGACAGAGAAATGACTGGGAAAAGAGACTTCGAGAGGCCAGATCTCTTTTTTTATTTTTCGTCTTGTTAGGGCAGCACCCACGGCATATGGTGGTTTCCAGGATAGGGGTCGAATCAGAGCTACAGCTGCTGGCCTGCGACACAGCCACAGCCACGCCAGTCTGAGCCGCGTCCTGCGATCTACACCACAGCTCACGGCAACGCCCGATACTTAACCCACTGAGCGGGGCCAGGGATTGAACCCGCAACCTCATGGTTTCTAGTCGGATTCATTTCCACTGAGCCATGATGGGAACTCCTAGATTCCAATCTTTGTTCCTCTACTCCTTCCTTGTAGCCCATGGAACAAGTGCTTCCTGACTGTGCTAGTTATCACAGGCAAGGGAATCTTGCTCTGTTTCTTGATCCCTAGCCCTTCTTCTTTCATGCCACTTCGAGAACTGAGGGGAAAACGGAGATGTAGGAAGGCTTCAAGATGTGGTTGGAGGGCATTTACTAGGGGTTCCTGCAAGGGAAGCGTGAAGTGTGTCCTGCGATGTGTGGCGGAAGATGCTCAGAGGGGAGACAGGGGCACGCTCTACTCCTGCTTCTCCCGCAGACTGGGACTCCCTCCATCCTCAGCTCAAAGGCTCCCAACCTCGCCATCTCTGGGACTGCAAGCTGATGCAGGGCAGAGTCCAAGTCTCTGAGTTCAGTGGGAGCAAGGCCAAAAACGAGGCCTGCTGCAGCAGGGCCTCGGGGGTGTCTTGGAACGCAGAGGTCTTGCCCTCGCTTTCCAGGACCCGGCAGAGAGAGAGCCTGGGGCGCTGAGACTAGGGCTCCGCGACCGCTGCAGCACATCCTGGCCTCTGCCCAGGGCAGCTACACCTTCAAGCTGAGTGCTGAGCGCCGATGAGGGAAACAAGTGGAGCGGCAGATGGATCTCGGTATGGAAAGAAAGGAGGGGGTTGGAGCTGACATGATGGAGAGGCGAATATTCCTGGTCCATACAGAAGGAAGATTATGCTAACAAAGTTCATATGAAAATATACCCTCCAGGAGTTCCCGCTGTGGCTCAGTGGTTAACGAATCCGACTAGGAGCCATGAGGTTGCGGGTTCGAATCCCTGGCCTCGCTCAGTGGGTTAAGGATCCGGCGTTGCCGTGAGCTGTGGTGTAGGTTGCAGACGCGGCTCGGATCCTGCGTTGCTGTGGCTGTGGCGAAGGCCGGCAGCTACAGCTCCTGTTAGACCCCTAGCCTGGGAACCTGCATATGCCGCGAGTGCAGCCCTAGAAAAGGCAAAAAAAAAAAAAAAAAAATATATATATATATATATAAATATATATATATATATATCCTCCAGTTACAGGAATCTCTAGGTCCTGCTAGTCCCCCACATCCTCACACCTGTCCTCTCAACTTCTACCCCATCCTCTAAAGTCTTTCTTCAGGGTCCTTTCGATACTTGCCCTCTCCCCTGAGGGTCTCCGTACTCTCTCCCCCAAGCTCCTGCCCGTTCCAGGCTTCTCAGCCCCAGGGTCTCACGGTGTCTTTCTGATCCACAGTCCCATATGCTTCTCTGCAGCTGTCCTACCTCCTCCGGTGCCTGGTCCAGTCTCCTGAGGTCTGAGGGACGCTGTTAGGCAACCAGGAGGTGTGGTTGTCAGTAAGGGAGGGGACTGGGTACTGGGAATCAATGGGCCTGCAGGACAGGCGGATAGCAACAGCCCAGCACGTGGCGACGTTTAGATGAAAGGTCTGGGAAAGCGGGACGCCCCTGCGCTAACATCGGGCACAGGGAGGCTGCGCGTGGAAGGGAACAAAGGTGTTTTGCAGTGGAGGAAAAGCTGCTGGAGTCCCTGCTTTCTGTATCGGGGCCCCTTCGCACCCCTCCATGGGCGAGGAGCGGCCTAGGGAAGAGCCGGAAGAGGGACCTCGAGGCTTCTATCCGAAAAAGCCTTGGTCACAGGGCATGGAATCCGGTCCCATGTCAGTAATCTTCCACTACGGTGTCAGCCAGTCCCCCAGCACCTCTCTGGACAAACAGCAGAAACCAATGAGCAGGCCAGGAATACTTTAGTGTCACACAGAGAAAACAAGGCTGTACAGAACTGGACTGCACACATTTTGTCCACACCCATGCTTCCAACTAGTTCCACTCCGGTTTATTACCCACTCTTGTCGCTCCGAGCCCAAGGGTCCCCCCTGCCGGCTTCTGACTCTTTGACCTGGGATCTTGTGACAGACAAACAGGACGTTACTCACCAAAAAGCTCTCCCATCGACTCCTCGCCCCAAGCCATCCTCCGCACGCCCCGCCCCCCCTTCCCACCTTGACCCCGTCCCTCCTTCCGGGGCTCTCTCAGTCTGACCCTCACTCTCACTCTTCTTCTCCGCCACCCCACCCCACCCAGCCTGGTCCCTTCCTGACTCACCTCCAAGTCGCATCGACACAAACAAAAATTTCAGCACAACCCACTCCAACCGGTTTGGCTTAGGTGTGCAGCCTGCCGTGGGGACAGACCCAGGTTATGAGCGGATAGCTTGGACACATGTGGGTAATGAACGTCCGCGGCTGTGCACAGAGACAGGCCCGGGTGTGGACACGGCAGGGACACGTGCAGAGACACGTAGGGAACACATGATAGAGAGACAGAGCGTGTTACACTTGTGTATGTGTCCGTCTCTTCCTTTATTTTTTTTTTTTTGTCTTTTTGCCTTTTCTAGGGCCGCGACCGCAGCCTATGGAGGTTCCCAGGCTAGGGGTCTAATCGGAGCTGTGGCTGCCGGCCGATGCCACAGCGATAGTAACGCGGGATCCGAGTCATGTCTGTGACCTGCACCACAGCTCAGGGCAACGCCGGATCCTTAACCCACTGAGCGAGGCCAGGGATCAAACCCTCAACCTCATGGTTCCTAGCTGGATTTGTTAACCACTGAGCCATGACAGGAACTGCTGTGTGTGTCTCCTCTAATTGAGGGCTCCTGGACGCAGGGACCAGGTTGTCCTATGTCTCTGCCCTGTCGCTGGAGCCCAGCACAAAGTGCTGCTCCCTAGACGCCTGTCGCATGAACTCAGGCATGCAGGCGTGCACGCAGTGATGTCACTCAGACAACATACGTGCTCAAGATGCCACCTTGACTTGAACTGTGCCTATTCTTAGGCCCCAGAATGCCGGTGGGAAGAGGGGGGTGGGTGGTGAGGCACGAGGGGAATGGGGTTTCCATGGGGGAAGAAAAAGCAGAACCCGGGAGACCAGACAGGGGTCTGAAAAGTCTTCTCCAACCGAAATTTCCTTCTGGCCTCAACCCTGGAATCTGCCTTCTGCAGGCTTCATCCCAAAAGAGCAAAGGAAAGGCCTAAGAACTAGGGCGTGTTCCTCAAAAGCATGGCCCACGTGAGATATGCAGGACTGAGAGTGCAAGTAGCCACACAGAGATACTTGTTAAATGCGGGCTAGAAGGATCCCTACCTCAGTCAGAGGCCTGGGGGAGTTGCCTGGCCCGGATGCTCCCTTCCAGGCCCAGGGGTGCCCTTAGCCCTCCCTTCAAGGCCACGTCTAGTGATGACTAGGACACGAACACACTCAAGAAAAAGTATTTGGCAGAGTTCCCATCGTGGCGCAGTGGTTAACAAATCTGACTAGGAACCATGAGGTTGGGGGTTCGATCCCGGGCCTTGCTCAGTGGGTTAAGGATCCGGCGTTGCCGTAAGCTGTGGTGTAGGTCGCAGGACACGGCTCGGATCCCGCATTGCTGTGGCTGTGGCAAAGGCCGGCGGCTACAGCTCCTGTTAGACCCCTAGCCTGGGAACCTCCATATGCCATGGGTGCGGCCCCAAAAAGCAAAAAAAAAAAAAGTATTTGGCACAGCCCGGCCTTAACATCTCCCTCCAGTGCTCCATATGCAGGTGGGTGAGTGAGGGTCCCAGCCAGCGGCTCCAAGACTTCCTGGCTGGCAGCACTGCAGATGTGTTGGGAATAGAACGACTGAAGGAGGAGTTCCCTGGTGGCCTAGCCATTAAGGATCCAGCATCATCGCCGCTGTGGCTTGGGTCACTGCTGTGGCTGTGGCGTGGGTTCGATCCCTGGCCCTGGGAATTTTTGAATGCCGAGGGAGCAGCCAAAAAAAAGGAAAGAAAAGACTGAAGGAAAAATAGGAACTAGATACCCACCTGTGACCTAACAGCTCTCCCACTACCGTGCCTCAGTTTCTCCTATGGTTTCTTGGACCAGGAGGGGTAAATCCATGGGAAGGAAAGGAGCTCCTCTGAAATCGTGTGATAAGATCCAAGGTGTAATAATTATAATTATAACACAGGATGCTCCCCCCCGGCTCTACCCCACCCCTGCCACAGTGGATCTCAAAGCAGCATCGGGGTGGGGCTGCTCCCCTGGCACAGGCGGGGAGGGGAGTCCCTAAGAGGGGAAGGGGTTCACCAAGGCGGAGGTGGAGAGAAACGGGAGCTTTGGCATCCTGCCTGACCCTCGAGGCTGCTCCTGACCTGTGGGAAATAGCTCTCGAAAAGGAGGTCGATACCACGGACGTGGCTGAGATTTGGGGGTCAGGAGCCAGAGCTGGGGTCATGGTCCGGAGGAAGAGTTAAAGTCTGGCTCACTAACCAGGTCCAGGGGAGTCAGGATCTCCACTTTGCTGCTCCCTGACCACCTTTTCTTTCTTTTGTTTTGTTTTGCTTTTTAGGGCGCACCCGCGGCATAGGGAGGTTCCCAGCCTGGGGGTCGAACTGGAGCTACTGCCGGCCTTCCCCACAGCCACAGCAATGTCAAATCTGAGCCGAGTCTGGGACCTACACCACAGATCACGGCAACACCAGATCCTTAACCCACTGAGCGAGGCCAGGGATCGAACCCGCAACCTCACGGTTCCTAGTCGGATTTGATTCTGCTGCGCCACAGCGGGCACTCTCCTTTCCATCCATAACATCGTGACTTCAGTGAAAATGTACTCCCTCTCCATTAAGCTCTGTGGACTGTCCTAGCCTGGACGACAGAGACAAGACTGTAAAACAAGCCCCACTTTCCAGGAGTTCACAGACTCCAGCTCTTGTTCTGTCCCTCAACTGAACGCCTTAACTGAATCCTTGGCACACAGCAGGATTCCATCCATGTCTCTTGAATTGAAGCTAACAATTTAGTTAAGGAGATAAGATGTGCACAAATTATGAGGACACAAGCTATAATAAAGGGGCTAGCAGAGGCCGAGGAAGAACAGAAGGGAGAAAGATTAATTTTAGGTGGGAGGAGCTGAGAAGACTTCATGGAAGATACAGCATGTGAGGTCAGCTTTGAAAGATGAGTAAGACTTTGACAAGTAGAGTCGGGGGAGGGTGTGCATGGAAAATATTCTATATGAAACGACCCCCTCTTACAGTTCTTTTTTTCTTTTTTTTTTGTCTTTTTGCCTTATCTGGGGCCGCACCCACGGTGTATGGAGATTCCCAGGCTAGGGGTCTAACAGGAACTGTAGCTGCTGGCCTTCGCCACAGCCACAGCAACGCGGGATCTGAGCCGCGTCTGCAACCTACACCACAGCTCACGGCAACGCCGGATCCTTAACCCACTGAGCGAGGCCAGGGATCGAACCCACAACCTCATGGTTCCTAGTCGGATTCATTAACCGCTGCGCCACGACGGGAACTCCCCCCTCTTACAGTTCTTGACCCCTCCTTCCTGACCCTCTCCAGATAAAAGGATCTTGCTGCAATATTTGAACCCGTATGTATTTTTGCTTCTTTCGTGTCTACCTGTGTATGTTTTGTAAGCTCCAGTGTCTCAGTGATCTGGCCCCTCTCCTTCCCTCAGTTTTCAGGGAGTTCAGAGTCTGCCCCCCTCCCCTGGCTCTCTCAGATAGGCCGGTGAGGTTTTGTGTCAGTTGGTGGTTATGTTATATGCGTCCAACGTGGAGACGCGAAGTCCTGCAGGTTTGAGTACACCTAGAGGAATACGGGGACAGCGTATTTGAAATCAGGTTTGTCCTTGCAAAGTCCAATGACTGTGGGACAAATGGATGAAATGACCACGGAGGCGGTGGAGAGGAACCCCTTTCTTCTCAAGCAGCGCCGATGCACTGTTGGGACTTATGGTCAGTAATAAGAATGTTGTTGACTCAGAGAGGCAGGGCCCTGCTATTGAGGCCAGGAATCAGTGGGATCAATTCCCTGGTCATCCCTTGGTGGCTTCTCTATAGAGGAGGGGTGGTTGAGGAGCGGGGTCGTTTTAAGCTCCTTCCCGAGTTTTTTTTGTTTTTGTCTTTTCAGGGCCTTACCCATCCACCATATGGAGGTTCCCAGGCTAGGAGTCCAATAGACCTGGGCGACACCATAGCCAAAGCCACGCCAGATCCGAGCCGCGTCTGTGACCTACACCACTGCTCACGGCAACGCCGGATCCTTAACCCGCTGAGCGAGGCCAGGGATTGAACCCACAGCCTCATGGTTCCTGGTTTGATTCGTTAACAACTGAGCCACAATGGGAACTCCTCCTTCCAGGGTCTTTGAACTAACTCCCTGCCTCAGGGATAGAGATGTCTGAGCAAACCACAGCACTACCTAAGCCTCCTCCCCACTCTGGGCCTCTGTTTTCTCATCTGATGCATGAGGCATTTGGACCAGTACTGACCTCAGTTTTGGCCTTCTCTGATTTGTGGCCCTAAAGCTGAGCCCGTCCAGGAGACGGAGGAGCTCAGCAAGGCCCGGGGTGGGGGAAGGCAGCAAGGCTGGGCTGGGGTGTGAGATGCTTGGGTTCCTTTTCACCCACAAGGGCCTTGCCCCGTTCCTCCCGGGCCTGGAGCCTCCTTCTTTGAGCCCCCGGGGGCCCTCTCCCACCCAGCCCCCGCCCCGCTCTTGCCTCTCTCGGGGCGGCGTCACAGCCCCTTGTACACACGGCCAGGTAAAACCTGGAACTGACGATGGGCTCCCCCACCCCCACCCCCCAGGTCCTTCCCTCCTTCCCTCCCTCCCGGCGCCCATTAGCCAGTCCAGGCCGCGGGGGCGGCGGCTGCCAAGTCTCCGTGCCAGGCCCAGCCCCCGGAGACGCACCTGTTCTGACCTGCTGAGCAGGTTCCCAAGTTTCTGCCTTCGTTGTTGGCCACGGCGTGGGAAGCAGCGCTGGGGGAGCTCGGAGCTCCCGAGCACGGCTTCTTGGGGGTAGCCACAGCTGGGTGGTGGGTGGAACGGGGCCGGGTTCCCTAGCGGAGACCCCAGTGGGATAAGGCAGGGTGTCGGTGCTGGAGGACTGCGTGACTTCCTGCCTACGGGGTCAGTTGCCCTATCCAGCTCTAAAGCCGGCTCCCAGGGAGAACTCAGCCGAACTTCAGAAACACGGGCCAGCTCTGCCTTTCGACCAATGCCTCTGTCCCTGGGAGCCGAGATGTGGGGGCCTGAAGCCTGGCTGCTGCTACTGCTCCTGGCATCATTTACAGGTAGGACTTGCTTCATGAGCTTTGCTTCTGAGCCTAAGTGGACACGCACACACACACACGCACACACGTACACACTCATGCATTTAAATTCCCTTGCCTTTAACTCTGAACAGAGGAACCAATCTGTCTCTCCCACTTCCAGCTGCCAGCACTGTCCCCAGAACAGCCGCCGTAGCTCTTCTGTTTCACGGCGCCCCCTTCCACCTCTTGGCTAGGTTGCCAGGTCTGGGGTCCCTGACCGCCTCGGCCACAGCCTTGCCTGTGCTGGAGCAGCCTCCGGGGGAAGAGGTACGGCGACCCAGTGTAGGTAGGCGGGGAGGTGGAAAAGGTGGGGAACCAGGGTTTCCTGGAGGTTCCCTCCCTGGGCTCCCGAATTGCTGACTGGGGCTGCAGCTGACTCAGGGCTGAGCTGGTTTCCATAGTCATCGGGGTGCAGGAGGCCCGATGCCCCGAGAGCGGACAGGGTCTTTCTGTCTCCCTGTCTTCTCTCCACGATGTCCTAGAATGCCAGGACTGGGCCACTTGCTGGGGGAATAGAGCGGGGCTGGACGCTCTTCTCACTCTGGCCCCCTCTTTCCCTGGGCACACTATGAGGTGCCAGGGTGGGAATAAGGTGTCTGCTTAGGTGAGTGGGGGTCTTCTAAATAGGGTGTGGTCCCCTTTTGTTTAGATCCATCCCCCCATTTTCTCAACTAGATGCCCTGTATTACTCCTGTCTAATGTATAAATAGCAGATATAAACTATAGGAATAATTTTCAGAGTGGGGAGGGGAATGTGTGTGTGTGTGTGTTTGCGTGCACACAATGAGACCACGGTGGAATTCCATAGACTATTCCCAGGGTAATGGGCAACTGAGAAATCTTTCTCCTTGGAAAGACAGGGTCTTATCTACATGGGGCCGTTTGATGCCCAGTCCCAGAGCCTCAGTGGTCAAGCAGGGCCTGGCCGTGATGTCCCCCCAGCTCCATCCCCAGCTGAAGCCATGAGGAGGAGAGTGAGGCCTAGAAGTGTGGACCGGCGGGGGCTGCTCTTGCTCTGATCTTATAATGGAAGGGTCACTGGCCCAGCCTCCAGTCCCCGGATGCTGAACGCCAACCCCGGCCGTCTCCCCTTCCCCCGACATCTTAATCCCCATCTTCCAGGCAGCCCTTCTCACTTGCTTAGGCCAAGAGGGTGGGGCCCGGTGGCTGGGGCCAAGGCACTTGGGAGTCACTTTCCTGTAGGAACTTCCCACACCTAAAGAATGCAGCCATGATGTCTCAGGACTCAGAAGTGATCAAAGACCTCACCGTCCCAACTCCCTCGTTTTACAGATGGGAAGACTGAAAGAAACAGACAGGCAAGTGAGATCTCAAGATTAGTCAGGATTAGAAGTGTAACTGGGGTTAGCGTCTTGATCTTCCAGCTCCTAGTTCATGAAAGCATAGAACCTCCGAGTACAGCCAGGACACTGGATGCTGGAGAGGCAGCAGTGAACGAGATGCTGTCCCCGCCTTCTTTTTCCATGACCCAAAGCTCTTCTTTCTCAAAGAAGCCTAGGGAAGGGGAGAGGAGACTAGTGACCCCCCCCCCACCTCACCCAGTGCCTGATGGGCAGGTGCAGTGGGGAGGCGGCCTGGCTCCAGCATGGCCCCGGGGAAGCAGGTGCCCAGCGGGCCACGCTCTGCCGGTATAAACTGCACAGGGTGCTCCGAGGGCTGGGACTCAGACCGCAGGTTCCCGGCCCAAGGATCAGATGGGCCCACCTCGCTGCCACCCCCATTCTGACTCCTCTGTGTGTAAGCATCTCCTCAGTGGCCCCCAGGAAGCTGGAATGTTTCTTGTCTCTGAAAAAAAGTCTCGGGCTGGGAAGTCAGGACACTTGGGTTCTGGCCCCATTTCTACAATTAACTTGCTGTGTGACCTTAGGCAACTAAGAAGCTAGACTTCAGTAGACCAATAGGTAGCACCAGGTGATCTCCAGAGGCCTTCCAGCTCCGAAAGCTTGTGGCTGGGTGACTGTCCAGCCTCTGACCGGAGGTGGGAGCTGGGTGCTGGAGGAGGCAGTCAGAGGGGGAAAGGTCCTGACCACGTCTCTCAGCGGGGACCAAGGGTACTTTACCCTGGGTGCAGCCTTCTGCCCCCGCATTGCTGTAGATTAGGGTCCCCACCAAATCCTGGGCCATTAGAGCTCTGAGCCCCGGGGGCCTGGCCCCACCCGTGACAGGGAGAGGAGCCCAGCCTGGGGAGGCACCTCGGCACCACAGCTCTTTGTCTCTCCTTAATGGGATGAGTTTCCGGGCGAGGTCCCTTCCCTTCTGCCTCCCAGCCCTGCCCCGAGGGGCCCACATCTACAGACGCCCCTCCAAGAGGACCCCCGTTTCTCGATCTTCGCTTGGGTGCAACTGAGCCCGTGCAGGACCAGAGAGCGTGGGGTTCTCTGAAGGCTGAGGTCTGTCCCTTGAGGATTAGGACCAGCTTTCTGTCTAAAGTTAGTTTCCTAGAAAGGGAGGGGCCCCATTCCTGCTTTTCTAGCCCTGTTTACAGAGCGGGTGGGGGGCGGGGGGCAGACGCTTTCCTGTAGGACCTCCTCAAAGCCAGGGACACCAGAAAGCGAGCCCAGCTTGGCCTCCCAAGCGGGGTGGGGGAGACCTAGGAGAATCTCAGGGAGACCCTGTGGCCCCAGTGACCTTGGTCCCACCCCCGTGTTTCAGGGAGGTGGGCTGAGGGACCCCAGCCACAAGGATGGCAGTGAGAAGCTCATCGTAGAGTCCAAGTCCTGGCCTCTAGACCCCAGCTTTAGGATCCTGAGGCCCCCCCGTGGGGAGCAGGCCTCACGAGGAGAGAATGCCTGGGCTTTGGGCCTTTCCAAACCCACCCTTGTGCTGACCGAAGTCTGGGGGTGGGGTGGGGAGCTGAGTCAGGAGGGGAGGGAGGAGAACAGCCCAGGGATGGATCTGGGAACGGAATCAAAAATGCAAAGGTCAAGTTCAGAGCCAGGGTCAGCCACACGCCTCGCCTCTCGGGCCAGGGCTGCACAGGAGGTGGTCGGTATCGCTCTCTCGCTAGACCTCTGACCTCAGCAGATTTCCCCGTAGTTCTCAGGCCACCCCCTCTCCCCCTTCGCCTTTAAAACTGGATGGCGTGTCCTGAGAGCTGGGTTGAGGCTGTGATTTGGGGTGGGGCAAAGCTGGCCACACTTGCAGGGTTGTGAGGAGGGTGGGAATGGGGGCTTGGTTGTCAGGGCTGGAGGGGGGCACTTAGGATCTCAGGAGTTTGGGAGAAGCTGAATTCTGGGTCTCCCACCCACAGTGTGGCTGTTGTGGTGACTCAGCCGGGCTCAGACTCTGGCTCCGGGGGGGTTTAGGGGACTTATCTGTGCTGGGAGCTGTGTCTGGGCCAGAGCCGGGCCGCCTAGAGGCCGGTCCCCCCTCATTGTTCTCACCTCCTTTTGTGATTGCTGTGGCCCCCCTCCCCAGCCACTAATCTGCGGTGGGCGCTTTGCCCGGGTTGGGAAGCTCTCGCTAAGCCGGGGGGTTTAGGACAATGGGGGGTAAAGCGAGGGAGGGGGATGAACACAGAGGGAAAATCTGCCGGTCTTTCCAAGCTCCTTGGCACTCCAAGGCCAAGGTTATGGCGCGGGGAAGGATGGAAAAAAAAATGTGCTGGGTTGTTTATGTCACCTGTCCTGAATGGGGGCTTCAGGGCTCCCCTCCCCTCCTGTGTCACCCCAAGCCCACCGTCTATTCCAGCTCTATCTGAGGGGAGGCAAGAGTTAACAAAGGAGAATGAGACCCTAGACACTTGGACCCCTCCCCCTGGCCCCAGGCAGGATCCCCCCACCCCAAAAACCTGCACCAGACAACCCTCACCCCAGACCTGGAGCTAGAGCTGGTTTTTCTGGTGGTGGCAGCAACAGAGGCCCGACAGAGATTCCCAAGGGAGAGGCCTCCTTGGGGGGCCAGAGGTGTTGGGGGGCCCTAGGGCGGGGCTAGAGGGTGAAAGGGTGGGGGTGGGGGTCCTTCCAGTAGGAACCTGAGGAGCGAGGATAGAGAGAGCTTTTGTTTTGTTCTGCTGGGGAGTCCTTGATGGCGGTTTCCCATCCCCCGGAGGGACCGTGACCTCATCTCTGGGCACCTCCGCCTGAGATGAGTCTGCCCTTAAGTCTGAGGTGGGGAAGGGGGCAGGGATGCCCGGGCGACACTCCAGACGGGCGGGCGCAGAGGCAAAGGCGCCGAGCCACACACCGCTGACCAAAGGCAGCGCCGAGGCAGACAGCTGTGCGGAAGCCAAGACAAACGGACATCAAAATATTTACTATGGGGAGTTCCCGTTCTGGCTCAGTGGTTAACGAATCCGACTAGGAACTAGGAGGTTGCGGGTTCGATCCCTGGCCTTGCTCAGTGGGTTAAGGATCCGGCATTGCCGTGAGCTGTGGTGTAGGTCGCAGACGCGGCTCGGATCCCGCGTTGCTGTGGCTGTGGCGAAGGCCGGCAGCTACAGCTCCGATTAGACCCCTAGCCTGGGAACCTCCATATGCCGCGGGTGTGGCCCTAGATAAGGCAAAAAGACAAAAAAAAAAAGAAAAAATAAAAAAACAAAAAAATTTACTATGGTGCGCGTGCACACACGCACCGCTCCAGAGCTCCCGCTGCATGCAGGCGAGACGTGCACTCCCCTGAAGAGGAGTCACGAACATGTGTATGTGCCAAACGCCCCCAAGTTCAGGCAAAGAGCCTCTCATGCGTGGCAACCAGCACCGGGACTCCCCAGGCCCTCACCCAAAGATGTACATTCAGACACAAAAGGCTCACCCTTTTTCCCTCCCTTCTCCTCAGAGGCCCATCTCTAAGAACCCCATCCTGTACCCCTACAGGCACTAGAAGGGGAAAGACCCCTCAAAAGAAAAGCCTCCTTCCCCAGAAAGGGTGTGCGCATGTGTGTGTGTGTTTTAGGGCTGCATGTGCATCATATGGAAGATATGGAGGCTCCCAGGCTAGGGGTCAAATCGGAGCTGCAGCCGCCGGGCTACGCCACAGCCACAGCAACAGGGGATCTGAGGCAGGTCTGTGACCTACACCGCAGCTCACGGCAACGCCGGATCCTTAACCCACTGAGCGAGGCCGGGGATCCACCCAGCATCCTTATGTTTACTAGTCAGGTTTGTTACCACTGAGCCTCAGCAGGAACTCCCCCAGAGAGGCTGTTATCTGCCCCTGCCAGCCTCAGTCTCCCCTCCTCAGAGGCCAGGCCTGGCTCAGAGAGGAGAGCTGGGACCCAGGCACAGGGCGGGGAGCCGACAGCCAGCCCAGGACAGGAATGGAGGGCCTGTCTGGGAGCAGGCGGGGTACACAGAGGGCAGGGCCCCTAAGAGGCCCGTGGGGGCCTGACCAGGGGTGGGGGAGGCCGAGGGCAGGGATCCCGTCTGGCCAGTTAGGCCTGTTCTCTCCCTTGCGCAAGGTGGCGGCTGGTGGCGGCTGTGGCGAGGCCTGCTGTGCAGCAGGGGCTGAATCACTGGAGCCTCCTGGCCGGCGAGCTGGTGCTCCCAGGAGGACGGCTGGGGGGGGTCAGAGGGAGGAGCACCCAGCCAGCCGAGTCCACCAGCCTCAGCGACTCCGCAAACAATTTGCAGCAGAAGGGTCTGTGGGCCTGGCCTGGCCACTACATGCCCGCGGGGTGACCTCACCAGGCAGGCGGTGTGTCTCCTTTGCTCTGGTGACATCACCATGCAGGCACTGGGTGGGGGAGAGAGGGCGGAGACAGTCCTGGCCTGCCCTACTCTGGGCGTCTGAGCTTCTGGGTCCGGTGAGCCCAGGACAGGAATTCTAGAGCCCGGGTTCTCTTCTCCTTCTCTTGCAGCGTGTGTGTGTGTGTGTGTGTGTGTGTAACTGAAGAAGGATGTTGCTCAAGTTGAGAAGCTCCCAGTAAATAGTGGATTTAGGACAATGGGGGGCTGTGGGAGGGACCCAGAGGGACTTTCCTGTTTTACTGGGTTCCTCATCCTGTAAAGCTTGGCCTTGTCACTTGGGGGATAACAGGGCTCCTGGAGCCACAGGTAGGATGAGGAGGATTGGACTCAGACTTGCTGGGGACTTGAGGCATGTTGTCCCCTAAGAAGGTACTTTTTGGGGGGCAAATGTGGGTAGCCAGTGGTGGGGAGGGGCCAGCTGGTTGGCTAGAGCAGGAATGGGGATGGAAAACAGGCCATCTGACATTGTCCCAGAAATAGTCTTCGGAAGGGTTCGAGTGTCCCAGTGGAGCGGGGCTTGGGCTGCCTTTGGCCGGCGTGGATGCTAGTGTTTGAAGCAGAGGATCAGCCAGGAAGCCGCTCTCTCAAGCCCACCTCCAGCCCTTCCTTGGCAGCCCTGCTCCCTCCAGTGCCCGGAGGAGGGGCCTGGGAGGGGTGCGGGTGCTTAGCTGGACTCCCAGGCTGGGCAGGGTGGGACCTAGCTCAGCTTAGGCAGGTCAGCGCCCTGGTATCTGGCCCTGCAGGTCTGTCCCGTCCTGCCTGGGTCCTCCCAGCTCTCGACAGCGTCCTCCCTCCCTCCTCCCCTGCCAGCAGGGCCACGGGACCCCCTTCCTCTGCCCCATGCTCTGCCTCACTGGGACCACCCGGGCCACGCTAGTGGGGTTTGCTTTCTCCCTCCACGCCTGCCCCCCTTCATCCCTTTCCTTCTCCCTACGTCCGGTCTGGAGATGCTCTCTTTGGCAGAGAACACTGCTTACTAGCCAGCCTATCCTGTCTCCACCCTCAGGTTGCTATGCCAACCCCCTCCCTGCCCAGCCCAACCCGACTGCTCACTCTTCCTCCATCTACCCTTTCTTTCCTCTGTCTGCCTCATTCATTCATTCATTCATTCATCCACTCATTCACGCATTCAGTCAGTCAATAAACATTAATCGAGCGTCGATTTTTGTGCCAGGAATGCATACGCTGAGCACAAAACCAGACACCATGTCTCCCTAGGCGAGATGAGACCCAGTTTCTGTACTCGAGGCTCTCAGTCTGGCGGACGAGGCAGACAAGAAAGCAGCAAATACAGTCTACGGCGGGTCCAAGCAGGGTGCTGGAAGAGAGCAGAGGAAGGGCGCCTAACCTTGCCTTAGGTGGGGGCAGGGGAGGGAGGACTCCAGGAGGAACTGATGTCTAAGCGGAGTCTGCAAGGATGAGTAGGAGTTATCCAGACAGCGATGAGTAGGAGCTACCAGACACAGGGAGGAGGGCGTTCCGGGCAGGAGCACAGCGCGAGCGAGGGAGGGCCAGCAGGGTGTGTGAAGTGCTGGTCTTAGGCAGGAGCTTTGAACTTTGGGAGTTGCTGCATCTGCCTTCGGAGGCAAGGAGCTCTTGCCGTCCTTTCACTCTGTCCCCAGCCTCCTGGCCCCGGCTCTTTGTTTCCCAGGCTTTTTCCCCCCAACAACTCCAAATTTCTTTCTTTCTAGCTGGGAGCTTCTCCGGCCCTGCTTCCCTCATTCTAGAAACCTAGGAGTTGTCTTCGAGTCTTTCCTCCCTCTTTCTGGTCAGGGTCCCAAACCCTGCCTAGTTTGCTGCAGGAACTGTCCCCTCCTCTCAGCCCCGGCAGCGCCATACAGGACGGCAGCTGCAGGTTCCTCTTGAGTCTCCTGTCCCAATGTCGCCACTTTCTAGTTGGAGGACACATACCCACTGGCTTCATGCTCTAGGGACTCCCTAATTTCTCTTCGCCAAATCTGAATTCTTCTTCTTTTTTTTTTTTTTAGGGCCACACCTACAGCATATGGAAGCTCCCAGGCAAGGGATTGAATCAGAGCTGTGCTGCCGGCCACAGCCACAGCCACAGCAATGAGGGATCCTTAACCGTGTCTGCGACCTATACCACAGCTCACGGCAACGCAGGATCCTTAATCCACGGAGTGAGGCCAGGGATCAAACCGAAGTCCTCATGGATAGTAGCTTGTTTCCTTATCACTGAGCCACAAAGGGAACTCCCCAAATCTGAATTCTTTTACCTGGTACGGAAGGTCCTGGGTGATTTTGCTCCAACCATGTGTTCCACTCGGCTTAACACACCTCCCCTGCCTTAGCTGTGTCCTCTCCTCTCTGCTTCCTGAACCGGCCTCCGTTCCTCCTGGGGGCTTGCCTACCCTGGTCCTTTGTCGGGGACCCCTTTCCACATCTCACTCTTTCCTGATTCTATTCAACTCTTGCAAAAGGCCCTCCCACATGACTTGGGACCACTGTGACTGTCCCATTCCACGACTAACCTGTAGGACACTGGCAAGCACCAAGTCGGAAACCATCACATGTGTCTCCATATCGGTCTCCATACACATCTCTTCCTCTAGAAGAGATCTCGATGCGTGCAGGAAGAAAGCTCTACGAGTGCAGGAAATGCATTCTTCTTTGCAGATGAGGCTACACGATAGATACCCCTGAGTGCTTCCTACTGTTCCCTGTCTGTGCACATAACACCTGCCCTTCATTACTGGTCCCCATCTCCCGGCCTCTGATTGGTTCATGGTTCTGCCCCTGTCACTGTCTGACCTGACCTCATCTCTCTGGGCCTCTGACCTGGGCCATTTCTGTCTCTAGTGACTTGCTTACTCCTGCCTCTGCGTCTCGGTTCGTGCCATTCCTCCCACATAGAATACCTTCTTCTCTCTGGGAATCTAGGTCTCTCATCTTCAAGCCATGAAAAGAATGTTCTGGATGGACCTCTCCTACTTCACATGCCCCATCCCAGACACCAACTGTCCTCGACCCTTGCCTTGGCTCCCAGCCACACTTCCTGAAAGCATTCACTTTCCCCTCCTTGGTAGGTTGAGCCATCTATGAAAGTTGGTCCACCGTTTCCCCTGTCTCTGTGCTCATAAAATCTGTTTCCCTGAGCTCCCCGAGGGCAGAGGCTGGGTCTCTCCTTCTGTTACAAGCCTCCCACCGCACAGACTGCTCGGGATACAATCCTGGGCCTGGAGAGGGTGTGACTCTTCCATATGCCATCTGTGCAGCCTTAGGCAAGTCACTTCCTTTCTCTGGGTCTCAGTTTCCTCATCTGCTAAATGGCAATAATAACGCCTCCCTCTTGGGAACGTTTCGTGGATCTAATGAGGTAATGGACTGAACGCGCTTTGCAAGCACAAAATGCTCCAGGAGTTCCGGGCTGCCTTTGCTGTCATTACCATTATGAATAAGTGTTCCCGGCTCTGGCATCGACCCTAATCCTGGCTGCTTCTGTCCACCCCCGGCAGGCCTGTGCTCAGCAGGGGAGCTGGAGACCTTGGACCAGGTGACAGTGGTGTTGGGCCAGGACGCAAAGCTGCCCTGCTTCTACCGAGGGGACCCTGGCGAGCAGGTGGAGCAGGTGGCCTGGGCTCGGGTGGACACGGGTGACGGTGCCCGGGAGCTGGCGCTGCTGAACTCCAAATACGGGCTGCACGTGAGCTCGGCCTACGAGGGCCGCGTGGAACAGCCGCCACCGCCACGGGACCCCCTGGACGGTGCCGTGCTGCTGCGCAACGCCGTGCAGGCGGATGAAGGCGAGTACGAGTGCCGCGTCAGCACCTTCCCCGCCGGTAGCTTTCAGGCGCGGCTGCGGCTCCGAGTGCTGGGTAAGTGGCGCGGGCTGGGCACGGTTGGGTGCGGGGTGCTGGGTGTGCAGAGGCACCAGGTCCTCGGGCCCCCGGGGTTGTGGAGGGCAGAAGCCGGAGGCAGGGGAAGATGCAGAGATGGGGACTGCAGCGACGCACGCGGCGGAGGCAGAACGGGAGAAAGATATGGGCTACTGTCGCCTGAGGGAGCCTCCTTCGGCCCATCCACCCACCCAATCCAGACATTCTCTCCAAGTGTCCTCCAAAGCTTGATACCACTCGGTCAGCCTTGGGGCAGAATCTGTTACGCAGTTCTTCCCTCTGCAGAGCTAAAAGCAAACTCTGTTACTTTCACCCTCTCCGGCGCGACCACCCGGGCTTATGCCCTGGATGTTGCACAGACTTCTGTACAACAGCCTTTCAAAGAGCGGAGGACCCCTGCCTCGCCCCACCCTGATTTCCTCTTCTCCAAGATAAACTTACTGGTCTCTGCAACAGTTCGACCAAAGACATTCAGTCTCCCTCGCCACCCTGGGCTCCGCGGGTTATAAAATGCGGGGCCTGGAGTGGACGTGCGGGCCCGGCCATGACCAGTGGGGCTAATACTGTCCTTGACCTGGACCTTCAGTGAATGTGGGTGAAGACCACAATCACCTCTTAAACCACCGCTCTGCACTGTGGACACTTGTGGTCAACAGATGCTCTCGATTTATGGTCAGGCCAGGTTTTTCGGGAGTTCTCATCGTGGTTCAGCGGAAACGAATCTGACTAGTATCCATGAGGACACAGGTTCGATCCCTGGTCTTGTTTAGTGGGTTAAGGATCTGGTGTTGCTGTGAGCCGTGGTGTAGGTCGCAGACGTGGCTCAGATCCTGCGTTGCTGTGGGCATGGTGTAGGCCAGAGACCACAGCTCCATTTTGACCCCTAGCCTGGGAACCTCCACTTGCTGTGGGTGCAGCCCTAAAAAGACCAAAAAAAAAAAAAAAAGGAAAAGTTAGGTCTTTTCCATTCTGTGCTTGGACTGGTAATGTTATGAAGAGAAAAATAAGTAGAGACCTTTATAGTTTCCCTTTATCTACATGGAGGTTAGTCAGTCTTGGTAGAAAAACCTGAGTGTAAATCTTGGCTTCACCACCTAATAGCTAATGATCTGGAACAAATCATTGAAACCCCCTGAGCTTCAGTTTCTTTAGCTCTAAAATAGGGATAATAATACCTGTTTCATGTTTGTTTTTAGGATTAAAAGAGATTATGTTTGTACAGTGTTTAGCACAATACTTGGCACATAGTAAGCGCTTAATAAATGGTGGCTATTTTGTCATCTAGATGTTATCTGGTTAGTTTTTTAATTACTTCATTATTTTTATTAAAAATATGACCCATACTCATTGTAAAAAATTCAAACACTAGAGAGAGGTACAAAGTCAGCTGAAACTCTGCCACGCGTCTGGTGTCTTTGTTGGTGAAATACAAGAAGAAAAAGGGGCCTGAAACTTTACACATGTGCAAGACGGAACTGGAATGGGGCGGGGCCTCCTGACAGGGGTTGTAAAGATCGTGACCCCCAGCTTCCCCCCCATCTGCAGTGCCTCCTCTGCCCTCGCTGAATCCTGGTCCAGCGCTAGAAGAGGGTCAGGGCCTGACGCTGGCAGCCTCCTGCACAGCAGAGGGCAGCCCGGCCCCCAGCGTGACCTGGGACACAGAGGTCAAGGGCACGACATCCAGCCGCTCCTTCACGCATTCCCGCTCAGCCGCTGTCACTTCAGAGTTCCATCTGGTGCCCAGCCGTAGCATGAACGGGCAGCCACTTACCTGCGTGGTGTCCCACCCCGGCCTGCTCCAGGACCAGAGGATCACCCACGTCCTTCAAGTGGCCTGTGAGTACTTGGATCTTGCGTAGGGCTCCCCTATGGGCCCCAAGAGGACTGGTGATATACCGAAGGACCCTGAGCCACACCAGTCTGGCCAGCCTGGGTCCTGGAGGACCACCCTGTGTGGCCGAGACAGCACTGGTCCAAAGGTGGAAGACCTGGAGCCCACCTCAGATGACCTTGGCCGATCACTTAGACCCCTCTGACCTTCGGTGTCCTCCTGTTTACAAAGGAGCCTGCCCCGCCTCATGGCTGGTTGGGAGAATCTGATATAAACACAGGATTGAAAGTATTTGGTAAAATAGTTTGGGATCTGCAGGCAGACCTGGGATGAGCCCGAGCTCTGCTATTTACTTGCTGTGATTCAGTCTTGTTAAAATTCGTTTTCTTCATCAGCAGAAGGAGTATAATTATATCAACTTGACAGGGTTCTGCCGGGAATTAGAAACCATGAATGCAAAGCCTCTCGCACAGTGCTTAGTGCATAGAAGGTGCTCGGTCTGCGGTAGATATTGTCTTCCCAGAATTAGACTCTGAGCCTCTGTGGGGGATGGGAATGTTTTCTACTCACACTAACAGAATTTGGCACTGGAGTTCCCATCGTGGTGCAGCAGTTAACGAACCCAACTAGGAACCATGAGGTTGCGGGTTCGATCCCTGGCCTCGTCCAGTGTGTTAATGATCCGGCGTTGCCGTGAGCTGCGATGTAGGTCGCAGACGTGGCTCGGACCCCGCATTGCTGTGGTTGTGGTGTGGGCTGGCGGCTACAGCTCCGATTCGACCCCTAGCCTGGGAACCTCCATATGCCTTGGGTGCGGCCCTAAAAAGCAAAAAAAAAAAAAAAAAAAAAAAAAAAAAAAAAAAAAAGGCAAAAAAAAAAGAATTTGGCACAAAGTAGGGAGGGTCCTCAGCAAATGTTTGTGAAAGAAATGAATGAAGTGGTAGGATGGTTAAGCCATTGAAGCATTGGGGAGTGTTTACTGAGCACCTGTTCTGTGGCTAGTCCTATGCTAGGGACCACAGGGGACTCAGAGAAAGTATGACACATCGCTATGCAGAGGGACTTATGGGCCCATTGCACCAGTAAACCAGCGTGGGTTCTCTGAGCTCAGAGAGGGGAGGGAGCTGTCAGCAAGGTGGGGCCAGGCTAGGTTTGGCCACAGATGAATAGGATGGAGAAAGACAGGGAGGCTCTTCCAGGCAGGGTGGAGCCTGGGGCTGGGGCCTTCAAGGAAGAGCACGATCAAGGGCATTCTTTCCCCTTCCGCCTTCCATTCCAGTCCTTGCTGAGGCCTCGGTGAGGGGCCTTGAAGACCGAAAGCTGTGGCAAGTTGGCAGAGAAGGAGCTATGCTCAAGTGCCTGAGTGAAGGGCAGCCCCCTCCCTCATACAACTGGACGCGGTAAGGGCCTAGCTTGGGACCAGGCACCTCACCTCTCTGGACCAGCACACACTCATTACGGGCTGAGACAGTGTCTTCCGAACTCCCCCCAAATCGGGGCACACGTTCAGACCAGTGCAAGAATATGCACGGCCACCAAACATTAGTATTCGCTTGTATCAGAGACCATGGGACACATGGCGATCGGTAGGGAATTAGCTAAGTCCCTGACCTTTTTCCTTAACTTTATTTACTTATTTATTTTGCTTTTGAGGGCCATGCCCAAGGCATGTGGAAGTTTCCAGGCTAGGGGTCGAATCGGAGCTACAGCTGCCGGCCTACGCTATAGCCACAGCCAGGCGGGATCCTAGCCCAGTCTGAGGCCTACACCACAGTTCATGGCAACACCGGATCCCGGACCCACTGAACGAGGTCAGTGTTCGAACCTGCATCCTCATGGATCCTAGTCAGATTCATTTCTGCTGCGCCGCAATGGGAACTCCCTCCCTTAGCTTGAAAATTTTGAAATATAGGAGTTCCCACTGTGGCGCGGTGGGTTCAGTATCTGATTGCAGTGGCTCAGCTCATTGCAGAGGCGTCAGCTGGATCCCCAGCCTGGCACAGCGGGTTAGAGGATCCGGTGCTGCCACAGCTGTGGCGTAGGTTGCACCTGCAGCTTGGATTCAATACCTGGCCCAGGGACCTTCCCTATGCCACGGGTGTGCTCATAAAAAATTATGAAATATAATACGGTATTGAAATGTTAATACTTTATATATTTATGTAAGTGCCTAAAGTGGATAAGACAGAAAGAGACAGCTGACAGTGACTGTTGTCAAGATGGCATGCGTGCGGATCTTTCCCGAGTGTGTGTGGGGGTGCCCGGGTCAGCCTGGGCGGCGGGGAGAAGGGGCCTCTGCCTGGACCTGCCTAAGGGAGGGAGGGGCACCGTGGGAACAGCCGGTGGCTCTGGGTGACGTCATGGGGGAGGGAGGGGGAGAGCTGCCTGGGCACGTTGGGCGATGGCAGCCTCAGCCCGCCCCGGCCGGCACCCATCAGCTTCCCTGTCCTCCAGGCTGGACGGGCCTCTGCCTAGTGGGGTGCGAGCGGAAGGAGACACCCTGGGCTTCCCGCCACTGACCACTGAGCACAGTGGCACCTACGTCTGCCACGTCAGCAATGAGCTCTCCTCGAGGGATTCGCAGGTGGTTGTGGATGTTCTTGGTAAGCACTGGGGCAGGGACGGGGGCCTGGGCCAAGGGCCTTACGGGGGGCAGCAGGAAGCCAGGCAGAGAGGGTGGATTCGGAGAGTATTTATTGGGAGGAGGTTGGACTGCCTATGTTTTGCAGAGGATCTGGCTGGGGCGGGGGGGTTGTGGACGTGTTTTGTGACGGCAGCGTTGGGGGGCGCTGCCGTGGGGTCTGGGAGCCGGTCACGGGTCTGGGGGATCTGCCTGAGTCGGCGGCTTGTGTCTAGCAGACCCGCAGGACACCCCGGGCAAGCAGGTGGACCTGGTGTCGGCCTCCGTGGTGGTGGTGGGTGTGATCGCCGCGCTCCTGTTCTGCCTTCTGGTGGTGGTGGTGGTGCTCATGTCCCGGTACCACCGGCGCAAGGCCCGGCAGATGACCCAGAAGTAGTGAGTACGGGCCACCCCGGGGTGGCTTGAGCCGAGCTGGGGACAAAGTGGAGGCGAGCGAGAGGTGGGCCGGGACGGAGAGCGAGAGGTGGCTGGGCGGCCTGACGTCTGGGGCGCTAGTGAACCAGAGGCAGGCAGTCTTTTGGGAGGTGGGGTCAGGACATCGCTGGATGCCGGGCACCGTGTTGCCTGAGTGAGGGTCAGACCCACAGGCTTGGGTATCGCCAAGCTCACACATGCGACAAGGCGCACACACATGCCACAAGGCACACACACGTGTGACAAGGCACACACACATGCCACAAGGCACACACACGTGTGACAAGGCGCACACACATGCCACAAGGCACACACACGTGTGACAAGGCGCACACACATGCCACAAGGCACACACACGTGTGACAAGGCGCACACACATGCCACAAGGCACACACACGTGTGACAAGGCGCACACACATGCCACAAGGCACACACACGTGTGACAAGGCGCACACACGTGCTCCGTAGCCACACCGCCCCCTGCCGCCAGCCACCCGCTCGCACTCGCAGGGACAGCCCAGCACCCACACCCTCCAGCCCGGGCTCACAAAGGCTCGGCCCGGCTAGGCTCCCCGGGGCCGCCGCCGCCCACAGCTCCTGACGCGGGGTGTCTTCCCAGTGAGGAGGAGCTGACCCTGACCCGGGAGAACTCCATCCGGAGGCTGCATTCCCATCACTCGGACCCCAGGAACCAGGTGGGTGCCACAGTCGTTGGGTGCGTTTGCGGGGCCGGGGCCGGCCCTCCCGCAGGCCTGGGGGCTGACTCATAGCCGGGGCCGGCGGGTGGAGCCGGGGGTGGGCTGGCGATGCGCAGAGTCGCTCTGGGTCCGCTGGGCTCCTTTGGAAGCCCTCTGTCAGCGCCGGCCTGGCGCGGTTGCTCGAGGAAATCACTCTCCACACTGGTTTTGGGTGGGTGGGGGGGGCACCTAGGGTCGGGGCGGGGGAGACGAAGACGCTGACATCCAGGAGAGAATGGACCCTCGGGGCTGGGGGAGAGGCGATTAGGGAGGAGCGCAGGGGGAGGACAGGGGTGAATAGGCTGAGCCTTGTTCTGACTCCTCCTCCATGTCCGGGCCCTGCAGCCGGAGGAGAGTGTAGGGCTGAGAGCCGAGGGCCACCCTGATAGTCTCAAGGACAACAGTAGCTGCTCTGTGATGGTGAGGCCCCCGGCCCCACCGGCGTCCCCACCGCTCTCCTCAGGCCCCTCTCCTGGTCCCAGATGTGGCGCGTCAGCAGCCGCCCTCGCCTGTCCCTCTTGCCGCAGACTCACACTGCCCGGCCCTCCCTGTCCCTCTGCTCCGCCTGTGTCCTCCAGTCTCCGCGTCCCCACCCCTAACGTTCATTCCTGGCCCCGATCTCTCAGCCCCCTGCGCCTCCGAGACGACCCTCACCCTCACCCCGCTTGTGCCTGACCTCTGACCCCACCCTGCCCCGCCCTGCCCCCTCGCGCCTGGCCGCCCGGCCTGGGTTCCTGACCGGCCCTCTGCCCTCGGTCCCCAGAGCGAAGAGCCCGAGGGCCGCAGTTATTCCACGCTGACCACCGTGAGGGAGATCGAAACACAGACCGAACTGCTGTCTCCGGGTTCTGGGCGGGCTGAGGAGGAGGAAGATCGGGACGAAGGCATCAAACAGGCCATGAACCACTTCGTTCAGGAGAACGGGACCCTGCGGGCCAAGCCCACGGGCAACGGCATCTACATCAACGGGCGGGGGCACCTGGTCTGACCCAGGCTCGCCTCCCTCCCCGTAGCCTGGCTCCCTCTGCCGACGTGGAAGCAGCTTGTCCCCCCGCCCCCCGCCCCGGGGAGCCTCCCTAAACACCCCCATTTCTTGCGTAAGATGCTCCCCACCCCACTGACCGCTCCGCCTTTTCCTCCGGCCCTTCCGTTAGATGACGGAAGGGCTCTCCTGGTTGAGTCCCTCCCACCGGGTGTGAGGGTCCCTGGGTGTGTGTTTGTGCTCGTGTGGATATTCACCGACCGTGTGCGCGTGCAGCGGGGTGACTGTGCCTGTGGCGCGCATCATGCTGTCCACGTGAACCGTGGTGTGTGGGCCACAGGCTTCCGTGGCTGCGTGGAGAACGCCATGGGGGTTGATTTGTGTGTCGTGTGTGGCTGTGTGACCTTTGCCTGTGAAACAGGTGTTTTTCCTCAGACCCCAGAGCAGTATTAATGATGCAGAGGTTGGAGGCGGGAGGTGGAGACCGTGGGCCAGATCCAGGTGTGCGGGCATAGCTGGAGCTGGAATCTGGCCTCCTGAGTCGGGGAGCCGGGCTCCCATCGCTTGGGAGCCGCTGAGGCAAGTGTGAAGCAGCGGGCCTAGGGGTCTGCCAGGGGCTCGAACTGTTACAGAAGAAGGCCTCTGCCCGCTGGTGGCCTCTGGGCCTGCTGCATGTACATATTTTCTGTAAATACACCTGCACAGGGGAGCTTCTTTAAGGAATACTGCCCCCAGCCCACTAATAAGAGAAGAGACTTTTTAAAAAAAACGCAAAAAACAAATGTTCCATTCGCCTGGATGTTTATTATTACAAGAATTGCTTACAGTGACATCGGCCTACACAGGCATTCAGCAAAGCTAGATTTTGCTCAGGCCCTGCCCCGGGGGGTTAACTGCTGTGGTTCTGAGCAGTGCCCCCCTCTAAGGCATCTTAATCTAGGCAGACTCTTGGGAGGGAACCGAAGAGCTGATGGGGTTTGAAGGAGGGGTGCGTGCCCCACGGTTATTGGCTGTGGGAAGGCAGGTAGGGTCCGTGGCCCTAGTAGCTCCTCGGCTCTTCCCCTAGCCTCACGCTTTCTTCGCTGTGGCCACAATTGTTTGCGGTCCCTTGTAGAGGGGTTGCTGGGACTTGGTGACAAGTGCTCCGGGTTCAGTTGCGGGGGAGGGGAGAGAGAATAGGGATTCTAGACCAAGGGAGGGTGGGAGTTCAGGTGAGGTGAATTAGCTGCTGTGGCAAGGATGTCTCTTTTCCTCGGGGTCTTGGGCTCGCTAACTTGGGGCTCTTCCAGCAGTTTCTCCGGGGAGGAGGCTGGGATTAGAGAAGGTCCATTTTTGCCTGGCCCCACCCAAATGCATTTAACCAGAGCAGTCAGATGTGGCGCCCAAACCCTGTTCAGCCTGAACGCGGCTGGATTTCTGGACCAAAGGAGAGCCTCCCACCCCCTGCTCCCCAAGCCATCCATCCCAGGACTTTGGATGTGGGACGCAAAGGTACAGAAGTCTAGTCTGTACGTTTTGTGTAAATATGTGCATATGTGTACATAAAACGATATTCTGTTTTTAAATAAACAGATAAAACCTGTTTCATTCTGGTTCCTGTCTTGCTCCCTGAACTGTGGAAGTCCTGAAAATCTATTCTCACTGCCTCAGTGCCATCCTTCCTGTGGTCCAGATAAGGGAGGAATTAGGATGCCTGGAACAGGGATGGACAAGGGGGAGAAACGGCCTCCACGAGACCTTCAGCCGTCTCTCAGAGTCCCTAGGTGGGAGCTAGGACCCCTTCCGGGCTAAGCAGTGTCTTAGTTGGCAGTATTTTATATCCTGTACTGCACTGGAGTCTCACTACAACAGGTCTGCGAAGTAGATGGCAGTGTATACTTTTTTTTACAGGCAGAGAACCAGAAGCTCAAATGAGTTCCACAGAAGGCTAGAACTGGAAAAACTTATTTATTTATTCTGTTTTTGTTTGTCTTTTTAGAGCTGCACCCGAGGCACGTGGAAGTTCCCAGGCTAGGGATCGGATCAGAGCTGCAGCTACACCACAGTCATGGGAATGCCAGATCCGAACCACATCTGTGACCACAGCTCACAGCAATGCTGGATACTTTAACCCACTGAGCGGGGCCAGGGATTGAACCCGAATCCTCATGGTTACTAGTCGAGTTTGTCACCACTGAGCCACAGTGGGAACTTCCAGAACTGGAAAGAATTAAAGATCATCTAGTCCACTGTCTTCGTTTTTTTTTTTTTTTTTCCAGTCTTTTGTCTTTCTAGGGCCGCACCTGCCACTTATGGAGGTTCCCAGGCTAGGGGTCTAATCGGAGCTGTGCCGCAGCCACAGCAACGTCAGATCCAAGCCGTGTCTGTGGCCTACACCACAGCTCACGGCAACGCTGGATCCTTAACCCACTAAGTGAGGCCAGGGATCGAACCCGCAACCTCAGGGTTCCTAGTCAGATTCATTTCTGCTGTGCCATGATGGGAACTCCTCTCTTTGCTTTTTATTTTTGGCCATGCCCGAGACATGCGGATGTTCCTGGGCCAGGGATCAGGCCGCAGCTGCCACGCGAGACACACCAGTGACAATGCTGGATTCTCAACCCACTGAGCCACCAGGGAATTCCACTCTCTTCCTTTTTTAAATATGTGTGGAAACTGAGGTTCAGCGAAGTCATGTGGCTTGAGCGAGACTACAGGCCGTCAGGTGCAGGGCCTGGGCATCCTGCCACCTGGGTGTGCCCTCAGGAGCCCTGTGTTGCTCTGCCCCTAAGCAAGTCTCTGGTCTCCACCTCAGACCCCAAAATTCTGATCTCCAAGGGTGTCGGTCACCTGCTCACGCTCCAGGCGCTACACCCCACCCCAGAGCTCTGACATCATGTCCTCTTGACCAATAAGCGAAGGCCCAGCAATGGGCGAGGATGTGAATGTCAGCTACCTCCCCCACCCCAGCCCTGTGGTTGCAAAGATGCTCTAACAGGAAGTGGGTTTAAGGAGCTGCACAGCTTCCTGCCCCTCCAGGGCTGAGTGGAGCGAGAAGGGCGAGTGCCAGGCCCGGCCACGAGACACAGCTTTTGGCCAGGGTCCTGGCAGCTTCCTCTTCCACAGCCACTTCCGTGTGGCCGGGGCCCCAGAGGCAGGAGCTGCTGTCCGTTGCCCAGGCCACCCTCCACCCCCGCAGCTCGGAGCCCTGCCCCCTGGGGCCAGGCCAAGCCCCGAGGCTGGCTTGGGATCCCATGGGGGACTAGGAGGGCAAAGGTCTTGGGGGCCAGAGGTGGCCGGGCCAGAGCCCTGGGGCTCCGGCCATGAAGTCTCGGCAGAAAGGAAAGAAGAAGGGCAGCTCGAAGGAGCGGGTCTTTGGGTGTGACCTGCAGGAGCACCTGCAGAACTCAGGCCAGGAGGGTAAGGAGGCCAACCCCGAGCTGCTGTTGGGTGGACAGGGAGGCACGGAGCTTCTCCAGCCTGATCCAGTCTGAGGGCACAGAAACAGCTTCCAGGAGTTCACGGAGAAGGGACAATGGCTTGGGGTCCCCCCCAGGAGGCTGATTAACAGGCCAGGCAGGAAATGTGGCTCAGTGAAGAAGGCGCAGCGACTCCCTGTGTGACTAACCGGGGTGAAGGCTCTGCGGGACCCAGAATGAGAATGGGGGCACCAAGGGACCCCTGAGAGGAGGGGATGGAGACACTGGAAAACCCAGGAGAGGTCGAAGGAACAGAGGCGAGAGGATGACAGCTGGGGACAGGAGAGGGAGGCTGAGATGACGAAGTCAGGAGACGAGTGGCGGAAGGGGCAGTGCAAGGTCCTTGGGTCTGAACGAAAGGAGACAGGAGAAGGGCCTCTGGAGAGTCAGAGGATGGCACGTGGGGGCCCCGGGGGCTTCTTGGTTAGAGGAGACGAAGTTAGGAGGCTCTGGTCCCCCTGCAGCCTTGCCGGGCCACAGGTGAAGGTGTGGGGTGGGACAGTCCCCTCCCCCAGTCGCTATGATTCTCTGGTTCGCCCCGAGCAAAGGAGAAACAGGTTCAAAGTGGAGGGTGAACGAAGACGCTGTGAAAATGGGGAACAGCAGAAGAGGAGGAGAGATGGCCTGGGGCCTGGGGCCGGGGATGAAGGTGGGAGTAGAAGGTACAAGGAAAGGAGGAGGGGTGGGGACCGCCCGTGAGCTTGCCCAGCATCCTCCCCGGGCAAGCAGCCCAGCAGCCCCTTTGGAGGGGGCTTGGAAACCAGCAGGACCAGGGACCTCTGCTCAGCCGTGCTCGGGGTGGAGCAGACCCTCAAGGACACTTCTTGATTTGATTTGGGACTGAACACAGGTACCCTGGCTGCCCACACCAGCTTGTTTTTGGTCCTTCGAGCTCCTCCCAAAGATGGGCACGATTTCTCCCCCCCCCCCCGCACCCCCACCCCACCCCAATCTGTCATTTCCTCTTTGTCCTCTTCTCAGCTCTGGGCTGTGGCTCCCGGCAGTGCAGGGAGGGTGATGGTGGTTCCCAGCTCATTTCCTGCTCTTAGCCCCGCCCCTGTGTCCCCAGACACCTCCTTCCCCTTTTCTCCTCCCCCAGAGGCCCCCATCCCCACTGGCCTCGGTTAAGGCAAAGGCTGGGCCCCAAGGAAGGGTGTTAAACAGCTGAAGTGGCTTCTCTGGGCCTTTCTTTTCTCTGGGGCAGAGGTCCGACTCCTTTACAAGGGATTCCTCTTGAGAATGACAACCCTCGGTCAAGGGCCACATTATTTAATTGGGGTGACGTTCTTCCAGTTGTCTGCAAACCCTCGTTCAGCCTCCTCATTCAGCCCCTGGTGCTGTCCTTGCCTGTGGCTCCCCCAGCCAACCTCATTTTGAAACACTGAACTCATAGCCAGCCCAGATCCCACTCCCGCAGCCCTTCCTGGCTTCTGTCCACATTCCTAGAAGGTGGAAGGCATGTTGTCTGAAGGGAGAGACACCTGGTTTCTGGGTCCGAATCCTGGTGAATCCCAGAGACAGACAGAAGCACATCCTGCCCTTCACCAGAACCTTACTTGAGCCCAAGGGTGGAGGGGTATCTTGGGCAACAGAGCAGCAGGGGCAGCCTTCTGCCACTGCCCAGGTCCCACCTGGCACAGACAGGTGGAAAGTGGAAGGACAGAGAGAGGCTGGTGAGGGTTTCTCTCTTTAAGCTGAGACCCAGCAAAAATGAAAGTCCAGGAGTTCCCTCTGTGGGTTAAGGCTCTGACTGCAGTGCGTTGCTGTGGAGGTATGGGGTGCAAGGCATAGAAAGAAAGAAAGAAAGAAAGAAAGAGAGAGAGAGAGAGAGAGAGAGAGAGAGAGAGAGAGAGAGAGAGAGAAAGGAAAAGAAAAAAAGAAAAAAGAGAAAAGAAAGGAAGGAAGGATGAAGAAAAGAAAGCAAGCCCAGGCCAGTGGGGAGCTATGTTTCTGGTTAATTTTTCCTCCTTGATTATTTTGGTTCCTCCATCCCTGCAGCCTCACTCCATCTCAGCACCTTCTCCTAGCTCTTTGGCCTAGGTGGGTCTTTTCTTCCCCAAGCACTCATATGTATGAAGTTCATCCTTTTCCTAATCTTAGTCTCTTTGATACCTTGTTCAGGTTTCTGATTCTCCAGATTCCTAAGCTTCGGGCCCTCCTCCGTAAATTACACTTATTTCCTTGATGTCTCTTTTTGACTCTGCCACCCCAACTCTGCCTCTTTTATCTCTGACCCCATTTCTCTGATCTCTATTTCCTTGACTCCTCCAACTCTCTGAACCTGTTATCTCTTCTCCCATCTCTTTGACCCATTTCCTCTATGGCTCTGACTCCTTAGGCTCCCCAATGCCTTTGTAAAAGGCATTCTGTGGAGGTTCAGAATCAACAGAGAAAGGTGGGATGAGGGCTATCTGGTTTGGTTGCGTTTCATGTGGAAAGAACCTGGGGTTTAGGGGACAGTGAACTATTTATGAGTCAACAGAGTGGTGGTCTTAGAAGCTGGGGTAGCATTAGCCACTCAGAGTAGAGCAGCAGCTTGAATGAGGAGAGTCTATTCCATCTCTGCACTCAGCAGTGGGAACCCGAGGTCAGGGGGACCCTGGCAACTGGGATAGATGGCGAACTGTAAGGCCAGGACTAAGGTGAGGCAAGAAAGGTGACTAGGATGTAAAATTTAAGGAAGCTTTCCCTCTTAGGGCTGTTCAAGTAAACTAGGTGCTTCTTTCTTACGGAGGCATTGACTCACAAGACCGTGTATGTGCTCCGTTGGCACTTGCGCAACCCTCAGAGTGAGTGCTTCCTTAAATTTTGCACCATCGATGCCTTCCTTTTCCTACCCAAGTCTTGGCTCTGGGGTGCAGGAGGGTAAAGGGTGGGGACACCAAGTCATTTAAGGAGGGTTTAAAATAGTGGTTGATGAGTTTATTGACTGCCTTCAGTCTGTATTTCTGTCTTACTTAATTCCACAAAGAGCATGGGATGGATGACTCCCCAAATCCAAGACTTCACACAAAGAATAAATGACTGAAGGAACTGAGTTGAAGGGAAAACAAGAAGAGTAAGATCAGTACCCAGAAATGCATCTTAGGTCATTCTATATGGTACCTAGGTATGGGCTCTGAGCTTTCCAGTAATTAAGTAAAGAGGTAAACATCAGTTATAAAATTCATAAAGCCATAAAAAAATGCGTGGCTTAAGAGACACACAGCTTTTTCTGACATGAATTCACGACAGGGATTTCTCTGGTGAGCCTCAGTTAATTGGACTCAATGTTTTGTCTTAGGCAATATTCTCTATTAAATCTTCAATTCATTGACTAATTCATTGAGTAATTTGATAAACATCTGTTGAGCACCTGCTCTGTTTCAACACTGTGCTAGATGCTGGGGAGGATGTTACTATTTGTCAGAAGATAAAGATACAAAATACACTAATAACAAAATACAATAAGCAGTATAGTATAGATATAAACAAAGGACTGTGGGAACTATAACACACATAGAAGCACAGGGTTCAGAATTGGAGGTGATGTTTGAGGGTTGCATAGGAGCTCACCAGGCAGAGCCAGAGAGGAGAGCATTTCCAGGCAAGGGAATACCACGAGTGATAGTACTAAGTCTTGTTCATGGAGTAACAAGGGATCACAGGATTTGCTGGGGGAACCGGCTGGAGATAAGGCTGGAATGGCAGCTAGACCTGCTTTGTGAAGAGTCTTATACAACACACCAGGTTGAGGAGTTAATATTTTATTCTGTGTCTGTAAAGTAAGCATTGAAGATTAGGGTGTGGCCGAGTTTGTTTGAAGGACTACGGAAAGCTGTGGTCTTATGGAGATGAGATTCAACATGTGGTGTTTGAGGGAAAACCATGACAGATAATAGAAGAAACAGTACGATGGGTCACACTTAGACGTTGTCCTTAAGGAGCTCCCAGTCTAGTAACTGGGGAGGGGTCTGAAATAGGAAGAGACAATACAGCCTTTTGCACTCTTGGATTTGAATCCTGGCTCTAGCTGGGTGACACGGGGCACTCATTACTTCTGTGAGCCTTACTTTTCTTCTCATGCACAGTGCTTGGCACATCAGCACGTCTCTCCTGTTTGAAGGTCTGTCACAATTTTGTGTACCTTCCTATGACAGACCTAACATCTACGCACTTGCTTCCTGGAGGAGGTGCTTCATAGTAATGCCCATCGACTCTGTTCCATTTTGGTTGGAAGAGCTAATGTTCCTTTATCTTAGGTAGAGTAGGAGGTAAAAGCAGTTTCAAGACCGATCCTTTACCCGGCCGGAGTCCTCTTCCAACCAGATTGCTGCCTCTTTAAAATTGCTGTAGTAGCAGCTAATAATTACAGGGAGACACATTTCCAGTCCACAAAGGCAGAGCTTGCTAACAGGAATGGGCAGTCTGGAGGTGCAGGTGGGTTCATGCCAAGACTCTAGACCCAGGGAGTTCCCATTGTGGTGCAGCAGGAATGAATCCCACTAGTATCCATGAGGATGTGGGTTCCATCTCTGGCCTCTCTCAGTGGGTTGGGGATCCCGTGTTGCTGTGGCTGTGGTGCAGGTCGTCAGCTATAGCTCTGATCCTAGCCTGGGAACTTGCATATACTGTGGGTGTGGCCCTAAAAAGTAAACAAACAAAAAACAAAAGACTCTAGTCCCGATGGTCAGAGAGATTTTAATAGGTTGGTAGGTTGGAGCTGATGTCCTGTAAGAATCTTTCTGAAAACTTTTTTTTTGCCTTTTTTAGGGCCATACCCACAGCATACGGAAGGTTCCCAGGCTAAGGATCAAACAGGTGCTGTAGCTGCCAGCCTACACCACAGCCACGCAACACCAGATCCAAGCTGAGTCTGTGACCTACACCACAGCTCACAGCAACGAAGGATCCTTAACCCACTGAGCGAGGCCAGGGATCGAACCTGCGTCCTCATGGATCCTAGTTGGGTTCATTACCACTGAGTAATGCTGGGAACGCCCTGACAACTTTCTATTCCACGAGGTTTTCCTTCAATCTCCCTTAATCCTCTTGCCTGATGTGTCCATTTCTCAGATGCCCGTAGCTTCTGACCTCCCAATCCTTCTGATTTTTCTTTATTTGCTTCCTCTGTGTCCCAGTGCCCCAGGTGCTAAGGAGCTGTGCAGAGTTTGTGGAGGAATATGGAGTGGTGGATGGGATCTACCGCCTCTCAGGGGTCTCTTCCAACATCCAGAAGCTTCGGTGAGTCAGGCAGTGAGGGGAGGGCTCTATGACCCGGAGGCTAGGGGGCCAGAGGGGTGAGGGGACGTGGGGACAAGGAAACAGATGAGAGGTCGGTACCAAGGGAGGAGCTCTGGTCTCCTCAGGAAAGGTGAAGACCATGCCCCGCACTCCCCACAGGGCAGCCTGCGTGCATGCAGGTGCACACACGTGCACTCACACGTCTCCATTCCCACAGGCGTCCACCCAGCTTTAAAAAAAGAAATTAGACATGATTCACATGCCATAAAACGCACCATTTAAAAGCTACAATTCAAACTGAATCTCTTTGTTGTACAGCAGAAATTACAACATTGTAAATCAACTACACTTCCATAAAACTTTAAAAATGTACAGTTCAGTGGTTTTTAGTATATTTACCAGGTTGTGCCACCACCATCGCTATATAATTCCAGAACATTGCATCAACCCCCAAAGAAACCTTTATCCACCACCAAGTCATTCCACACTTCTCTCCCTCAGGCCCTTGCAATCACCGGTCTATCTTCTGTCTCTATGGATTTACCTATTCTGGACATTTCACAGAAATGGAATCATATAATTGTCATTTTCTGTGCCTGTTTTTTTTGCTCAGCATGTTTTCAGGGTTCATGCATGTTGCATGTACCAGTATTCATCTCTTTCTTTCTCTTTCTCTCTCTCTCCCTCCCTTTCCTTCCTTCCTTCTTTTTCTTTCTTTCTGTCTTTTTAGGGTCATACCCACGGCATATGGAGGTTCCCAGGCTAGAGGTCGAATCCGAGTTAGAGCTGCCGGCCTACGCCACCGCCACTGCAATGCAGGATCTGAGCCACAACTGCAACCTACACCGTAGCTCACAGAGCAATACCGGATCCTTAACCCACTGAATGAGGCCAGGGATAAAACCTGTGTCCTCATGGATACCAGTCAGATTCATTTCTGCTGAGCCACGACGGGAACTCATTTCTTTTTTGGCTGAATAATATCCCATTGTGTGGTGTTACATTTTGTTTATCCATTCATCAGTTGGTGGCTATTTGGATTGTTTCCACCTTTTAGCTATTATGAATAATGCTGATACAAACGTTCATGTACAAATATTTTGTATAAACATGGTTTTGATAATTTATATTTGTATAAATATGGTTTCAATTCTTTTTTTTTTTGTCTTTTTTTTTGTCCTTTTATGGCCACACCTGTGGCAGGCTAGGGGTCCAATTGGAGCTGTAGCTGCCGGCCTACGCCACAGCCACAGCAACAGGGGATACAAGCCGCGTCTGTGATCTACACCACAGCTCATGGCAACGCCAGATCCTTAACCCACTGAGCGAGGCCAGGGAGCAAACCCCCCAACCTCATGGTTCCTAGTCAGATTCGTTTCCGCTGAGCCACGACGGGAACGCCAACGGTTTCAATTCTCTTGAGTATACACCTAGGAGTGAAATTGCTGGGTCATATGGTAACTCTATGTTGAATTTTTTAAGCAACTGCCAAATTGTTTTCCATAGCAGTTGGATCATTTTACATTCCTACCAGCAATATATGAGGGTTCCAATTTCTTCATGTCCCTGCCAATATTTGCTATTGTGTGTGTTTTTGACTACAGCTGTCTTAATAGGTATGAGGCGATATTTCATCTGTATTTGTATTTCTCTAGTAGCTAACGACGTCGAACACCTTCTGTGTAATAGCTCTTTGTATATCTTCTTTGGAGAAATGTCTATTAAAAATTTTTGCCCATTTTAGCGATTTTCCTGGTGGCCTAGTGGGTTAAGAATCTGGCATTGTCACTACCGTGGCTCTGGTTACAGCTGTGGTACTGATTTGATCCCTGGCCAGGAAATTTCCACATGCCATGGCTGCAGCCAAAAAAAAAAAAAGTTTAAATTTTAAAAAAGAATAAAAATAAAATAAAATATATAAAATTAGGTTACTTGCCTCTTTTCATATTCTGGATATTAGCCACTTATTAAATCTATGACCTGCAAATATGTTCTCCCATTCTGTGGGTTGTCTTCATTTTTTCCATACTGTCCTTTCTAACAATAGTTTGTAATTTTGATATTAAATTTATTTTCTTTTCCTTTGGTTGCTGGTGCTTTTGGTGTCATATCCAAGAAACTGTTGCCTAATCCAAGGTCATGTACATTTACACTTAGTTTCCTTCTAAGAGTTACACTCAGCCATCTTTTATTATGATGATGATTTTTTATCTTTTGTCTGTTTAGGGCTGCACCCTGGCATACGGAGGTTCCCAGGCTAGGGGTCGAATCGGAGCTACAGCTGCCAGCCTGCATCATGGCTACAGCGATGTGGGATCCAAGCCGCATCTGTGACCTACACCACAGCTCACGGCAACACCGGATCACTGAGTGAGGCCAGGGATCGAACCTGTGTCCTCATGGATGCTAGTCAGATTCATTTCCGCTGAGCCATGATGGGAACTCCTACACTCAGCCGTCTTTACACAGACCCAGAAACACACATTTAGTTTCATCCCCCCACTTCTACTGATTCCTACATACCCTCCACTGCTACATCTACAGCTACACCCTGTTCATGCATAGATCCGCGCAGCTCTCCACGTACCCGCCCTCACATCCACTCCATGTTGACAGATACAACGTTTTCTGCCTGCTTCCTCATGTATATATACATCCCAATCGCTTCCTCCCAAGTTTCACACAGGCTGACCCTCGAACATGCCCGGACTCCACCTCTACAGCTCCCCCCTCTCCCCGCAGCCCCCCAGCCCCCCACCACTCCTGACCACCCTGCACCTCCCCAGGCAGGAGTTTGAGGCTGAGCGGAAGCCCGACCTGCGGCGAGACGTTTACCTTCAGGACATTCACTGCGTCTCTTCGCTGTGCAAGGCCTACTTCAGAGAGCTGCCAGACCCGCTGCTGACCTACCGGCTCTATGACAAGTTCGCTGTGAGTTGAGAGGCAGCGGGGCGGAACAGAAGGCTGCGGGGTGGCTGCTCTGGTCTTGACATCGCAGGTGCATCCAATGCCAGCCGGAGTCCTAGGGATCCTGAACGACAGAGACCACAGGAAGATGAAAAGACCCGGCCCCACACACATCTCCTAGCCCTGCTACCTTCTCTTCTTCATTGTCCTTCCTTTCCCTCAGGTCTGCCAACTGCACGCAGTGCAGGGCGAGACTGGGGGAGAGCAGAGGCCAGACAAACAGTAGAAGCTGAAAAGCCCTTGGAAATCACCTAGACTGGGGCTTCCCTCCATTTAAGCGAATGAGAACCCTTTTAGGAAGTCAAAAATTTTTTAAGCATGCCCCGCCACGAACTGTGATTATGTGGTGAACATCTTTTTGTTTTCTTCTGCTTTGTTTTTTGTTTTTGCCCCAACCTGCGTGGTATATGAAAGTTCCCGGGCTGAGGATCAATCCAAACCACGACCTACACCACAGCTGTGGCAAAGCTGGACCCTTAGCCCCCTGTGCTAGGCCGGGATGGGATCTGGCGGGACCACAGACACCAGCCGGATCACCACCTACTGCACCGCAGCAGAAACTCGTGTTGAACGTCTCTCTCTTTCTTTTTTCCTGCTTTTAAGGGCCGCTCCTGTGGCATATGGAGGTTCCCAGGCTAGGGGTCTAACAGAGCTGTAGCTGCCAGCCTACGCCACAGCCACAGCAACGTGGGATCCGAGCCGCGTCTGCGACCTACACCACAGCTCATGGCAAAGCCGGATCGTTAACCCACCGAGAGATGCCAGGGATCGAACCCAAAACCTCATGGTTCCTAGTCGGATTTGTTAACCGCTGCACCATGATGGGAACTCCGAACATCTTTTGAATAAGAAAATATAGGACAAAACTGCTATCTTTTGGGAGTTCCTATTGTGGTGCAGTGGAAATGAATCTGACTAATATATATGAAGATGTGGGTTCGATCCCTGGCCTTGTTCAATTGGTTAGGGATACGGAGACATGGCTTGGATCCTGTGTTGCTGTGGTTGTGGTGTAGGCCAGCAGCTATAGCTCCGATTCGACCCCTAGCCTGGAAACTTCCATATGCCCGCATGTGTGGCCCTAAAAAGGTGCTATTTTTTAAATGATTTTTATTTTTTCCATTATAGTTGATTTACAGTTTCTTTCTTTTCTTTTCTTTTTTAAGCCTCACCTGGGGCATATGGAAGTTCCTGGGTCAGGGGTGGAATCGGGGCTGCAGCTGCCAGCCTACACCACAGCCATGGCAACACCAGATCCAAGCCACATCTGCGACTTATGCAGCAGCCTGTGGCAACATCAGATCCTTAACCCACTGAGGGAGGCCAGGGATGGAAAATGTATCCTCAATTTGGAGGACACTGTGTTGAGTTTTTAACCCCCACTGAGCCACAAAGGAACTCCAAAAGTGCTGTCTTGAATTGAGTAACACTTTTAAATTAAAATGCATTTTATTGAGCACAACATCATTTAGAGATTCTGAACAGCCATATAGGCCAGGCTGGGTGGGCACAGGCCTTCCTAGACACCTTGAAATAATTCCTTGGCCCCTGGAGCACCCACACGGTGGACCCATTAATGTATTCAAATACCAGAGCATTATAATTTTTTTTGTCTTTTTTTTGGGGGGGGGCGCCCACAGCATATGGAAGTTTCCAGGCTAGGGGTCGAATGGGAGCTCCAGCTGCCGAACTACGCCACAGCCACAGCAATGTGGGATCTGAGCCGCCTCTGGGACCTACACCACAGCTCGCGGCTGTGTCCTCATGGATACTGGTCGGGCTTGTCACTGCTGAGCCACAGCGGGAACGCCACCAGAGCATTACTGATAAAGATGCTGAGGCTGAGAGTGACAGTGAGTTGCTCAAGGTCACAAAGCATAGTCAAGATTCAGCTGCAGGTCTTGTGGGTCCTAAATTCTGTCTGCCATGTGACTGTGTTTTGAAGATCCAAGGCGGGGGACAGTGTCGGTACGGCACAGACTGTTTCTGAGAGTTTGGCTCAGAGCTCTGGGGAGTGAACTGGGGCAGACCTAGGTCACTGATTTCTGTGTTTTTTTTTTGTCTTTTTGCCTTATCTAGGGCCGCACCCGCGGCATGTGGAGGTTCCCAGGCTAGGGGTCTAATCGGAGCTGTAGCTGCTGGTCTTCACCACAGCCACAGCAACGTGGGATCCGAGCTGCGTCTGCAACCTACACTACAGCTCACGGCAACGCCGGATCCTTAACCCACTGAGCAAGGCCAGGGATCGAACCCGCAACCTCGTGGTTCCTAGTCGGATTCGTTAACCACTGAGCCACGACCGGAACTCCGATTTCTGCTTTTTGAATCCTTCCTCCCAACCAGGAGGCTGTGGCAGTGCAATTGGAACCTGAGCGCTTGGTCAAGATTCTAGAAGTGCTTCGAGAACTCCCTGTCGCAAACTACAGGTGTGTGGGCCCCTCCCCACCCAGAGTCTCCACTCCTCCCTCTCAGCCCAAGCTCTCTCTCCACCTGGGGCCTTGACTTATCACTTCTCTTTGCTCCCACACCTCACTCCTACCCCTGCCTGTGTGTTCCCCACGTGACCTCTGACCCCCGTGGCCCCCTTTCTGCAGGACACTGGAGTTCCTCATGCGGCACTTGGTGCACATGGCCTCATTCAGTGCCCAGACCAACATGCATGCCCGCAACTTGGCCATCGTGTGGGCCCCCAACCTGCTGAGGTGGGCGTGTGTGTGCGGATCCTGGCGTGGGGACCCTAGGTTGAGCCTAGGCTGCTCGAGGACGGGGTGTGGCTGTGTGGGTGCTCTGTGAGCGGGGTCTCACAGAAGCCGGTGAGACACAGGAAGGCTCAGGATTACCCATATGAGCTCCTTCTCTGAGCTTGAGTAAAGTCCCTAAGGGCAAGACCTTCGTGTTTTCTTACACCGTGTCACCGAGCTCAGGGACTGGAGCAGGACAGGGGTCCTTGTTAAATGTCTGTTGAGCAGATGGAGAAGGGGCCTGTTGTGTCACTCCCTGTGGTACTAAGTAAATTATGAGAAGTCCCAAGATTCATGATACAACTGGCATCCTGGTATGCAGAGGAGGGTGTCTAAGAAGGCTTCCTGGAGGAAGTGACCTTTGAGACTTGAATCATGCATGTAGAATAAGGGGTAGAGGTGGGGTTAATGGCATGCAGGAGAAGGAGTATAAGGTATTTTTAGGGAGAATTCAGATGGGGAAGCGTGGCAGGGCTGGGGGAGAATAACTCCACATCTCCACAGGTCTAAGGATATCGAGGCTTCAGGGTTCAATGGGACAGCAGCGTTCATGGAAGTTCGTGTGCAGTCCATCGTCGTGGAATTCATCCTCACACACGTGGACCAGCTCTTTGGGGGTGCTGCTCTCTCTGGTCGGTGTCCTTCCTACCCACCTCATCACCATTCTCTATTTGGGAAGTCATGTCAGAGTACGGAGGGCCTCTGAGATCAGCTAATTCAGTCTCCCTGCCTTGCAGATGATAGAACTGAGTCTCATAAAGTGATGCTGCTCACGGTCATGGGGAGAAGACTGTGCAGAGATAATGGTGCAGTCAGGACCTGAGCAGGCCTCTTTTGCTCTCAGTCCAGAGCACACCTGCTTAATCATTATCTCAGTTTTTTTTTTTTTCTAATTTTTGGGATGCCATGCCCAAGGCATGTGAAAGTTCTTGGGCCAGGGATTAAAAGTGACCCGAGCCACAGCAGTGACAGCACCAGATCCCTAACCCATTAGACCACCAGGGAACTCCAACTGTCCCATTCCCACCCCCGGCCCTGTGAGGCAATGTTCTGGGAGCTCCTGGCCCTCTTTGTCCCTGAGGAGCTAGACGCAGAGGGTCAGCCTCCAGGGGCCGGGTAGTTGATGAGTGGGAGCTGCGGTGAGGAGGCGGGTGCCCAAAGCTCTGTTCCTGGCTAGCCGATTCCTCTTCTCTCCCTAGGTGGTGAGGTGGAAAGCGGATGGCCATCACTTCCAGGGGCCCGGGTGTCAGGCAGCCCCGAGGACCTTATGCCGAGATCCCTACCCTACCACCTGCCGAGCATCCTGCAGGCTGGTGATGGACCTCCACAGATACGGCCCTATCACACTATCATAGAGATTGCAGAGCACAAGTAAGGCCTCCTTCCTGGGCCCTTCTCCCCTGCACTGACCACCAGGCTCCTATCCTAGTGCTTTCTCCATTCCCTCCAGGAGGAAGGGGTCATTGAAGGTCAGGAAGTGGAGATCTATCTTCAATCTGGGTCGCTCTGGTCATGAAACCAAGCGTAAACTTCCACGGGGTGCTGAGGACAGGGGTAAGTCTGGGGAGATGCGGGCGGAGGGGTGGGGGCACTCTGAGGGCATGCTGGGCCCCGGCTCTACACACATCGCTGTCTTGCAGAGGACAAATCTGATAAGAGGACTCTGCGGCCAGCCAAGAGCATGGACTCACTGAGTGCTGTGGCTGCAGCCAATGATGGTGAGTACAGGTGTGCACTATTGTGTGTGGTGTGTGTGTGCGTGTGGGGTAGTGGTGGCCGGTAACTGTCTGCAGGGAGGAAGGGGGTTCCTGAGTGTGTGTAGGTGGGGTGGGCTTTGACCGCTGGCTGTGAAGGGTTTGCAGTAGCGGCTACAGGAAGTTGGGTCTGGTGCCTTCCAGGCTAGAGAAAACAGCAGGCACTCTTCAGAGCCTTTCTGCGGTGTCCAGGTCCCCTGCAGCCCAGGCTATTGCCTGTCTACCTCCCTCTCCTCCGCAGAGCCAGAGGGACTGGTGAGACCCGGCAGTCCCCGGCCAAGCCCGCTGCTGCCAGAGAGCTTGGAGAATGATTCTGCGGAAGCAGCAGAGGGTGAACAGGAGCCTGAGGCAGAGGAGCTGGGTGGCACAAGCTCTGAACCGGGCACACCACGAACGGGGCGGTCAGCAACCCGTTCTGGGGGCAACAGCCATGCAGAACGCCGCGCTGGCGTCCACATCTCGGAGCCCTATGACGTCAACCTCCCACCACACATCAGGTCTATGCTCAAAATATCCCCACACATCATCTCTAACATCTCCTTGGCTGGGCTCACCTGTGGCCTTGAGTACCCTGCCCTACAGCCCCGGCTAAGTCCTGCCTCCGGCCCTGGCCCTGGCCCTGGCCTGGGCCCTGGCCCTCCAGGTGAGAACTCAGGGATTTCCCAGGATTGGAACAGGGAACTAGAACTCTAGACTGAGGCTCTGGGGTTGGGGACCTGTCATGGGCTTTGGGTGGTTAGCTTCGCCTGCCTCTTTGGATTCGAGATTGGGGGCATCCAGTAACATTTTCAAGTTGTGTGAAATTCCCATGGAGAGGACCCCTGGCAGCCCTAGATCACTGACAGGCAAAAGAACAGGGATCTGTGTCAGATATATACAGCAGGAATTTCTAAATACAAAGTGGGAATATAGACTAGATCACAGTAATAACAATATTAATAGTAATAGCTAACATTTGTCAAGAGCTTATGATGTGCTTTGTTAAGGCTTTGAAGGCATTAGTTCATTTCCTTTTCTCATAATGCTGACACAGGTATTGTTGTTATACTTACATTACAGCAGTGGAACCTGAGACTTAGGTTTAGCAGTTTGGGAAGAGGTGGCAGAGCCGGGATCTGATCTTTGCCCTGACTCCAGTTCCTGAAGTGTCAGTGATGAGCAGTACTGAAGCAGCAAAGGGCACTGGGTGAGGAAAGGTGCAGACAGTTAAGCAGTCTTGGATTCAAACTTTGGCCGTGCCACTTATTGTTTGTGTGACTTTTGGACAAATCTGAATCTCAGTTTCCTCATATATATAATGGGGATAAATATCCTACATTATGGGGTTGTCCCGTGGAGAGAGTAAGATTTTGCATTATAAAATTTATAGTACAGTGCTTGGCACCTGGTAGGAGCTCAATAAACGTGATTATAAGCCAACAGTTAGGAACATTGGTCCCAGAGATCAGCCACATGGGGTGTCTATGCTGGGAATGCTGGGCCCATACTGTAGCAATGCTAGGAAGACTGACTGGAAAGGGTCAGGGCTGGTCTTGACCTTTGTATTCCTGCAACTACCTCTTTCCCAACAGGTGAGAAGTTGGAGGCAAGTCCAGCCCCAGGTCCCCTGGCTGACTCAAGCCCAGTGGATGTGGCCCCTGCCCTGGAGGACTGCCTGTCCCAGGAGGTGCAGGATTCCTTCTCCTTCCTAGAGGACTCAAGCAGCTCAGAGCCCGAGTGGGTGGGGGTGGAGGATGGGGAGGTGGCCAAGGCAGAAGCAGCAGGAGCAGCCTTCTCCCCTGGGGAGGACGACCCCGGGATGGGCTACCTGGAGGAACTCCTGGGAGTTGGGCCTCAGGTAAGGAGGCGCTGTGCTGCGTTTGGGGGTGGCAAGGAACCCGGAGTTTTGGACAGGGCCACCTGGTCCTGAGCCACAACTCTGTGCTTACAGGTAGAGGAATTCTCTGTGGAACCACCCTTGGATGACCTGTCTCTGGATGAGGCACAGTTTGTCCTGGCTCCCAGCTGCTGTTCCCTGGACTCTCCTGAACTCAGGCCTGAAGCAGAGGAAGAAAGTGGGGAAGAAGTCTTCCTGAGTGCCTATGATGACCTCAGTCCCCTTCTGGGGTCCAAACCCCTGACCTGGGAGGGCCCAGGCAGTTTAGAGGAAAAGGCAGCAGGGTGTGGAAGACAGGAGGCTCCAGGACAGGGTGACGGAGAGCAGGCATTCCAGGAAGGCGGGGAGGACAAGGAGGCTGAGCCTGGAAGCAGATGGGATATCAGGGAAGAGGCTGAGGGGAGACCAAAGAGTGAGGTGGAGGGTGAAGAGGCCAGTGAGGAAGGAGTGGAGCCTGAGGGAAGCCAAGAGGTGATTGACAGTTTGAGGGAAGGAGGTAGAGAAGAGACAGAGGAGACAGAGGGCAAGGAAGACGAGTCCAAAGGTCAGGAAGAGGATGAGAGTAAGGAGGAAGTTAAAGGTGTGGAGGAAACAGGAGTAGAGCAGGATAAGGACAAGGAGAAGGAAAGAAATACTGAGAGAGAGGACAAGGCAGAGGAAGGAGATGAAGCCCAAGCAGAAGCCAGAAGGGACCCAGAACATGGCGCCCAGGAAAACCAAATTGCTGGGGAGAGCTGGGAGGTTGTACACAAACAAAAGGCTGACAGAGATAGAGAAGATGAGGTCGAAGGACGGAGGGGGAACGAGGACCAAGAGACAAGAGAAGACCAAGGAGATGGTGAAGAGAGCAGAATCCCAGAAGAAGCAGCTGAAGGAAGTGCAGGGGAGGTCAGCAAGGAACAGGAGATTGGAGACGGAGAAGCTGAGGGAGACCAGAGGGCTGCAAGTGACCATTTAGAAGAGGGCTGCCTCCCTGACGAGTCACATATAGAGTCCCTGGAGGTTGACGGTGCCAAAGAGGGCAATGCCCAGTCCACTGAGACAGACCAGGCAGCCCCACAGCCACCCCAGCCAGAGGAGATGGAGCCTGAGGGGCAGCCCAGTCCCCTTGGTGCAGCTGGGGGTGTGGGCATGCGCCTGGCTTCCACCTCGGTTCAGGTCCAACAGGTCCGCTCTGTGCCTGTGGTGCCCCCCAAACCACAGTTTGCCAGAATGCCCAGTGCAATGTGTGGCAAGATCCACGTGGCACCAGCAAACCCATGCCCAAGGCCTGGGCGGCTTGATGGGACTCCTGGGGAAAGGGCCTGGAGCTCCCGGGCTTCCCGCTCCTCTTGGAGGAACGGGGGCAGTCTTTCCTTCGATGCTGCTGTTGCCCTGGCCCGGGACCGCCAGAGGACTGAAGTTCAGAGTGTTCGGCGGACCCAGACCTGTACTGGGGCTGGGGACTACAGCCTCATCCCTAAAACCTCCCCCTATAGCATGATCCCTGCCCATTCTTCTAGGCCCCTTAGCTGCCTAGAGCTCCCAGCTGAAGGCACAGAAGGGTCTGGACCCCGGAGTCGGCTTAGTCTGCCCCCTAAAGAACCTCAGCTCCCTGACCCCCTTATGCCTCCCCAGCGCCGATCATACGCATTTGAAACACAGGCTAACTCTGGGAAAGGTGAGGGACTGTGATTAGGACAAGACCACAGGGCAAAGGGGAGAGCAGTTGTCTTGAAATCAGGGTTTCTGAAGCTGTCTCTTCTGCAGCCTGAGCAGCTGTAGTGCTCAACTCTATAGGTTTTGGCCCTCCAGTTTCTCTTTTTGACTGTGAGAGGCACTATCTCTGTTTACTTGAGCTCGTCTCAGACACAAAGCACTTATCCCTTAGGAGACTCCAGAGAAAGTCACCAAGATCCTGTTCCCAGAGAGTGGGGTCATTGGCCAAAGGGAACAAAGAGTAGGTGGAAAACTTACAGAGTGAAGAACCAAGGGGGAACTCCAGCCAAGTTCCTGCCATCTTCTGAGGCAATCAACTTCTCTTCATGGAAGTCCAGGGTAAAGGCAGAGGTCAGGGCTAGGTGAGAGACTATTACACACAAACACTTCTAGAGTTATCCATCCTTGTTTTACTTTTGGCCCCTTAAACACCTCCTGCTCCTCGGATAAGGAGGAACATGTCCAAGAAACTCTTTGAATGCTGTAATATTTGTCAGAGGGGCCAGCTCCCTTCCTAGCTCCCCCACTCTCTGCCTCCTTGCATCTCAAGACAGAAAGGTCTTGTACGGATCTCTCCAGCCTCTTCTTTCTCCTTTGGAATAACTTCCTATTTCAGGGAAGGAGAATGATGTCACTTACGCTCTGGGACTGCTTGTCTGGATAGGCTGGGGCCACAGATCCCAAAGGGCAATGTCTCAGAATAAAAGTTGTATTTTTACATGTAAATAGTGTGGAGTTTCATTATTCTTATTAAAGTCTGGAGTGATAGGTATCATATTTTCAAATATTTGGCCATTCGTTGTCTTGTTTTTTTTTTGTTTCTATTGTTTGGGCGCTCTTCCTCAATTGTTGCCATAGAGACCTGCGGCTAGAAACTAGAGCTGGGTTCAGGGTGGTCAGGAAATGGGGAAGAGAAACTTATATTTGCATAATGCATATTATGTGCCAGTAAAGGCTAGGTATTCTATGTGCACAGAATCTATGCTCCTGATTTGAGTCCACTTAATAATTCTAAAAGGTTGGTACAGGTAAATCCATTTCACAGATAAGGAAACCAAATTAAGTCAAAAGGTTTGCCAAGGGTCTCAGAGCCAAGAAATGGCAGAGTTAGGTTTGAGACCCGAGTTTGTCTGGCTCCAGACTGTGAAGTCGTCTCATTACACCACCCTACTATAAATCCATTAAGGGTAGGTCTTGACTAAAAAAGAATGGGAATCAAGATGCCTCTCCCAAAAACTGTGAGCCTCACAAAAGCCGAAAGGGTCTTTAGGTGCCTTCTAACCCTAATACAAATAAGTATATCCAGATCTATTTATACCAGCTATGTCCTCATCTCCAACAAGCAACTACAAACAGGTATACTGATCCAAGATGGCCTCCCAAGTAGCTCTTGTTAAAGATGGCGCCTCCATCCGAGCTCCCTCGCTTGATCCAAGCTGGTCTCTCTCACTCCCTCCTCCTGCGGCTAAAAAGGCCCTGTCCAGCAGAAAGATAGTAGCACCAAGTTAGTGGTCTTCCTCCCGTTCTTGCTAAAGCGACTAGGACTTCAGTGTCCTTCTGCCGGGATCCCCGGCCGCGGCTTCCCCCGCGCCCCAGCAACACCTCCAACACGCTAGCATCCTTCAGCCCCCGTCGAGATGGAGCGAGCGGAAGTGGGGCAGCACCGAGGCCGAGTAGGCTGGGCGGGCGAGACACACTTCCGCCCCTCAGCAACATGGCCGCGGGCCGGCAGTGCGCATGATCAGCTGTCCGGGGAGCTACCCGAGTCGGGAGAGGGAGAACTCGGTCCAGGGAAATAGGAGCCTGCCGCGGCCTTGGCCGGTGAGTGCAGGACCCGGCGAGAGTCTGGAGACTGGGTGGGCACGGGGGCAGAGCAGCCTCGATTTTGCTTCCGTTGCTTAGGTTCGGAAGCTTTTGTTTTGAGGGAGGGGGCCGTGCCTGATCTTTATCTCCTACCCCCCTTTTGTGGGCCGAACTCACTCCCCGCCCCCGGGCGCGCTCTCCTTCGATGGCAGCCGCGCGCCGTGGGGCTGAGACCGCGGCGCCGAGACCGCGGCATCCGCTGAGCCCCCGGCCTGCATTCCTGCCTCTGCGGAGCAGCGGGGGCGCGGGATGTGCCGGGCCGGGCTGGCCGGGTCACGGCGCGGGCTCCTGGGCTCGCGCCTGACCCGCAGCTCAGCTCCTAAGCGCCTACTGCTGGGTGGGCCTGCAGGGAGACGCCGCATTCTCAGGCAAGGTCTAGGCGCCTGACTTCTTTGGGGACTTGGTTATTTTCCCTTTGTGTCCAGACTTAGCCAGGGCTCTTGCAGGGCCCCCCTTGCCTGAGCGTGCACGCCACGACATCCGATCCCACTTTCCTGTCGCATACCCCTAATGCTCAGGAAATGCTTCTGGATACCCTACTAAAATTTGAGTAAGTACCCTGACCCCGTTGCTGGGTGTCCTCAGAGGCTGCCCCGGCTGACAGCTGTGGGCCATAGAGACGCCTCCTCTGCCCTGCCCTCAGTTCCATTGCTTCCTTCTGCTGTCAGCGCAGCAAGCTTCAGAGGGGCACTTTCTCCGCACGTTCAAGGATGGAGAGGTAGGTGGGCTCGAAACACCGGTGCTACTTCCCCCTTAGGGACTGGATCTTCTTGCAGCGCTACTTGCTCCGGACAGTTTCACTTTCAGTTCCTTTTTTTTGTTAACGTTTTGGATATGGGCTTTCCATGACCTAACCGCTGAAGATAAAGGTTTGGGGGAACCCTGTAGGTAGAGAATTTACAAAAATTTTACCCCTTTCCTGTCGGGATTATCTTATTGCTTTGTACTATGTTGCTGTTTCTTTCTAGAGGCATCTGTCTGCTCAGCCCTTTGTTTTTCCTGTCGCCGCCACCCTCACTTTCCCCACTGGGTGTCAGGGTCTTTTTCTTTTTCCGTTTTTTTTTTTTTTTTTTTGGCCGCGCGAGGGTGTGGGGGTGGCGGGCATGTAGAAGTTCCCAGGACAGGGGTCAAACCCGCACCAGAGCAGCAACCCAGGCCACTGCAGTGACAACTGCTGCTGGATCCTTAACCCGCTGTGCTGCAAGAGAACTCCAGTGTCAGGGTCTTAAGGCAGGCACCCCTTAGATGGATTCCTCCTCCACTGTCTCTTCTTCCAAACCCTGAACCTGGGGTTTCCCTCTATTTGCTGAGGCTCCGTTGATTTGGAGTTGTCATGGCAACATTTTAGCAACTGTGTTGTTCTACAGGAAGGCTTAGTGAATAAAATAGAAGAGACTTGAAGATGATACACTTGGGCTTTAGGGTCTTTAATGAATGACATAAATCTGGACTCCCAAAACAAGAGCCCTGTCAGTAGAATGGGGCCCAAGGGCCAAATCTAGTCTTTTATGGTTCTGGAGGTTTTCCAGTGCGTTCAGGTTTCCCTTTCTTAGATTTGAGGACAGGAATTTCTTTTTTCTTTTTTTGGCTTCTTGTGTTTTTAGGGCCGCACCTGCGGCATATGGAGGTTGCCAGGCTAGGGGTCTAATTGGAGCTGTTGCTGCCGGGCTACGCCAGAGCCACAGCAATGCCAGATCCGAGCTGCGTCTGCAACCTACACCACAGCTCACGGCAATGCCGGATCGTTAACCCACTAGGCAATGCCAGGGATCAAACCCGCAACCTCATGGTTCCTAGTCGGGTTTGTTTCTGCTGCACCACGACGGGAACTTCAGGACAGGAATTTCTTGATATATGATATATGCCTGAGAAGTTGGAAGAAGCATCAGCATCCAAGGCCTTGGATGTGTTTTTTGATAGCTGTGATCTAAACATGGTCCTTCCAAATCTCCATTTCATGGCAGATCATGATAGCTTTCATAATAATCCATCCAGAAATGTGTTATTTCTTAGTCTTTCAGTATAATTATCTCCTCTCCATCAGGAGTTGGAGTGATAATTGGAGGGGCGAGGAACACTATTTGTAGAATTGCTTTTTCAGTCACTGTAGCCAGTCTTCAGCATCGGAATGGAGAAAGCCGATTGTCCCCTGCAGGTGATTGGTTTAGGTTCCTGGATGTGTCTGTATGGAGCCTAGGTTCTAGAAACAGGAGGCTTTCAGTTTCCTAGACTCACTAGACTCCCTGATTTTTACCAGGACTTAGCACTCAGGCCTGTGAGGCAGGAGGTACGAAGACTTCAAAGAAGGACCAGTTCCTCGGATGTGCCCCCTCACAGAGAGATGAAGGGGTGAGTGAAGAAGAGGAAGGGTCTGGTTTGGGAGGCCTGGGAGAATGCAGAATGGCTAAGAGCCCTGGCTCTGGAGTCGGGCAGACCTAGATTTAGGCCCCAGCTCCACCACCTAGCTATGTGATCTTGTTTCATGCAAGTAGTGCTACCTAGCAAATAGTGCTGTTCTTAGCATTAAGCAAGATATTGCCTGTTAAGTGCTTAGCTCGGCGCTAAGTAAATACTCGCTGTTGTTATTCTGACCTAAGTTAGCATCTGTTGGAAATGCCAGTGAATTCGGGAGCCATGTGTTACTGGGCCAGTGAGCTTTTCATTCACTTCTTCCCGTATTCTTCCTTTTGTCCCCTCACAAACAGGCAGCAGAAAACAGCTGAAACGGAAGAGGGGACAGTGCAGATTCAGGAAGGTAAATGGGAGAAACAGAACCGAGCTGAGACCGAGAGCCCACTGCGGCCTCTCCCCCTACCCCATGGGCCCATCACTTGTGTAACTTTCTTTTCAATGACCTGCAAGTGGAACGGAGGGGCAAAGGCAGTAGATCACAGACTTTTCCTTTTAATTCAGGTGCAGTGGCAACTGGGGAGGACCCAACCAGTGTGGCAATTGCCAGCATCCAGTCAGCTGCCACTTTCCCTGACCCCAACGTCAAGTACGTCTTCCGAACTGAAAATGGGGGCCAGGTAAGGGAGGGGGCCAGGCGGCTGCAGGTGTTATCTGGGGTTGGGTTTGGGGGAGGTAACTGAACCTGTCACATGGGGAGACCTGGACTGGAAGATGAGGTGAAGATGTGGACTGTCTGGAGGGTGGAGGTTGGAGTATGAGGTTTGGAGTAGAGATTGGTGTGGGGTAGGGGCTATGCTGAAACCTCTATATGGGGAAAGGAGAGGGAATGGCTAAATAGATGTTTCTGAAGGCTTCTTGTTTGGGGACCCTGTCCCTGGCACTTACTCTCTTGTCATCCCCCCCCTTCTTCCCCTTTCCTCCTTGCCTCTAGGTGATGTACAGGGTGATCCAGGTGTCTGAGGGGCAGCTGGATGGCCAGACTGAGGGGACTGGTGCCATCAGTGGCTACCCTGCCACTCAATCCATGACCCAGGTACAGGCGTTTGGACCGGGGAGGGGACTGGAGCTCTGAGTACGGAGATGAAGAAGGGAACCAGTAGGATGGGGGTGCAGCACGGGATGGTGAGGCAGCTACAGCTGCCTTGACCCAAAGCCCTTGGCTCTCCCTTTTGGGATGTTTTTACTTTCTTCTTCCCAAGGGATAGAAGTAGCAGAGAAGTGTACTGAAAGGATCTGATTGTCACTTGTCTTTTCTCTTGCTCCCTTTCCCAGGCCGTGATCCAGGGTGCGTTCACGAGTGATGATGCAGTTGACACAGAGGGGACAGCTGCTGAGACGCACTATACTTACTTCCCCAGCACTGCAGTGGGAGATGGGGCAGGGGGTACCACATCGGGGAGTACAGCAGCTGTTGTTACTACCCAGGGCTCAGAGGCACTACTGGGGCAGGCGACCCCTCCTGGCACTGGTGAGATATTGTGTGAGGATGCTGGCTGGAGGGTCTAGGATAGGCTGTGGGACACAACTGGTGGGCAGTGGGCCTTTAGTCACGATCCCTTAATGATCACTAAGACCTGGGTAGGCAGAGAATCTGGGGCTGCCCTTCCAGCTGGAGGAAGGATGTCCTTTTTAGAGGAGGGTCCCAGGGCTTTGGCCTTAGAGCTTGGTGAGGTTCCTGGTCCCATGTCCTGACAGCACCCACCCTACATCTTCACAGGTCAGTTCTTTGTGATGATGTCACCACAAGAAGTGTTACAAGGAGGAAGCCAGCGCTCTATTGCTCCCAGGACCCACCCTTACTCCCCGTGAGTAACCCTTGTTTCTTCTCAGTTACCAGGAATGGTCTTGATTCTCTCCAGATTTGATGTCACCCCTTACCCAATCTCCAATCTTATTTTTTGACGTTCCCTCACTCTGGCTGCCCTGGGCTCTGTGCTTAGGAAGTCAGAAGCTCCTCGGACAACTCGGGATGAGAAACGCAGGGCTCAGCATAATGAAGGTAGGTGCGACCTGTGTGTGAAGCCTGCAGCCATCTGGTGGGGCCGGCGACGGCAGCACGACATCGCGGGGGAGCAGTTAGGTAATTTCCCCACCTTGGGGGCCTTTGGTGAGTTCTCGTCGAGTCACCTTGTCCTCTGCTTGGCCCCACAGTGGAACGCCGCCGCCGCGACAAGATTAATAACTGGATTGTGCAGCTGTCCAAGATCATCCCAGACTGCTCCATGGAGAGCACCAAGTCCGGCCAGGTCATGGAAAGACCCTGGTAGTGGGCAGGATGCCTGAATTGTGTCTCCTGGTATTGTTTCCAGAAATGGCAGAGAGTGGGCACACGTGGCAGCCGTCTTTCCTTATCTCTCTCTGGGGTTCCTGAATCCCCGGGAGATGTTATTCCACCGTCCTGAAGGGAAAATGAGTTCCAGAGTCTCAGCATGCTTTTGGAAAGCAACCGAAGTATCTTATATCCTAGTCCTCATTTTGTTGGCTTTTTCTTACAGAGTAAAGGTGGAATTCTGTCCAAAGCCTGTGATTATATCCAGGAGCTTCGGCAGAGTAACCACCGGTTGTCGGAAGAACTGCAGGGGCTCGACCAACTGCAGTTGGATAACGATGTGCTTCGACAGCAGGTTAGACCCCTGCCCTCAGTACAGCCATCCTCAGCCTCCAGAGCACTAACCCAGCCTGGGACTCCTTACTTTGTTTTCCGTAGAGAGGGCTTTATCTTTTTTTGCGGATGTCCCAGTAAGCTCAGGAACTTGGCTGTACCAACTTTTCTACCTGTTCCCCTCACTGCCTCTTTCCTGTGTCAGGTGGAAGATCTTAAAAACAAGAATCTGCTGCTACGAGCTCAGCTGCGGCACCACGGAGTAGAGGTCGTCATCAAGAATGACAGCAACTAACTCGGGGGATTCAGGGACTCTGGGCCCGACAGCCCCTTTCTGAGAACTGCAGATAGCCCTGGAGCAACAGGCTAACCCCGTGCCCCTTTCCTTCACTGCCCACTTCTGGCATGGGGCCGGGGGAAGTTCAGAAGGTGTGTCTCTGAACTGAGGCCCTGTGACACAGCAGCCTGCAGTGGTGTGAAACACTCACGTGGATGTGCACCGACAGCCTTGCCCAACCCCACCACGCAGCCCCTGGGCCCATGTGCTGCTCTTGCACAATGCATGTGCTGTCTCCATGCTGGATACTGGACACACTAAACTGGGGAGGCCTGCCCTGTGCTTGCTTAGAGTGCCAGCGGAGGGTCTGCTGCAAGCAGTGCTCTGGTTTGCCTCAGGACTCTGGCGTTTCCACTGGTTCTTCCTTTCCCTGGAGCTCAGATGTGCACCTGAGGACTCTGGGGAACAGGCTTTAGCAAAAAGTGGGGATAGGATGCTTAGCAGTGGCTGCTACCCCAGGAAGAGGGGACTGGCCAGTCAGCAGCTAAGGCCTATGCAGAAGTCTCTGGAGCGAGGGAGAACAACAGGCAGGGGCCCACCGGGGGCCTAGCCCCCTTGTGGGGACGGTTTTTTTTTTTTCTTTCCTTGTCTCTTTCTTTCTTTCTTTTTTTTTTTTAAGATAAAACGTTCAGAGCCACAACTGTCTCCGGTTCCTCCTCCTTTTGTGGGCCCCAGGGTGGAAGGGAGGGGGCACACCGCGCTTTGACCAATAAGGGTTGGGCCAAGATTAGGGTGGGGTACTGCTCCTATACTTCTTACTCTTGAGTCCCGTTATCAGGGCCAGAGCAGTGCGCGCTGGCCCACCCATGCCTGGCAATCGCGAAGATTTCTCTAGCTGGAGCGTGCTGTGGGCACCGGGAACAGGTGCCGCGGGGGCTGTGCGGGAGGCGGTGCCTCCGCTTCCGGTTCCGGTCTCGGCTTGGCTCCGGCTTCGGGAGGGCGGGAGAGATGCTGCGGGCACCGAGGGGGCGGGCCGGGGCCACATTGCTGAGACTCGCTTTTGCCGTGCGCACCATGGCTGGAGGTACCTGCAAGGGGAGACCTGGGATCTCCGTGTGGCCCTCGGAGCACGTGAAGCCCCCGGGTGGAGGTGGACGCGGAGGGAGGGGTCTTCCCGCAACGCCCGAGGGGTCACCGCGGTCGCCTGGCCTTGCAGTCCTGCTCCTCTCAGGGCTCTCGTGCCCCCTTCTTCAGAGCCCACAGTCTCGCTCTCTGAACTCCGTTCGCTGCTAGCCTCGGGCCGGGCCCGGCTCATCGACGTGCGATCTAGGGAGGAGGCGGCCGCTGGGACCATCCCCGGGGCGCTCAACATCCCGGGTATGGGGTCGTGAGGGGATGCCCCTGTGGTGGAGTGAGACAGTCCAGGAGGGTCTTGGCCAGTGGGACCTCACTTAAGATAGTGTGGGGAAGGCCCTGGTTACGGGGGTCCCGTGTTCCCCATGGCACCCCCCAACCCCCACTTCCCTTTGATCGGAGGCGGATCCTGGCAGCAGAACTTGCCCTTCCAGTTTGAGGGACTAGCAGGCAATGAGGAAGGGGCAGACGCGGGCTTCTCTGCGTGCTTGACCTCCCCAAGGCTGGGTCCCTGAGGACGCCTGGTCCTTAAAACTAGGGAAGTGACTTCCACTTAAAGCTTGTTTGGCTGCCTTCCTGTGCAGGTAGGCTCTATCTTGTCCTTGAGGTTGGGGGCGGGGGGTCACCCTGTGTTGTTTTAGGGCCCCCTGGAGATTTGTTCGACCACAGGACCGGTCCTCTAAGCCAAACTGCTGGCTTTCCATTCTATTCTCTGACTCCTCCTCCCAGTGTCAGAGTTGGAAAGTGCCCTGCAGATGGAGCCAGCTGCTTTCAAGGCTTTGTACTCTGTGGAGAAGCCAAGGCTGGAAGAAGAGAACCTGATTTTCTTCTGTCAGATGGGCAAGAGGGGCTTGCAGGCCACACAGCTGGCACAGGGCCTTGGATACAAAGGGTATGGGGACAGTGTGGATTGCTCACGGGGGGGGGGGGGGGTACTGACTAGGGACTGCCTCCTGGGCATGTCTTTCCCTCACCCCTCTTTTTCTCCACAGGGCTCGGAACTACGAAGGGGCCTATAGAGAATGGTTCCAGAAAGAAGGCTAGATAGAAGGTGGTTTATTGAATCTCCCTCCCCCGTCCACGGCCACCTTAAGACTGATGACGGGACTGACTTGTTGGGTTGGGCAACTTCTTAGAGTGCTGTGCACGCACAAGCATCAAATAAAGAGCATTTAATGAAAGTACTGGAAACAATTTGTCAGGTGGACTGAAAACGATTCTAATCTTAATCTAGACCTCACTTCAGCCCTAGGTCCTTCTTCCAGCATTCATCTACCTCCCCACCCTTCACACATACAGAAACAAAAACACTCAGCAGTTTCCTGTGAGACTATAATTTTTCTAGAACTGTTGTTTTCTGTCCAGGATTCCCATCAGAATCACCTGGTACCTTAAAAAAAAAAAAAAAGGCTTGGGCTCAATCTCAGATTTGGAATCTTGGGGTTGGGACCTGGGCAGTAATGGTTTTATGAGCCCCTCAAGTGATTCTAATATGCATTCAGGAGCCAGAACCACTGCTCTGGACCAGGGGTCAACAAACTACGGCCCCACTCGGTCTTGCTGCCATGACCATTCGTTTACATATTGTCTGTGTCTGCTTTTGTGCAAAAATGGCAGAAGAGTTTCAACAGAGATTATATGTTTTTGTTTTTGTCTTACTTTTGTTTTGTCTTTTCTTTTTTAGGGCCACACCTACAGCATATGGAGGTTCCCAGGCTAGGTGTCTAATAGGAGCTGTTGCTGTTGGCCGACGCCAGAGCCACAGCAATGCCAGATCCGAGCTGCATCTGCAACCTACACCACAGCTCAGGGCAGCACTTAAGCCACTGAGTGGCTTAAGCCACTGAGTGGGTCCAGGGATCGAACCCGAGTCCTCATGGATACTAGTTGGGTTCTTTAGACACTGAGCCATGATGGGAACTCCTATATGGTTTTCAAAGCCTAAAATTTATACTATCCAGACCCTTATAGAAAAAGTTTGGGAGTTCGCTGATGGCCTGGCAGTTAAGGATCCAGCATTGTCATTGCTGTGGCTCAGGTTCAGTCCCTAGCCCAGGTAGTTCTGCATGCCATAGGTATGGGCAAAAAAAAAAAAAAAAAGAGTTTGCCTATCCTTAGTATAGGCAGCCCCAACCTTACTTTCCTCAGATATTGTCACTGTGTTGAGGACACGGAAGGGCTGTCCCAGGCAGTTGGGTGAAGGAATGGCTGCCATCCTTAGTCCCTACACATGTGTCAAACACAGACTACAGGTGTGAAAAGCTCCCCCTCTGCCATCAGAAACAGCTCCCAGTTTTTATCAACACTGTTCTCTGATCCCACATTGGATTTAACAAAATTTAATTAGTTTAAAAAAAAGTCTGGTTTTCCCGTCATGGCTCAGTGGTTAACGAATCCGACTAGGAACCATGAGGTTGCGGGTTTGATCCCTGGCCTTGCTCAGTGGGTTAAGGATCCAGAGTTGCCGTGAACTGTGGTGTAGGTCGCAGATGCAGTTCGGATCTGGTGTTGCTGTGGCTGTGGTGTAGACCAGCAGCTGCGGCTCTGATTCGACCCCTAGCCTGGGGACCTCCATATGCCGTGGGTGCAGCCCTAGATAAGGCAAAAAAGACAAAAAAAAAGTCCTTACCACTGTGGCACAGTGGGTTAAGAATCTGACTGCAGGGAGTTCCCATCATGGCTCAGCAGACACGAATTCAACTAGTACCCATGAGGTTTCAGATTCAATCCCTGGCCTCGCTCAGTGGGTTAAGGATCTGGCATTGCTGTGAGCTGTGGTGTAGGTCACAGACATGGCTTGGATCCTGCGTTGCTGTGGCTGTGGTGTAGGCCAGCGGCTACAGCTCCAATTAGACCCCTAGCCTGGGAACTCCATATGCTGCAAGTTTGGCCCTAAAAAGCCAAAAAAAAAATCTGACTGCAGTAGCTTGGGTCGCTGCAGAGGCTTGGATTCGATCCCCGGCCCAGTGTAGTGTGTTAAAGGATCTGGCGTTGCAACAGATTCAGCTCAGATTTGTTACCAGGCCTGGGAACATTCATATGCCCAGGGCGTGGCCATTAAATCAACAAACAAAGAATTTTCCTTGTGGGGAATTTCATATGCACTCAAGACAAAATTCAGCATTATGTAACAGGTATGTAACTTCCTTCTAGCATGCTGTGCAGTTTAATGCATATCCCTCCAGACCTTTTAAATATTTTAATGGCAGAGTTGATTTTTAAGTTTGATTTTTAAAAACTTTATTCCTCGGTTTCCGAAAGAGAAGATTGAGTCAGAGATGGATCCAATTTTCTGATTTTTCAAGTTTCAGAAGAAATTCCTTCAGACACTTCCTGCATTTCTTGTTTTTCTCTTACCTTTCCTTTTCACTCTGCCTTTGGGACTATACTCGGCCCTCCCACATCTTTTATCTCACAGCCCACATGTGCACGCTGGGAACAGCCTGCATTCATCCGGGCCCTGCACCTCCTTTCACAGACCAGTTTCACTCACTTCCTGTCTCAGTACTGTCTGAATTTAGCTGGACGTCGTTTTGGGTCTGGCCATAAAGTTGAAATATGTAAAGGAGCCTAGTCTAGGGTCTGGCAAATAATAGGTATCATTTACTCTTTCTCCAAATACTCAAATTGCTTCGCTTCTCAGGCTGGTTGGGAAATTTTTCCTGGGGTCTAGTTTCCCTCTTTTGAGTCTTAACTGTTTTGGTCTTCTCTTTTTCGCTCCTCAAGTTTTATAATTTGATTACTGCATTTCTTTCTTTCTTGTTCTTTTTTTTTTTTTTTTTGAGGCATAATTTGCCTACAGTAAAATGCACAGTTCTTAAGTGTTTACTTCACTGAGTTTTGTCAGTTGCATGCTTACTTGTAACAAGCATCCTAAGCAAGAAAAAGAACAATGAAATCCCCAGAATTTCTCTGGGGCCCTTTTCCAGTCAATTCCGTCTCCAATCTCTTTTGAGGCAACCATTTTTCATCTTATATCACCTAAACTAGTTTTCTAGGTTCCTTCCTGGTCTGCCAACCTATACTGTTTGCTTTCTTCAGCTTAGCTGGTGAAGGTTAGAGAGGATCCTGGAAGTAAACTGAGCTGGCCCACTACGGGACCATGCCCTCTGGCTTAATCATTGTTAAGAAAACATTCCTCTTTCTTCCTCATTAACTCTAAGTTTCATAATCTTGATAGGCTGTTCCAACCCATTACCTTGCCCTTTAGTGTTCCATTTCCTCATAGCTAACTATTATGGCAGGGGAGGCTGAAGAGCTAGTTTACTAGCTCTGTGTCTGTCCGTTTTCTGCCTTTCCAGGCTATACCACACTCCTCTCTCTCACCATACTTATTTATCCCAAGTTTGTGTTGACTGTGCCATAGTATCTGCTACACTACTTTTTTTTTAGGGCCGCACCTGTGGCATATGGAGGTTCCCAGGCTAGGGGTCTAATCGGGGCTACAGCTGCCAGCCACAGCCACAGCCACGCCAAATCCAAGCCACATCTGTGACCTACACCACAGCTCATGGCAACGCCGGATCCTTAACTCACTGAGCGATGTCAGGGATCGAACCCACAACCTCATGGTTCCCAGTCAGATTTGTTTCCGCTGTGCCACAATGGGAACTCCTAGGCTGGTTTCTTTACTGGACTAAGTAGACCCTACTCCTTCTTGACCCTGACCTTTACTCACCATTCCCCCTGTTTGGGAAGCTTCCAGCCTCTTTTCTACCACTCTGAATTTCACAAGAATTAGAAGAATGTATTTGGCAGGCTACTTGCTGTCTTCATCCAGAGGGCTTTTTTTTTTTTTACGCTTAAGGAAAAGGGAGAAAAATAACCAGATAAGATTACATAACTCATTCATGGAGGACAAAAGAAACATGAAAACAGTGAATAAAGTACACATTTCTATGTAGCACTTATCACTCTGTAATATAACTTGTGTGGTTTTTTTCCCTTTGCCCTGAACTACTTAAGGGGAGGGACTGTTTGTTACATTTTTATATGGCCAACAATTAAACCAGAACCAAGGGAGTTCCCTGGTGGCCTAGCAGGTTAAGGACCTGGTATCACTGCAGCAGGTTGGGTCACTACTGTAATATGGGCTCGACCGATCCCTGGCCCAAGAACTTCCACCTGCCCTGGGTGCAGTCAAAACAAACAAACAAAAAACCCAGAACCAAGTATAAAGGAGGTACTCGATAGATACTGAATTTCGTTGAAGTGTTTAATAATTCCTGGGGGGACATTCAAAGGGGCGGGGGGAGCTGGGGACAATACTCACAAATGGTAGCATGTTATTATATAAAGAGCAAAAGCTATGAATCGCCTACTATATAAAACCTATGAGATGTATATATAAGTAAACACAAGAAGGTAAATTAAATAATGTAGATATTATTGAAACCTGATGGAAGGGAGCTAATGACTGGCAATGGACAAGTGCGTTTTATTTATTTTTTTATAACTTAATGAATTTTATTTCAATTATAGGTGTACAAAAATCATCACAAGTCAATTTGATAGATTTTGTGTCCCAAACCCACAGTGCATCATCCCCCTGCCCCCCAGATTGTCTTATTTGAAAAACCAAGGTTTTCCAAAGTCTGTGAGTCATTGTCTGTTCTGCAAAGAAGTTCATTGTGTCTTTTTACTTTCCACATGTAAGCTGTAGCATTGGGTGTTGCTGTCTAATTGTCTGACTGGTTTCACTTCGCATGATAACTTCTAGGTCCATCCATGTTGCTATAAATGTTGGTATTTCGTTCCTTTTAATGGCTGAGTAATATTCCATTGTGTGTATGTACCATATCTTCCCTATCCACTCCTCTGTCGATGGGCAAAAAAGTGCATTTTAAAAAAGAAAATACATATAATAGAAGAGCGAGAGGCGTTCTTACAGCAGGCTAAGGATCTGGCACTGTCACTGCAGCACTTCTGCAAGGGTTCTCTCCCTGGCCCGGGAAGTTCCAGATGCCACAGGTGTGGCCAAAAAAGAAGAGGAAGAAGAGCCAGCATAGGGCTTGCCATTGTGGCTCCACGTTAACAAACTTGACTAGTATCCATAAGGAAGTGGGTTTGATCCCTGACCTCACTCAGGGGGTTCAGGATCTGGTGTTGCTGGGGCTGTGGTGTAGGCTGGCAGCTACAGCTCCAATTCCATCCCTAGCCTGGGAACTTCTGTATGCTGCAGGTGCGGCCCTAAAAAGACAAAAGAAGAAGAGTCAGCCTAAGTGTGTAGCTTGATGATTTTACACACTCAATTAACAACTGCTGTGGTCAGAAAGCATATACTGTGTGAGTTGAATCTTTTGTTTTTGTTTTTGTTTTTTTGTCTTTTTGCCTTTTATGTAGAGCCGCACCCACGGCATATGGAGGTTCCCAGGCTAGGGGTCTAACAGGAGCTGTAGCTGCCGGCCTTCGCCACAGCCACAGCAACACGGGATCCGAGCCGCGTCTGCAACCTTCACCACAGCTCACGGCAACGCCGGATCCTTAACACACTGAGCAAGGCCAGGGATCGAACCCGCAACCTCATGGTTCTTAGTCGGATTTGTTAACCACTGAGCCACAAAGGGAACTCCGTGAGTTGAATCTTTCAAACTATGTTGAGACTTGCTTCATAGCCAAGTGTATGGTCAATTTTTGTATATGATCCATGAACACTTGAAAAGAGGGTATATTCTGCAGTTTGGGGGTGCATTGTACTATATGTCAGTTAGGCCTGGTTTATTAATTATTTCGTTCAAATCTATAGCTCTTAATGATTTTTTTCTCTGCTTATTCTATTAGCAACTTACAGAGGTATGTCTAAATCTCTTGCCATGTCTTTTCTCCCTATTTTTTCTGGCGTTTTTACTTATATACTTGGAGACTATGTTATTAGATGTTACAGATTTAAAATTGTTATGCTTCCTCCAGAATGGATTCTTTTCTCATTATATCCTTCTTTATTTCTGGTGATGCTTCCTATCTTATTAAAGTCTATTTTGTCTGCTATTATTACAACTACACCTGTTTCATTTCATGTAGTATTTACATGATTAATAATAGACCAATTCTCCTGGAATTCATATTAACAAAACAAGAAAACTCTAAGCACATATAGACACAAGAAGTGGACCATAGAAAAGCAGATTATTCACTATTATTATTACTATTATTTATTTTTTAGGGCTGTACCATGGCATATGGAGGTTCCCTGTCTAGGGGTTAAATCAGAGCTGTAATTGCCGGCCTCCACCACAGCCACAGCAATGTAGGATCCAAGCTCCGTTTGTGACCTCCCACCACAGCTCATAGCAACATGGGATCCTTAACCCACTAAGTGAGGCCAGGGACTGAACCTGTGTCCTTGTAGATACCAGTCAGATTCATTTCTGCTGAGCCATGATGGGAATTCCCTATTTAAATTAATTTATTATTATTGTTGTTATTATTATTATTATTATTATATATTTTTTAGAGTTTTAGGGCAGCACTTGCAGCATATGGAAGTTCCCACCCAGCCTAGGGGTTGAATAGGAGATGCAGCTGCTGGCTGCAGCCATAGCAATGCCAGATCCAAGACACATCTTTGACCTATACCATAGCACATGACAATGCCAGATCCCTGACCCACTGAGTGAGGCCAGGGATCAAACCCTCATCCTCATGGATACTAGTCTGATTCGTTTCTATGGTGCCACAATGGGAACTCCCTAAAAATAGTGTAGGAGTTCGCTATACTGTTGGGGCAGTGGGTTAAGAATCCCACTGCCCCAACAGTATAGGTCGCAGGTTCTATCCCTGGCCTTTCTCAGTGGGTTAAGGATCTGACATTGCTGTGAGATGTGGTATAGCTCACAGACTTGGCTCAGATCCAGAGTTGCTGTGGCTATAGTTCCCATCCAACTCCTAGCCTGGGAACCACCATATGCTGCGGGTGTGGCCCTAAAAAGCAAAAAAAAAAAAAAAAAAAAAAAAAAAAAAAAAAAAAAAAAAAGAAAGAAAGTAACTATCAAGAATTATTTATCTTTTTCCCCCCTTTTTTGGCTTCACTCACAGCATATGAAAATTCCAAGCCCAGGGACTGAATCTGAGCCACATTTGTGGCCTATGGCACAGTTGCTGCAACACCAGATCCGTAACGCACTGTGCCAGGCTTGGAATCAAACCAGAGCTTCCACAGAGACAAGCCGTTAACCCACTGTGCCACAGCAGGAACTCACTAGAATTCTTCCCTTTTTTTTGGTCTTTTTAGGGTCACACCCCTCGCACATGGAGGTTCCCAGGATAGGGGTTGAACTGGATCTGTAGCCGCTGGCCTATGCCACAGCCACAGCAGTACCAGATCCAGTCCTCATCTGCAACCTATATCACAGCTCACCAGCAACGCCTGATCCTTAGACCCACTGAACTAGGCCAGGGAGCCAACCTGTGTCCCCGTGGATCCTAGTCAGATTCGTTTCCACTGAGCCACGATGGGAACTCCTCCCTAGAATTCTCTGTCTTAAAGTGGGGAACATGTCTCCACTTTAAGTCAGAATTTAGAAGCCATAAAAGACTGATAAAGTAGAAAACAAGCAACAAACTTCCTGGAATAAATTCCTGGAATATATAAAGAGTCTTTACACACGGATAAAAAAAACACAATTATTCCGATAGAGAAATGAGCAAAACAAATGAAGAGAGAGTTCACAGAATATACGACTCTTAAACCTCTGCTCACTCGTAAGAATTACACAAATTAAAACTAAACTGAGGTTTCAATTTACATTTATCAGGTTAGCAAAAAGTCATCTGTTTTATAAAACACCTTTGTTGGGAGTTCCCATCATGGTTCAGCGGGTTAAGAATCCAGCTAGTATTCATGAGGATGCGGGTTCGATCCCTGGCCTCACTTAGTGGCTTAAAGTATCCAGTGTTACTGTGAACTTTGGTGTAGGTCACAGATGAGGCTCAGATCAGGTATTGCTGTGGCTGTGGCATTAGAACGCCACATGGCAACATAAGTGCAATAGATAGGCTAATAGATTATGTAAATATAAATTGGTGCAACCTCTATGGAGAGCAATTTGTCATTATCAATCAAATTAATAACCATGTATGTATAGCCTTGGACCTAGCATTCACATTTCTGGAGATTTATCATATAAATAAGCTCGTATTCCTATGAAATGATATATATATGTGTGTTTATTCATTACCTTATTAATATTAACAAAATACTGGAAGAAATCCAGGTATCTCTAAGTGAAAACTGGCTAAATAAACATTATAAACATACAATAGAATATTATGTAGCTATAAAAAAGAATGAGGGGGAGTCCCCACTGTGGCTCAGTGGGTTAAGAACCTGACTAGTATCCATGAGGATGTGGGTTGGATCCCTGTCCTGGCTCAGCAGATTAAGGATCCAGTGTTGTCGAAAGCTCTGACGCAGGTTGCAGGCATGGCTTGGATCTAGCGTTGCTCTGGCTGTGGAGTAGGCCTGCAACTACAGCTCTGATTCAGCCTCTAGCCTGGGAATTTCCATGTGCCTCGGGTGTAGCCCTAGGGGGAAAAAAAGAACGAGGAAACGCTCAGCATACTCCTGAAAGATCTCCAAGACACACTGCTGTTTCGGGTGCAATGGGTTAAGGATCTGACATTGTCACTGCTGTGGTACAGGTTCAAACCCTGGCCCACGAAATTCGAGTGCCATTGGTGTGGCCAAAACAATTTAGTATGCTATCTTTTGTTTAAAAAAAATCAAGATAATATGAATACATGTTTATAATTGTTCACATCAGCGAAAAGAAACTCTGGAAGGACGCAGAGGATTAGGAAAAAGCCACTCCCTGAACACCTTGCTGCTTTCTCCCTCCCAGGCTTAGGAAAATCCCAACTCTGGTCAAACCCAAATAACCCTTTATTCTTTCCTTTCAGTCAAACAGCTGGAGTAAAGTTCACACCAGCTTTACTAGTGTGCCTTTAAATTTACGTCCAAAACATCTAGAGGCAATTAATCCTGGTCAGTCCTAACACAGTCCCCTAGTGGGTTCAGTTTTTGTCACCACTTCTCCCCGTCCTTCAATCTCCTAAACTTCCCTTTTTCATCTTTAATGACTTTACCTCATACTCTAGAGAAAATAAGTCAGATTAAATTTTATCATCTTCCCACCAGCGAATATACCGACTGTACCATCCACTTCCCTCTTGTCATAGTGGATGGCAGTCTCTGCTCCCTTTTAGTCCTCACCTTGAACTCTGGATCCCGTCTCCTCTCTTCTTAAGGCCTTGGTACTGCAACTATCCCCTCTTCATCATACATCATTCATTTTTTTTTTCCTTTCTACTGGATCATTGCCATTAGTGAACAATCGTTTCCATGTAAACAAAACAGCTTCATCCACCATGCTTCCAGCTGTTCTTGCTTTTTTTCTGCTGCCCTTTTTAGCAAAATCTCTCTTGAACTCTCTGTAGCCACAGTGTATGTTTCCTGGATTTACATTATCTCCTCAGCCTACTCCATACAGGTTTTATTGCCAACTCCACTATTCCACTGAAACTTTTTACAAGGTGACCCCTGAAGGCTATACACTCACTAGTCATTAGATATAGGTGACTCCGGGAAGGCGGCGTGACTTTGGCCCAGGTCCCTCTCTTTGGTAGAGGCAATTCCCAAAGAGGCCAAGAGCTGGGGAAATAGCATTTTGTTTCTGAAGGGGAGTCGGGTAGCACATCACAGCACCCACTACAATATTTTTGTATGTGCAGAAAATCCTACATTCCAAAAAGGATGCAAGAAAAAAAAATGTCAGGGCTAAGGGAAAATCAAATAGCACAGTCAGAGAAGTCAGCATAAAGTCAGATGAAATGGGGAATGCCTGTCAATTTTTGGATTTGAAATGCATATTTAGGTTTGGTCTTTCTAGATACTAAAGCGAAGTGACTAACAAGATTCATTAGAGGAGTTCCCGTTGAGACTCAGTGGGTTAAGAACCCGACTAGTATCCATGAGGATGCAGGTTTGATCCCTTGCCCTGCTCGGTGGGTTAAGGATCTGGTGTTGCCACAAGCTGTGGTGTAGGTCGCAGACTTGGCTTGGATCCCTCATTGCTGTGGTTGTGGCACAGACTGGCAGCTACAGCTTGGATTTGACCCCTAGCCTGGGAACTTCCATATGCCATGAACTCGGCCCTAAAAAGACAAGGAAAAGAAAAGATTGATTATAAAATTTGAGGTATCTATGTGACCGATAAATGACAGAAACATAGCATCTCTCGATAGGAACCACTAGAAACCTGGATATAACACACATTCAGGTATAGCTGTTAATATACTAGATGACAGAATCAAAATTTATGTTTAATATCCCCTTCCAGAATTTTCTGCTTTGTAGACAAACTCACCAGTCTGAAGTTTACAAAATCCGCTCTTTAAGAAGATGTGGTATATATACACAATGGATACTACTCATCCATAAAAAGAACTAAATAATGCCACTTGCGGCAACCTGGATGCAACTAGAGACTCTCATACTAAGTGAAATAAGTCAGAAAGAAACACAAATACCATATGATATCATTTATATCTGGAATCTAGTATACAACACAAATGAGCCTCTCCACAGAAAAGAAAATCATGGACTTGTGGCTGCTGAGGGGGACGAGGAGGGAGCAGGATGGATTGGGAACTTGGGGTTAACAGATGCAGACTATTGCCTTTGGAATGGATAAGCAATGAGGTCCTGCTGTGTAGCACTGGAAACCATGTCTAGTCACTTAGGCTGGAGCATGATAATGTGAAAAAAGAATCTATGTGTAACTGGGTTATCATGCTGTACAGTAGAAAATTAACAGAATACTGTAAACCAGATATAATGAAGAAAACAAAAATCTTTAAAAATTTTTCTTAAAAAGGAAAATATAGGTAAAAAACTTCTAAAAACTCTGCTTTTTAAAAAGGACTACAGAAAACAAATATCAATGATAATGAAATTTTAAAATTTGTTATTTGTTTAGTCAGCTTTATAGGAAAATGAAACTGGTGATTATCAAATTATTTGAATGCTCCAAAACTGGAGTTCCTGTCGTGGCTCAGTAGTTAACGAATCCGACTAGGAACCATGAGGTTGTGGGTTCGATCCCTGGCCTTGCTCAGTGGGTTAAGGACCTGGCGTTGCTGTAAGCTGTGGTGTAGGTCACAGACGCGGCTCCGATCCCGCGTTGCCGTGGCTGTGGTGTAGGCCGGCGGCTACAGCTCTGATTTATCCCATAGCCTGAGAACCTCCATATGCCATGAGTGCGGCCCTAGAAAAGGCAAAAAGACAGAAAAAAACAAAACAAAACAAAAAACAAAAAAACAATTACTTTCATGCTTTGTAAATATATATATATATAAATGTTGTATATAGAAGTGACTAGAATGCATGCTATTTGTATTTACTTTAATCATTAACATTATTTCATGTATAATTTTCTGTATATTAATATACTTCTATTATTAATTCATTTTCAAAACAAAAAATATGAAATGGAGAAGGGATAAACGCGAAATGTACTTTAGTTAAAAGCACTTGTGGGAGTTCCCTTCGTGGCTCGGTGGTTAACGAATCCGACTAAGAACCATGATGTTGCGGGTTCGATCCCTGGCCTTGCTCAGTGGGTTAAGGATCCGGCGTTGCCGTGAGCTGTGGTGTAGGTTGCAGACGCGGCTCGGATCCCGTGTTGCTGTGGCTGTGGCGAAGGCCGGCGGCTTCAGCTCCTGTTAGACCCCTAGCCTGGGTGTTAGGCTGGCGGAGACAGGAAGTGGCCCCCAAATGGCAAAGAGACCCCTCATATCAAACAGACCCCATGAGGAACGGACAAGCCTGCGCGGGAAGATAGGCCGCCAGCCCCACCCGCACCAACGGACGATCGAAGCCACACCTACCCAGAAAGCCCCCAAACGCCTACCCCCAACCAATCACCTAGGGACACGGTGGTCCCTTGCCTAATTTGGCAAAGGCACTACCCAGATCCAGACCCGGAACCAACAAGGCT